>CP125976.1:570991183-571565641 GCA_030063025.1 Avena longiglumis | reverse complement strand
CCATTTTATTATTATGACATGTAGCATTACGGGGTTAGACAATGGGATGCTACAACTCTCCCCACTAAGCAGGGAATCTCGCGAGATTCTAGGAAGAAAGAAGAAGACACAAAGAGAGAAGGATGGTTGTACGGAGTTCATCTTCACGCTCCCATGTTGCTTCATCAACGAATGGTGTGACCACTTTGCACCTTGCAAAACTTGATGGACTTGTTGCGAGTCCTCGTTCTGCGGTCTCAAGGATTTTGGTGGGGTGTTCACGATAAGAGAGATCTTCTTGGAGTCGATTAGCTCATGATCCACAGTCTTGCAGGGATCTTTAAAAGCACTTCTTGAGTGAGAGATGTGGAAAACATCATGGACTTTGAGTTTTAGGAAGCTCTAGTGCATAAGCAACTTCTCCTCTTCTACCACGTATCTTGAAAGGACCGATGTATCTAGGAGCCAACTTTCCTTTGATACCAAAGCGGTGTGTTCCTCTCATGGGAGTGACACGAAGGTAGGCAGAGATCACCGGGGGCATATACCATATCATGTGCTTCTGTCATAGTTGCTCTTCGGCGACTTTGAGCAATCTTGAGTTCTCGAATGATATGCACCTTCTCCTCCGCTTGGGTTACAATGTAGGCCAAACCAGATTCTTTCTCACACTGACCAACCAATCGGAGTTACGCACTTACGTCCATAGAGAGCCTCGAATGGTGCCATCTTGAGACTTTCTGGAAGCTGTTGTTGTAGGAGAATTCAGCATATGGAAGGCATTCCTCCCACTTCATGCCAAAGAGATGACGCAAGCTCTAAGCATGTCCTCGAGAATCGATTGATCCTCTCCACTTGTCCTGCGTGAGGGTGATAGCGATCTTTGAAGTTCAACTTTGTTCCCAAAGCTTTTTGGAAACTCTCCCGAACTTCGAGGTGAAAGATGCTCCCATGATCTGAACTGATTTCAAGTGGAACCCATACAAAGAGACAATCCACATTGATATAGAGCTCAATGGCCAAGTCGAAATTGTTTCTTTGGTTGGGAAGAAGTGTGCCACTTTAAGCACATCGATGACAACAAAAGATTGCATTGTTGCTTATACTGCGACCTTGGAAAGCCGTGATGAAGTCCATCTCAACTTTCTCCCATTTCCATTCCGGAGGTTGCAATGGCTGTAGAAGACCAAATGGTTTCGATGGACAGCCTTGACTCTGCGACAGACATCACATTAAGACGATGGCACAATACCTTTTCAACCCAGGCCACCAATTGTGTTTTCAAGTCCATGTACATCTTTGTGCTGCGGGGATGGATAGAAGAACCGAATCATGTGCCTCCTTGAGAACTTGGTCTCTCGGACCGGGTAGTTTGGAACAAACATCCGGTGATCAAAGAAAAGCGAGCCTTGATCATCAACATGGAAGGATTCATACTTGAGTGCCAAGCTGAGAGATGAGCTTTACGGTGTGCGGATCACCAAGTGGCGAGCGAATCTGTTCTTCCAAGAGAGGAGTAGCGGAAGGTTAGGAGATGCCCTTGTTCCACAATTTCAAGGTTGGTAGGAATTCCTCGCACAAGAGGCTGCTGCTCTTCCACCATGAGGTTGTTGACATAAGCTTTCACGGCTAAGCGCATACTGCCATGACATTTGCTTTGCAGGAGTGTAGTTGATGGTCACATCAAAGTCATTGATAAGCTAATCCATCTCCTTTGCGAAGGTTGAGATCAGGTTGAGTGAAGATATACTTCAAACTCTTGTGGTCAGAAGATCTCTAGCGGTTACCAAGCAGTAGTGCCTCCATAGCTTCAATGCAAAGACCACTGCTTTGCTAGCTCAAGGTCATGTGTGGGATAGTTGACCTCATGCGTCTTCAAGCGGCGAGAGGCATAAGCAACCACCTGTCTCTCTTGCATAAGGACCGCACTTTTAATCCTTGCAAAGAGGCATCGGAAGATCTGGAAAGGCTTAGATGTATCTGGAGGAACCAAGACTGGTGTGGAAGTGAGCTTCTCTTTGAGTGTCTCAAAACTTTCTTGACAGCGAGTCCACAGTACTTCTTGCCTTTCTTGAGGAGTCGGTAAGAGGCTTTGCTATCTTGAGAAGTTACGCACAAATCGTGACAATAGCTAGCCAAAGAAAACTCCGCACTTCCTTGACATTAAAGGGAGGAAGCCACTCAACTATTGTTTTCACGGTCTCGGGTTAGCGCAATGCCCTTGGAGATGACATGTCGAGATAGGTTACTTGAGCAGCAGGAACTCACACTTGGAGAACTTTGCATACAAGCGGTTCTCCGAAGCTTGTTCGGACACACGCAGAGTGCTCTTCATGCTCCTCCTTGGACTTGGAATAGACGAATGTCATCAGGATATACCACCACAAACTTGTCCGGTACTCCATGAAAGCGGAGTTCATCGGCCTCGAGAAGGTAGCAGTGCGTTGGTGAGGCCGAAAGACATGACCGTGTACTCATAGGCCATGGCAGTGGTGAAAGCTGTCTTGGGCACATCCTCTTGCGAATTTTGATTTGGTGATAACCACTTCTCAAGTCCAGCTTAGAGAACACCTGACTCTGCTAGGCGATCAAATAGATCATTTATCGAGGAAGAGGATATTTGTTCTTGATGGTCTTAGCATTTAGAGCCGGTAGTCAACACATAGCCTATCGGTTACATCCGCTTCTTCACAAAGATTGTTGGGCTACCCCAAGAAGAAGTCTTTGTGTTGAATGAAACCCAATTTCTCTTGTTCATCAAGTTGTCGTTTGAGTTGACCAACTCGAAGGACCCATTTATATGGCCTCTTGGAGATGGAGCCATTCAGGTTCAAGCTCAATCACGAACTCAACCTCGCGATCCGGAGGCATACAGCAACTCTTGGGAAAGACATCAGAAACTCACGGACCACTGGTACCCTCTGAATAGCTTCCATAGCATCATCATTAGAGCGACCAAGGAGTAGAAATTTGGACAGAGAGTCATACTTGGAGAAAAGACGAGATGGCCTTGAGGAATCTTGGCGGAGACAGGCGTTCACTGTCGATCACAGTGCATTTCTTGTCAACCAATCCATGCCGAGGATGACATCAATGTCGAGTTTCCCGAACAATCAAAGAAGCCAGAATGAAGAACCACCAATCTCGACTTGATTCCCATGGTGATCTTAGTTGCCATCATATTTGCTCCGGAGAAAGAACCATTAACTTCTTTTGAAGAGGATCAATGCTAACCCATTCTCACTTGCAAACTTGTGAGTCACAAATGAATCGATGCACGAATCAAAGAGAACTTCGATGCGAGGGGCCGAGTTAGCGAAAGCATACCCATGACAACTCAGTGCGAGCTTCAGCTTGAGAGGCGTTAGCCCAGCGATTACTTCTCGAACAACGCGAACCCGGGCTTAGTGTTGATGTTGAGAGCCGGCGGTGGTGCACGAACGAGGAGAGCTTGCGAGATCTTGGCGGGGGTTGAGGAGAGCTTTGTTCTTCAAGGGGCAGTTCAGTGGGGATGTCCGGATCTCCACTGCGTGTAGCACCGGTGGGCGTGGAAGCGAGTAGCCGGGACTCCATGAGCACTCGAGGTAAGGTTGTTGTAGCCACAGGGCCGCGATGGTGAAGTTTGGTGGCCTTGACGTGAAACTACTTGAGGTCTTGGTGGGCCGGGAGGCGGTGGGGTGTTAGGAACCCAGGACGCCCGCTTAGAAGGAGTTGCCATTCTTCGAGCTTGATGCATCCTGCTGTGTTTCTTGGACTCCTCGAACATGCCTACTAGCCTCCTCTTGTAGTGCCATATCTTGCAGTTCAGGAAGGTTGCGGTCTTGCATGCGTGAGTGCATACTTGATCGACGCATTGAGCCCTTGCACAGATCTTTTACGCTTTCTTGTCATCGGATACCTCATCACCACCATAGCGAGACAGGTTCATAAAGTTCCTGATATAGGTGTTGACGTTATCATTCCCACTTCAGGTTGAGAAAGCATCCTTCATCCGTTCCATCACAATCTCAGAAACTGTTCTTTGAAAGGCTGCGGTGAACCTCTCCCAAGTTGGCTGGAACCCGGTCGGCTGCCTTCAAGTAGTTTTCCCACCATAGAGCCGCATCTCCCTTGAGAAGGTGGGTAGCACACTTGACCCACTCGATTGCGGAACATCGGTTGGCGATCTCGAGCAACCTTGAGATCTCGCAGCCAATCATCGCGTCAAGGTCGGTCGAGACACGTCGAGTGGCGAGGTTGAACTTGAGGAAGCTCTTGATGTCTACGCTTGGGAGGTGGAGGAAGTGGGCGAACTCATTCCTGGCGCTCTCCTCGGCTGTTGGTTCTCTTGCATGGCTGCGGAGCATTTGCAATGTGGCGATGAGCCGATTAGGAGGATATCCTCTTGATCCGGTGGGGAGCCATCTGTCATTGATGTAAAACTCAAGTCGATTACTATAATGGAAGATGATAATAATCGAGAATAGTACCAGATGGAATTAACCAAGATTAAAGGATACAATTCTTGAGATGATATAAAAATATCAACAAAGTTCATAGCACCTCAAAGATATTAAGCATATCTTTTACCTGAAAAGGGTGTGGTACCTAAACTTATATCAAAGAAAAATTTTCCACAAATTTCGGCATTAAAATACCAATAGATCTTAAAATTATATGAATCCAGATTAGTGACTCTAGATTCAATATACAAAAGCGAATGATACAAGTAGTGGTATGGTGCGACTCCATCCACTCAAATCATTACTCCGCATGAACAGTGGAACACATATCCTAACCCCTTCTTCTTACAATGAAACCTAAAGATTGGTAACTACGAGCGAACACCCCAAACAAGATAGCGTCGGATTCAAAGGATGATAGATTGCGTCGGTTTACAAAAAGCATCGGTATGGAATGTACCAGCGATGGATAACCAAAGGCGAGATAAGATAACAACTTGGATGCAGCAGATAGACAAGGGATTACACACACACACACACACCTATGGTACTAGAGCCGAACACGTGAATCCTAGTTTGAACTTTGAGAAGAAAATTGAAAGCGTTGCACTTCCTTACGAGAAAAGGATGGGTGGGAGGTAAGAAGAAAAATGAAGCAGTCCTACTCTAGCGTTTTGTTTTCCCTATATACATAGCTACTCAAACTCTTTGCTAGACTGACAGCGACCGTTTGGCTGAAACCCTGAAGGTCGGGATGGCTCTGATACCAATTGTAACTACCTCGGTGAACTACGCTCCTAGATACAAGCCTGGATGAGTGATAGCGGTTGAAATAATGCGGTGGGGCCCCAAAAGCCACTCACTTTGGTAGTCCTTTCAGGCGTCCCAACCGCTACCCTCTCAGCAGGACTGTCTGCAGGCGGGCGTGGTCGGCGGCGAAGGATCAACTCATTACACAAGTGGGTATGTGCAAGCCACCATACAGAGTACATCACAGCCATCCCATCTAGAAAGAAAGAAAATATACCAGCCATACGGCAAGATTCAAATGACACGGATAACTATATTTTAGGATAACTCCTCATACAACACACATCGGTATCATGCAGGCGGCAAAGCGAGAATCCAGTGCGGATAAGAAGCAAATCGGCATAAGATGCCATAGAAAATAAGCACATCCCAACTACAGGTCTCCACGGATCCCGTTCGGAATCTCTACACCATACGATCGTTGCCCACATCGCCGCTTCTTCCACCCGGTATCCGTCACGAGAAGGTACATTCATCGAATCAAATTTATCGTGTGAGACCCTAAGAATTCAGCAAGTCTTAATGCCTCTAAAGGGACACAACACAGGGTAGCGCAATTGCAGCAAAAGATAAACCCTAGCAATTCTACGGATAAGCGCTAACCATCCGCCTAACCAAGGATGAGCGGATGTCCAGGTGAATTAAGTACTTGATTATAATGGTAATCTCATCCGATCCATCCTCCTCACTGCTTACCAACAAGGAAGCGGAACAACCCCATCCGTTGGCAATTTTATTAACCATTCCATGAGTATGGCTCTATTTACTAGTCAAGTTACTTAGTCAAATTAAGGCGGTACTTTAGTTATGCTTGTCTATGATCGAAGCGTGCTCCAGTCGTCCATATCGCGGACACGGCTTTGAAAGTTTTACCGGTAGGGGTGCACCAATAGCAACACACGCTCGATCAACCTCGGAAAAACCAAATCAAAACCTTGAGGCTTTCACGGTGAACAATCACAAGATTCAGAAATATTTGAGGGGCCACCCTTTTGAGTAGATCATAGCAGTAAGCAAGCTCAGGCGGCCTCAAGGTTGCGACAATGGTACATGTGGTAGGAACCGAGGAGTGTGGCTGGGCTTGTCGATGCAGCGTAAACATTCGAATACCTACTTGATGCGATTATGCGGTACCTCGCACAATAAATAAATAAAGCGATAAACATGGCATAAATACGAGGATCGTAAATAAAACCTCAAACTAGTTTGTGGCCCCAAGAAATAAGCGGAATCAAGCTACGGTCGGGGTCCCATATACCTCCGGATGTGGATAGCGCGATAAATCGAGGAACAGGAATCAAGTACTCGGGGTCTTCACGGGACACAAGTGAGCAGGAAAAACCAAATAGCGAGATGTTGCTCACGGTGCCACTTTCTTTAGTTATCCCGAACTACTCGAGTTAAGTTGTTTAGGTACCTCATTATCAACAGACTCTCATACCCTACACATCTTTGTTCTCACTCGCATGGCTCAAACAACTCCTATAGTAGTGGCTCATGGGATGGAGGAAACAAGGTGGGTGGGGTTTAAAAATAAAGGCTATGCATACTTGGGATTCGATTTAATGCAATCGCGACTCGATGATGCAAGAGTAATATAGAGGCAATAGAGTCTTGTATGTATGCAAGCATGTGGTAGTGCTTGCTGGTATCTCTGTTGAAGCAAAGGGCCGGTTGGGTGGTTCTCCGGTTCTCTTAATACGGCCCACCTTTCGAGTCTATCAAGAAAAACCAAACAAACAAGGCCAACATGAATATAGAGCACAAGCATTGGAATTAAATCGTCAAGCAAACAATCATGCCATGATGAATGATGCACAAGTTGCATGGCAATAAGTAGCATGGCATGGGTGAGGTGTGGAGGACTAGAAAATAACATTTGAATTGGTTTTTAGTCACATTTTGTTGCCATAACATTTGTTGTTCAACATATATTTATATGATGAATGCTGCAATTGAAGTCATGGATAGCACAAGCAGAAAGGTCTCGTCGGTGATCAATTTAGACTACTTATTTGCTTAATTTGGAATTATAAAACAAAGTTATGAATTAATGAAAACCCGGTGGCATTTGATGTAATTAACATAAGCTTGGAATTTTACTTGTGCAAAATACAAAATAGATGGCATATTTGAATTCCTCTCATCTTGTGATATCCAAACATATATTATTTGTCAAATTTGGAATTAGTATGTAAAAGTTATTAAAAATCTGAATAGAATTTGAATTTGGAATTTATTTAAGCAGATTTTGAATTTTAAAAGCAGTTCTGACGTTTCCTACTAATGACCCGGCTTTGAGTCATGAAGTCGCGAGTGGGCAGGGGGTTCTCTGGCCTGGCGATTACACAGGATAAAGCCCCGGACAGCGGGTTTATTAAAACAAACAACGAGGCCTAAAAGCAAAAGTACCAGACAACGACAAGGGGCTGGAAATTTGGACATGGTTTAGCAAAAGAAAAGCAGGGGGTTATGTGCAAAGTGATCATGAGCCTTGTGGCGAGCAGTGACGGTGGCGGCGAGGGAGGGGCCTGGTTTATTAACGCGTTTTCACAGGAGCCTTTTGCAAGATCCCCACAGACCCTGGCGGGTGGGGCCTCGAGCTGAGTTGGAGCAAAAAGCAGCAAGGGTTTGCCAACGACCAGCGGCGCCTTGTATCTTCTCACATGCAGCGCATCGGCCTTGTGTGTGGCTGTGCAGCGGTGGGGCTCGAACACAGGATCACAGGGGCTTCTTGAGGCCGCGATGCCACGGGCAATTTGGGGTAGAGTCTTTGGAGATGAAGTAGCTAGATAAGTGGCAGCGTCTTTGAGTTAGCGAGGACACCCAGCTGCCGCCCTTGCAGGCGCCTTCGGCAAGCAAGCAGTGGCGGGAAGCAAAGCGGTGCAGGCGTGTCTAGGAGGGTGGTGGCTTACAGCAGCGTCTTGGCGTGGTCGTCGGCGAGAGGAGGGTAGATCAGCGGCGGCGAAACTGCGGCTAGGGTTTTGCGTCGGCGTCATGTGAGCTGGCGTTCTGGTCCTTCTCCTCCTCGATGCTGGCCAAGGGGCGTCGCGGGCTCGAGCTTCCTCGACAACTCATGACCCTTCACCGGCTAGATTGGTATGTGGCGAGGAGGTGTTGGCGGTGGCGGCGAGGCGTTGGGGATGATGGAGAAGGAGAGAGGGAGAGGCGGGCGGCTTGGGGTGGATCTGGGAGGCTAGGAGGCGGGGAGGATAAGAAGGAAGGGCAGGTTGAGGCGTGGGGAGAGGCATTTGGCGGTAGCCTCCTCCCTTTCACGTGCTTTCGGCATGGGCCAGGTGGCGTGGTGGAGGTGGGAAGGGAGGGAGGCAGGTGGGGTAGGTGGCCAGGTCTGGCGGAGAGAGAGCTAGAGGGAGGAAGAGAGAGGAGTAGCCTCGGTTAGATAAGGTTAGACTAGGTTAGGAGAGAGGGCATGGGTGGACTAGGGGTTTAGATAGCTAGGGAGGATCCTTGGTCGGGTGTGGGGCGGTAGGGTCTTTGGGTGGTGAGTTAGGGCTAGAAGGAGAGGTGAGAGGGCATGGGGCATGGGAACATGCTAGATGAGGGGAAAAAGAGAGGTAGGTTTTGTTTTGGGTTTTATTTAGAGGTAGATGTAGATTAGGGATTATTTTAGGATATAAGTAGAAATAGGGTTTAGTTTAGGGTAGAAAAGGAAGAGAGGGGAGTAGATTAGAGGGTAAGAGGGCTTAGGGTTTTGGTTGTAGCTAGAAGGTTAGATGGCAAGTATGGAATTAGGGTTTGCTAAAGAGGTGAGAAAGATGGACGGGGTGATGATGTGGATAGGTGCATGCATGTCCCATTCAAAGAACAAGCAAAACCAAGCAAGGGTAAGGTAGGGGCATGCTCATGAGCACATGTATGTGCATGGACCATGGGATAGGGGTTTAGCTTAAGGAAAAAAAAGAGAGGGAGAGAGCTAGGGTTTAATACTCACAAAACAAGATCAAGCCATGAAGGAGGGGTCCATTTAGAAAAACAAGCAAAAACAAATAGCGAGGGAAAAAGGGGCACTTGCATGGCCCATGCAAGATAATTAATGCCACAATTATCCTTGTGTGAACAAGGATATTAATATGGCACTATCCATCTACATTCCAAAATGTGGACAAGGCCAAGCAAAGATCAAGAGTGGATCAACCAACAACATGGGTTAGGGGTAACTCAATAAAATGCCAAGCCCATATTATTGGATGGTGGAATTGTAAGGTGGTGAAAGAAAAGGTGGTGGAGTCAAAAGAGATGCCCTCAACTCAACTTGGGCATATAACAATATATCGAGCCAAATACAATATCAAGAGGCAACTACAATTAATCATGCACATGAGATAAGAACCAAGCAGGAGAGGGTTTTATATGATGCTCAAATGCAGGGAACATGATGACATGAGCATGATATGATGATGATGCAACAATTATATGTTGGAAGTGGCCCATTTTATTATTATGACATGTAGCATTACATGGGTTAGACAACTGGGATGCTACAGCAGCCTAAGGAGAGGGTGTGGAGTCACGGGAAAGAGAAGACATGGGCGTTTAAGATAGCGAGGTCGTTGGCGGGATTAATGAGCCATCAACACGCAATTCTGGATTTAATCATGGCGTAAACGGTAGCAAGGTTAGGGGCGGGGTGGGGAGGTTGATAGCGATGGCGTGGCGATGGTGGGTCACGTCAGCGAGGTGGAGGGTTGCGTGTGGGGTCGCAGAATCGGTGAATCTTGTGAGTGCGTTTGCGGGTGAGAAAAAGCGATTGAGGGGAGAGAGTGGGTTTGCGAGGGCAGTTAGGTGGTGGGTTACTTGGGCTGGTTTTCTTTACGTATTTTATTCTTAGGAAACCTTTTCTTTTCTCTTTTCATTTTCTGTTTTGGTTTTATTCAAATGATTTCAAACCCTCATTTGAATTCAAACTTTTCAACTTTCGGTATGTTTTAATCTTGTTTAATAATGTATTTTAAAGTTCATTTTATAATCTTTTCTTATATTTCCTTAGGGTTTATTATTTATTTTAAATAGACATTTTGTCTTTATTAAATAGGATTTTAAATATGGTACCAATCCATATTATTTTATTCAAATGAATTAAATTTACTTTAAATTCAAATGTTTTATCAAACTTTTTCAGTGAGTTTTATTTATTCATTTGTGCAAATAATTCACTTTGAATTTTAAAATAATTTAATAAGATTTGATATTCATTTAAATTGGCATTTGTCTTTATTAAATATGGTTTTATACCCATATAAATTTTATTCAAATAATTATTTTATTCCTTTTAAGCTAATTAGATAACTTTTATTCCTCTTGGCCAAATTCAATTTATTATTTTTCTCATGATTTAATTAACCATTTACTTTGATTTTGTCTCCATTCAAATAGAATTGAATTTGGTTAATGCCATATAATTTTAATTGAATAATCTTTATCCCATTATTTCATTTGAACTATCTTTATTCCATTTTCTTATGGATTTAATTCAATACTTAAATTGTCTTCTAAATAATTTTATTGGTTTATTATTGAGATTAGGCAAATTGTCTTTATTTAAATAAGATTAAATATGGTCCAAAGACCATATAGTTTTATTTAAATAACCTTTAATTCTTTTATTATTCAATAAACTTTTATTTGTTTATGGATTTGGCCAGATTTAATTTGGCTTTTAAATATTCTTTATTTATTTCTTTATTTCTTTACCTTATAAAATCCATATCTTTTTATTTATAGATCCAAACTTGGTGATTCCAATTTGTATGATTTTATTTGATATTTGTTTACCTTTTTAAATCCTTTTAGGATTACTTTGCTCAAGATTTGGCATGGATTTTAGTTAGGAGCTTTATTAGCTTTGGAAATTATTTCCTTTTTAACTTATTAAATTCATAAGTTTTTATCCATGGCTACAAAATAAGTGAAACCAATTTCTATGATCTTATAATATTTTTATTTATCATTTTGATCATGTATAAATGTTTGTTGCTAGATTTTTATATGGATCAAATCCATAGTCTTAGGGAGATCTTTGAAATGATTTTCTTTCATTTGAGTTTTAAGGGTTTTGGTTTAACTTTTCCAAATGTTTAAATTTCAAGATACATTCATTAATGAATGCATTTCACTTGATTGAAATTTTGTTGGATTCCCTTTTATTCAAATTTTGTTCAAGTAGGGTTTTGATGTTTCCATTTAGAAACAAAAAGTTTCTTTTCACCCTAAATTTCAACCAATTATTTATTTTGTTTATTTATTTTTCACATTTCAAAATTTGGAAAATTTTGGGATGTGACATGGCACAAAAAAGCAAACAAAAAGGATAAGGAGAGGTCATTACTGAAGTAATAACTTCCAAGAGTCAAGGAAACTCCTGGGTTATCTCCCAACAAGTACTTTTCTTTAACGCCTTTAAGTTAGGCAAAAGAAGCAAGAAGAATCAAGTGTTTTCGAATGAACAAGCATTAATATCCATACTTGCAGAGTCTTCAACTATGAAAGGTATCTCATCCAAATGGGTTTTGGAGGATCCTTCTTATCTCTCTTTGGTTTACTACTTTCATCAAAAGATTTTCAAAGCGATCAATCAAAATTCTTTTCAAAGGATTCATGCATTCCAACGGGCTTAAAGGGTATGGTGTAGGATTATGACGCAGAAAACAAAAAATTCCTATGATGGGAACTATGTACCAAGATCTATCTACTAGATACAAACAATGGGCGAATGTATATCCATAGATAACATACCCTTGAAGGCCAAACCAAAGCTTATTGAGTTAAACTCGTGGTTGATGTAGGCGATCTCTTGCCGATCTCAAGATCGAGAGGAAGTCCTAAGCGCCACAAAGCAATGACGCATCCGTGCTTTCGCACACACGCAAAGGCACCGAGCAACCTCGCCTTGCTCCAGTGATGCGTGGGAAGCACAACTCTTTCTTCTTAGAATAGCCAGGAACATGTATCTCGCTGATGCGAGACCATGGGGGTAAATTCTAGAGGGGGAGAGAGATCCTTCAAGAGGAGGTGTGAGTGATAAGTGAGGAGGGGGTGCCTTTTATAGGAGAGGGGGGCACCCCAAGGGGATGGACGGCGCATGGGGGCTGCCCCCTTGACCTCCCCTCATTCATGTGGGTGGACACTCCACTCACAAAAATCTCTTCAATTCCCTCCACTCAAAATCCCACTCAAAATTGCTATTAAATTTCCACCAAATTTAATGCAAACTCTCATTATATAAAACTCCTTTTATTTATTCAGAATTTTGTCAATTACTTTAATGACAACCATTCACATATAACCACTTGCTAGTATTTCATTTCACATGCAAAAACACTTTATATAATTTCACCCGAAAACCTGTTTCGGTATCTAGTGAAATAAATTCATGTGCTTGTTATTCTTTCCGGCATGAAACTTTTTCCCCAATTGGATTTAAGTGTCCCTTACGTGTGCCACCCTACGGTTCGCGAATAATGCGTACATGATCGAGACCCTTCTCCGATCAATAATCAGAAGCGGGACCTGGAGATCCATACTGACTCCCACACATTCAACGATGACTTTCCTATGATCGTCGGAACCTTTTATGCTAGTATCTTAATCCCTCTATTTCACGATATATTACATGTCCGAGATTCGATCATCGGTATCTCCATACCTAGTTTGATCTAAATTCAAACATGCACTCTTTTCTCATTCATGATATAACATTCTAGTGATCAAATCACTTGCTTGCAAGCTAACCAATGTGATATCACCGAGAGGGCCCAGACTATATCTATCCATCATCGGGATGAACAAATTTCACTCTTGATCCATGAGCCTCAACATAACACTTTAGTAGTTCTGAAGCCATCTTTATAATCACCCAATTACGGTTTGATGTTTGATGTCATCAAGAAACTCTTAGGTGTTAGTGATTGACGAGATCTCATGGTCTAAGGATTAGGATCACTTCGTAAGTTGTTATAACAATATAAACTCAATGACTTTTATCGTAATTCTATACTTCGGATGAATTTTCATCACATCATTACACTAATGTTGTGATCTGTTATTAACAACATCCAATGTCTATGATCGAAACCTTGATCATCTTGTTAATCAACGAGCTAGTTTATGAGAGAGGCATAACTAGGAACTTTACATTTGTTTATTAAACACACATGTAATAAAGTTTCCGTATTAATACAATTATAGCATGCAAAATAAACATCTATCATGTACTTGGAATACACATGTCGGGGGAATGACCACGGCGATCTTTCTGTCAGCGAGTAGTAGAACGAGGGCAAGGCGGCGAGCCATCTGCAGTCTTGAGATGAGGCGGAGACACGGGGTTTTACAGGTTCGGCCCCAGAAGCAAGACCTACTCTGCTAGATTGTATTATGGAGGTGTTTACAATGGGCGAACTCGGCGACTAGGCGTGAGTTGCTTGAATGTATGAGGAGCGTGTCTCTACTCACCCCATAGGGAGGTTTATATAGGCTCACCTCCCTAGGGTTTACATATCTCAACGATTCGATTCTGACTTGTAATCGTTTAACCTAGACCGGGGCCTATCTACTGCCTAGGCCTTCAACTTCGATCGCCGATACCTTCTTTGGGCTTTGATCCACTCGCCGTCTGCAGGCCCACTCGCCCGGCCCTTGGGCGATCGGAAGCGTCCGTGAGTATACCCGATGGCGTATCCCCATCGGTAGTCCCGGCCGTCATTGATTAGGCGTGGTGGCTCTTGGCGATCGAGTATCTGGCTTCAAGTTGGCACTCGGTCGAATCGTGGCGGGCTCTGTATAAAGGAAAAATCCGGTGAACGAGTGGCGTCTTGGGCGAGTCGAGCCAGCGAGGCGGTCTCGGCGAGTGACAACGAGCCGAGTGGCTGGAGTTGGACCGTCGGCGTGGTCAAACTAGCCGTTAAGGTAACTCAACGGTAACCGGCGTAATCATCGGCATAGCGGCCCCTGATTTGGCGGGCAACTCCGCTATATAAGAGGAATGGTAGGCTATCAAAGCCAACCGCCCACCATCTCTTCCGATGCATCTTCCTTCCTTTGATTCGCGATCAATCGACCGCAATCCTCAGAGCCTCCAAACAAATCCTCAGCCATGGCCCTCTCCGAACAGGGTAGATCCAAGTGCACGGTAGCGGTGGCCTCCTTGAGGCCGGAATCCTGGGCGGCCACGCGTATCCCTTGGCGGGCGTCCCACCAGCGAGAGAGAGTTCGTCATTTCACCCGGTCACCTCGGCGGGGTTGGGTTTCCCATCTTTGTTCTTGGCGTTTCTGCGCCTACTAGATCCAGCCCTCAGATCTGGGTCCCCATAGCATCGAGCAGCTCGCCATCTTAGTGGCGTTCTGCGAGTGCTAAATTGCTCTTGACCCTACTTTCCCTTGTGGCAAGATACATTCCATGGACGGATCCCAGGCGAAGCGGCGACAATGCTAGTGAGCGGCTTAACCTTCAACTCAAATCCAAAGCTTCCTTCTTGACACGATCTTGCCCGGCCAAAGCGCGATGGCGGCGGAAAAAGTCATGGTTCTCGTGGTAGTCGACTCCGGGACGGCGGCGATCATGATACTCGGCCAATCGTTCGACCACGCCATCTCGGTCGGCAAGCTCCCCGACGACCAGCGGATGGTCGATGAGATCTCGGACCATCCGTGGTCGAAGAAGAAGGGGCTCCAGACGGTAAACTTGTACAATTGTTGGCTTGGCGTGGCTCATTCCGCTCGCCCAGCTTGGCCAATACATGTACCGGTACGGGCGGGAGACTCGACGAAGCCCGCCTCGGCAGTGGAAGCTGAGGACTACCTCTCGGCTGAAGAAGATCACCCAAGCGGCATCTGGCGGATCGCGGGGCTGGGGTCCCTACACTGCGAAGCGTCCGGCTCGACGGTAATCTTTTATCTTGTTCACGATCGCGGCGTGCGATGCGGTAATTCTAACTCTGTTTCGTGTTTAGCAATTTGTTCCAAGTGGTGGAAGGGTGGCTACCACCGGCGGCAGCAAACCCGGGCCATCCGCCCGGGATGCGTCGCCACCCGCCAAAGTGCGAGGACAGCGAGGCGAGTCGAAGAGTGCCCAGCGGCCGAAAGACCAGCAGGCAGCGTCGGGCGAAATCGGCGGCGAGCCTCGGCGTCATGGCGGCGGCAGCGAACTCCCGAGACCACCTCACGTCGAGGCCACTCCTGAAGAAGAAGAAGAAGGAAAAGGAGGCGAGGCCCCGAGAAGGAAGGCAGCGAAGCCGGCGGCGCCTCACGCCGCACTCAGCGAGCAGCTCGATGCTCCACAGCTCGGCGTGACGGCGCAACCCAGCGACAAGCGCTAGATCGCCATCTACAGGCGGCTGCCTCAATGCCTCCGCCATTCGCGGTTTTACAGGCTAGGGAAGGCTCGGTTGTGGCGACTTCGCCTCGCAAGGAGGTTCGGCGTGGCGGTCTCGCCCGCAAGGAGGTTCGACCATGGTAGCCCCAATTCGAGGCCTCGCGAAGGCGCCGGGCGTAACCGCTACCTCAACGTCAAAAGAAGCCGTCCGTATCCTGGGCCCCGGCGTCTGGGCTGGGGCTTAGTGGCGATTGGGCCTGGAAAAACGCCGCCTTACGTGCGGGCTGCGTTTCATTCGATCGCCAAGTGCGCATTCGGCCTTCTCTACTTTCTTTTAGTGCTTGATTTGTCTTTTATTGATTTGATTCGTGCGGGACGGAGTGAAAAAGATGGGTCACCCGACCGTGGCCAAGGTATCCTCACTTGTTGGCGAGAAGACCCTTCCATAAGAGGAAAGGTGGCGAATCGTCGCGCCTCGAGAAGGCAACAAGAAGGCCAAGGCGGCGACATCGTCGCCGTCTCGAACCAGCGGCGCGCTGTACCCGATGGAAGCAACGCGTCTCGAAGGAGGCGTTCCTTGCCTAACCGGAGGCGACTTCCTTTGGGCGGCGCCTCGATGCTACCTTCCCGCTTCATGACCAAAGCGGCCCGCAGCGAGTGGGCTGCGACCCGAGCCTCGCTCGAGATCGCCGGCGCGAAAATCGACCAGCGTCGCGGGCTGCGCGGCGTTGCTTGCGTCTGTGGGCGGTACAACTCCGCGGCATGCTTAGTGCGGCCATCCGGTACCTCCGGTCCCGAGGATCAGGTCGGTGCTGCTTAGCGGCGATTCTTATAATTACTTGTTTTGTACATTCGAATCCGGTCCCAGTGCGGATCGCTAAATTTTAGCGGGTATGCGAGGAATTTTCGTGGTCGCCCGGTCCCGATGCGCTTTCGCTAAATTTTAGCGGGTGGGCACTGAAATTTCATGTGTGCGACTTTGAAGATGTCTGAGTCTGCAATGGAGTCGGCGGAAGCGATTGGCTGCAAAGCGTCTTGAGAAGGAGCTGGCCACTATCCAAGAAGCAAACAAGGAGCTTGGGCTGTTCTTCTTGGCGGAGGTGGCTCGCGGAGCTTGTCCTGCTGGTGAGTGAGGTGGCGGTCTTGATCTGCGTTAAACCTTCTTGGCGAGGATCGCCGACCTCGGCCTTGGCTGCGGGAGGCAAAGAAGAAACAAGCTCGTGAGCAGGCGAGCTAAGGCCGCCATTGCGCGGAGGAACCGAAAGGTGTCGGAGGCCCTCATTGCTGGGCTTCGGGGCGATCATCGTCGCTTCAGAGCTTCATCACGGGACTCGCCCGTTGCTTAGTGAGTCGTCTTTCTGTCTTCGGTTGTATTGTTTGTGGTTTCCATGGTACTCATAATTGTCTCCTTGGCGCAGGTCATGTTATTGGTAGCCAAGAAGAAGCGATCTCTTGGCGCAGGAGTGCGTAAGCATGCTTGTCGACTCGGCGACCTTTCGGCGGCGTGCATCGCGCCTACCTTCAAGAGATGTCGCCCGCGGAGGTTATTCAGTGACCTCGTTGAGGTGTGGAATACTTGGAGAAGCGCCCTTGATCGTAGAGTTCATGGCGGTCGGCGTTTGGTGGCGTCGGCGACTCTGAGCCTTGGACTCGCCCACTTCCCGGACTTGACCTCGGCGATGTGACAGTGGGTATCCTTCGTCGACGGGCGGTGGATCTGTCCGAGGTTCTCAAGCTGCGAGCGATGCCGCCGCGTACTCGGGCGTCTGCAGGCGATGGGCGACCTCCTTCCCTACCGGAAGCGGTCGTCGCGGAAAGCGACCCGAGCCGCGCATCGTGACTTCAAGGTTGAGCAACCTTTCCGCTCGGCGATGGCGGGTGGTGACGGCGTATCCGTCAAATCCGTACCGCGTTCATCCGCGGCGCCGGGATTCTGGCGGCGTCGTCGTCGGCTGCAGAATAGGGTAGCCTAGATGTGTTAGCAGCGATTCGCCATGCGGGCATAATTTGTAATGTAAGACAATGCGATATGCGATTGAATGGAGCGTTGTGTTCATTTTCTATTTGTTTGTGTGTTTTGGATTGATTTTGGATGAGTCCCGGCGCGTCCGCCCTTTTGGGAGTTCACCTTGTATATGATGTTTGTTGTTATCATGTGTTTTGTTAATTTAGTCGACTTTCCGAGCTCGGAGAGCCGATCATGGCGACTCCTTGAGTGCTCATGCTTTACCGTTTTCCCGTCTGTGAGCGGGTCGGGTGGCCGAGTCCCGGCGTGGTACTTAGTAGTTCAAGCGCGACTTCGAGGGTGGTTGAGGGTAGCGTTGGTGTGGCGTCACTCCTGCCTGGCCCGGAGTCGATCGCGTGCGAGTCTGGGTATGCTCTCTTACTTGGCGTTTTCCTGACCGATCGCGAACTGGTATTCGATCCCGGCGTGGTACTTAGCCGTTAGTCGCTATCTGGGGATCACGGAGGACCGGGTCGCCGTGAGAAGCGAGGCAGTTGTCTTGGTTAGTAAAACCAGTCGAGCTAAGCGACTCAATGGGAGCTCGGTTTGGCGTTTTAAATGGACGACGCAAGACCTGAGATGACTCGGTGCTCTTACATCGCTTTTCTTAGCCGTGCGGTCGCTGTACCAAAGGTTGACTTCTGCGTTTAGCATGACTGTTATTATTCTGTGCGAGTGGCACAAGGCGTGGAGAGTAGGCAATCTGCGAACCGTTTCTTTTATTTCATAGCGACTAGAGTACATGTGTGAGGTTCTAGGAGTAGAACTTCGGAGGAGATTTACATTCCATGGTCGCAGCGTCGAGTTCGCCGTCCCGCGGACGTCGATGAGGTAGTAAGCGTCGTTGCGTCTGGCCCAATAGCGGGCCTTCCACGGAGGAGAGCTTGTGCATGCCCTTCTTGTCCTGGATGAGGCGTAACACCAGGTCGCCTTCTGGAAGGTGCGAGTTTTCACCCGTCGGCTGTGGTAGCGAGCCCTTGGCGATAAATGGCGGTGCGCGATCGGGCGGTCGCGTGCTTCGTCGAGTTAGTCGAGCCCATCTTGGCGGGCCAGCTCGTTCTGACCTCCGTATAGTGGGCGACCAGCGGCGAGTCGTGTTCGAGGTCGGTGGGCATGGCTACCGGCGCAAGTAGACCATGAAGAATGGAGTGAATCCGTCGACTTTGACCGGTGCGGATTCCCCGGATGACGGAGGGTAGCTCTTGACCCAGCATCGGCGGTGCGCTCGGTGGTACTTGAGTCGCGGCTTCAAGCCGTGGAGGATGCTGGTTGGCTCGTTCCGCTGGCCGTTGGACTCGGGTGTGCGGGCGGTCGAGCGGATGTGGTGCTCTTCGCGAATTCGCCATTGCTCCCTTGGCGAAGTTTGTGCCGTTGTCCGTGATGATGCTGTTGGGGAACCCGTGGCGGTATATGAGCTCGCGTAGGAACTTGGTGGCTGTCTTTCCGTCGCATTTCGGATGGCTTGGCCTCTACCCGCCATTGAATTTGTCGTGGCGACTAGCAAGTGGGTGTAGCCCGGAGGGGCCTTCTTGAAGGGGCCTACCATGTCCATGCCCACCACGGCGAATGGCGGTGATGGGGATTGTTTTGGCCGAGCTCGATGCGTCGTCGATTGGCGTGCCGGCACCGGCGCATCGCTGGGCGATGTCGGCGTCGGCGTGTCTGATGGGCGAGAAGCCGTGTCGCATAGCCTTGGCGACCAGGAAGCGGCGGCGGCGTGGTGGCGCGATCGCTGAGTGGATGTCGTGGAGGATTTCGTCCTTGGTGGTTGGGCAGCGTTGGAACACGCCGGTGACGCTGCGCTTGTGTAGCTTCGCCGTCGATGATGGTGTAAGACTTGCATCGACGGCGATCATTGACGTTGTCTCGTCTGCTGGCGGTGCGGTTTCGGGTAAGCGATGTAGGGCTTGGTCGATCATCGGCTCGGTGATGAAGTGCGACCAAGGCTGCCTCTGGTTGAGCGGGACTCGATGTCGATCTCCTCGGGAGAGGCGATGGTGTGGATTGTGTCGAGAACACGCGGTGGTGGTGAGTCGAGCCGACCCGATCGAGAGGCGTCGGCCTCCTCGTTTTCTCCTGTCGATCCACTCGGAGTAGCGATGAAGTGGCGCCCACCTTGTCCACCTCTTGGCGATGCGCGCCATGAGTGGGGAGGCGGCGTCGCGGTGCGGCGACTTGCCCTGCTTGGTCGGAGTCTCCGTAGCATCGGCGATTGGCGCTCATCTCCTGCGGCTCGCATGCCGTGGAGTAGGGCCTCGTATTCAGCCATGTTGTTGGTGCAGGCGTGAATTCGGCGGAGGATGTAGCGGAGCTTGTCGCCTTTGGTGAGTCGGCACTATCCCGCTCTCGCCGTCCGCGTTCTTGGACCCGTCGAAGTGCGAGCTCGATAATGGAAATGCGGCTTCTCGCTCTGGGCCTCTTCGGTCGGCGATGAAGTCTGCCGGTGCTGCGACTTAATCGCCCTTCGTGGCTCGTATTTAATGTTGTGGGCGCCCGATCTCGGGCCCACTTGGCGACCGCCGGTCGCCTCGCGATTCGCGGATGATGTCTTGTAGTGGTCTTTGAGGAGGCGGCCGTGATCGGGTGCTCACGGAAGTAGTCTGGCGGCGCCTGAGCCCTGAACCGCGTATACCAGCTTTTGATACTGTGGGTATCGCTGGCGCGACTTCGAGAACCTCGCTGATGTAGTACCGGCGGCATTTGGACGAGCTCCTTTCCTTCCTCACGGTGGTTCGGCGACCATTCACAACCTTGACGGCGGCGGACGCCGCGGCGTAAACCAACATAGGCTCTTTGTCCGGGTGCGGCGAGTAGTGGTCTGGTAGTAGCACCTTTTAAGGTCGCGGGCGCGTCGTCCGCCTCCTTGTCCCCGGAAGGTGGGGTTCTTCTCGAGGCGGTATAGGGGCATCGCCTTTTCGCAGCGGGGATGAAGCGGCGAGCCGCTACGCCCGGCCAGCTTCGGGCGTCGCGAGCACTCGGGTTTGCCGAGCAGGCGATCGTGTCGATCTTCGTTGGGTTGCCTCGATCCCTCGTTTGGAGCAGCGTACCCGATGGTTGCCAGCGGGTACGAAGGTGCACTTACTGGATTGAGCTTTATCTTGTACCTCCGTAGATTTGCGAAGGTCTCCGCGAGGTCGGCAGTAGGTCGCCTTGGCGGCGGATTTCACGACCACGTCGTCGATGTAGCGTGGATGTTGCGGCCAATTTGGCTCGCGAGGCATTCTTGCATGCACCGCTGGTAGGTTGCCGGCGTTCTTGAGGCGAAAGTCATGGCGGTGTAGCGAAGGCTCGAATGGCGTGATGAGCGCCGTCTTCTCCTCATCCTCGACAGCCATTTTGATCTGGTTGTGCCGGAGTAGGCGTCGAGAAACATAGCGACTCGAACCAGCGGTTGAATCGATTATCGATCGATCCGCGGGAGACGAACTGCTCCTTTGGGCGGTATTTGTTGAGTTTGTAGTCGATACACATTCTCCGGTCCGTTTTCTTCTCGACCAGGACTGGGTTTGCCAGCCACTTGGAGTATTTGATTGGCGGATGAAGCGGCTGACGGCTGCACTTCCTCGGCGATTGCTCGTGGCGTTCTTCGTTGAAGGGCCGTGGCGGCCTTGACGAGTCGCACTTTGGGGTCGGCGTTTAGTTTGTCCTCGTGAGCTCCCTAGGGACACCGGGCATGTCGGAGGGTTTCCATGCGAAGATGTCCCTATTCTCACGAAGGAACTTCGATGGCGCGCCTTCCTATCTTTGGGCTCATGCATCCCGATCGTCACCGTCTGGTAGTGGTCGCTGGGACCAGCTTCGGCAGTGCGAGTGTCGTCGTGGCCTCAAAGGTTGAGGTGTTTGTGCCCTCTGAGTTGGGCTTCTTGAGTATTGTGGGGTCCTCATTGTTGACCCTTTCGCGTATTGGCGAGCTCGTCGGCGTGATTAACTTGCGCGATGGCGGCGTCGAGTTCGGCTCCTTTGGCCTCGCATTGGCGGCCATGTCGAGTCGCCGTTGATGGTGATACGCCGCCGCGGCGGGGAGCTTCATCGCGTTATGCAGCGTGGTGAGGCGCCGCCATGAATTTGGCGAACGCTGGCGCCCTAGGGCGATGGTAAGGCTGTCGAAGGGCACCAGCTCGAAGGCGATCCGCTTCGGTGCGGAAGTTTGCGGAGTACCGAAGGTGACGGGTAGCGTGACCTTGCCGATCGGGTCGCCTTCCGGCCGGGGCGATGCCGTGGAGCGTGGTGTGGGTGGTCTCGATCATCGACTCGGGAGCCGCAACCGCTGAAGGTGTCGGTAGAGGATGTTGATGGAGCTGCCGTCCATCGGTGTCTTGGGGAGCGATGGTCGCCAACCTTGGGCTTGACCACCAAGGCGACTCGTCACGGGTACTCGATGCGTGGCGAGTGGTCTTGCGGCTCCGGTGATGGGCTGTTCCGACGGTTGAGGCGGGGGCGTCTGTTTGCCACCGCGTTGGCGGCGGCAGCGCGGGCGATGACCTTCTTCGCGCTTCGTGTTGAAGCCTGTGAAGGTGTGGAAGCGAGCGGCTACTTTGCGAATTTTCCGCCATTTGGCGGTCGTTGTCGGTGTCTTCCAGCGTGCCGTGCCTTCTCGATTTCCACGAGGGTGTGGCGGTCGGCGGTGGTGTGCGTGGCGGGCTTTCCTTCCTGCTGTAAAGCGCACATGGTTGGTTAAGGAGGGCCGTGGGATCGAACCTTGGCTTGTTCTTGTAGTTCCCGCCATCGTCGTTGCCCTCCGTCGCGGCGGTAGCTCTTGGGCTCGCGTTATGCGTGCCGGCGTTAGCGACGAAGTCGACTTCGCCCGTCGTTCGGCGCTTACTGTGGCGGTGCGGCTATAGCGTAGGTCGTTCGGCGTCCGCCGTCGTTGCCGCCGTCTTGGCGTTGCCCTCCTGACTCGTCGTCGACGTCTTGGTTGGGATCCTCCTCGGCGTACCGTTTGGCAATCTCGAGGAGGTCGGGGATGTTGTCGAGTGTGCGGGCGTGTCGCTTGAGCTTGGCGACTAGAGGCTCGTAGCGGCACGAGGTCTTGAAGCAATGGATCGCGGTGTCCGGGTGGATGCCGACGCGTTATACCAGCTCTTGCCACCGTTGGACCCGATTCTTGGTCGACTCGCGGGTCCTGGGCGCATCGTTCAGGTCCTCGATGGTGGTGGCGCGAGTGTAGGAGCACTCGAAGTGCTGGCGAAGGCGTCTCGCATTTCCTCGAGTCGATCATCACGGGGGCGTGTTGATCCATTGCTGCACGTCCCCTCCATCATCGATGGGAGGTAGCAGGCGAGTAGATCAGTGTGACCCGCGATCCCCATTGCCATGAGGTATGTGTCAAGCCGGGGCGAGTGCGTCAGTCGTATTTTCTATCTCCTTTGGCGCCTTGAAGTTTGGCGGGTACTTTTCGCCTCGGATCATTGGTCCGAAGCTTAGAAGCCCTAATCATGGCGACCCCATAGGCTCGCCATCGCGGCAGTAGTTAGGGTGTGCCGTAAAGTCGGGCTGGCGTCTTGCCGATTTTGGTTGTTGATGATGTGAGTGCGAGCGTCGATGGGTTCTCCGTTAGCGGCGACAAAGTTGGTCGCCGCTGGGATCGTTGGTGGAAGTGCAGCGTTCGCGGGTCGGCGTTGGAGCTGCGGTGGCTCGGTGGCGGGCAATTGAGGTGTTTGCGCGGCGCGCTTGAGCCGCCCTGCTTCGAGGCGAGTATACTGCCCTTGCGTCGGCGCCCGCTCTTTGCTGCTCCACGGCTTTGCGAGCAGGGCCTTGGCGTCTTGGATCTGTAAGGCGCCGTCGCGGTGGCCGTGATGCTATCGGCTGCTTTCGGCCTGCCACGAGGTTGTCCATCGGGGTGGAGAAACGGTGGGAGCCGTTCGCGTCTCGCTCCCGTGAGGAGGCGACTATCCGGCTGGTCTACGGGAGGTGCGGTTGGGTGGTGGTGGGGCACCCATCGCCGTTGATCTGGCGGGGCGGCGCTTCCTCGGTGGCGCGTTCTCGCGGATCGCGTTCGGCTATCGCGAGCAGGTCGTTTTCGTCGTCGAAGTTCAGGCGCGCCTGAGCGGTGGGGTTCGCGTGACCTGATCCGCTGCTGGTAGTAGCGTGGGTTCTGCTGTCACTTGCTCGGCGAAATTTTCGCTCGGCATGCTCTTTGCGTGCCTCCGCCAATTTCAGGCGGAGTTCCTCGACCTCCGTTGCCGTGGCGTTAGGAGGATTGGTGGAGAAAGGATCCTCCGGGATCGGCGCGGTGGCCATGTAGGTCGCGGCATGGCGGCCGATTCCGTCGTGGAAGTCGGCGGAGTTTTCCGACCAGTCGAATTCGAAGATCGAGGATGGAGGGTCCTCGAAATCTCAGCGTTGGAGACTGGCGATGGAGCCAGCAGACGAGGCGGTGATGGATCCGCGAGTGGCGCCGAAGTCGGCGTCGTCGGTGAGGCCGCATCTTCTGCGGTTGAGTTCAACCCGCGTTGTTGTGGGCGAGTTGTACTCGGAGGCGGCGGTGGATCGTGCGAACCTGGCTCTCGGAGAGCCGATCGCGTGGTGGCGACTTCGCGGATCTGGCCAGTCCTCCGAGGTGATAGCGTCGGTGAGGCCGGCGAAGAGGCTGATCGTGCCGATTGGCGGGATTACGCTGTCGCGTGACAGGTCGCGCCGCGGGCGTAGCTGCTCGGCAAGATCTGGAGCATCTCGCGATCGCTATCATACGGCGGTGGCGGCCGTCGTTGATGGGCAGATTGGATCTCGCCGCGAACCGGCCGGACCGGGGCCACGGTGGGCGCCAGCGTGGGAATGACCATGGCGATCTGCAATCGGCCAGTAGTAGAAACGAGGGCAAGGCGGCCAGCCATCTGCGGTGCGAGATGAGGCGGAGACACGAGGTTTTACCAGGTTCGGCCCCGGGTAAATACCTACTCTGCTAGATTGTATTATGGAGGTGTTTACAATGGGCGAACTTCGGCGACTAGGCGGCGAGTTGCTTGGGTGTATGAGGGCGTGTCTCTACTCACCCCATAGGGAGGTTTATATAGGCTCACCTCCCTAGGGTTTACATATCTCAACCGATTCGACTTGACGATGTCGTTTAACCTAGACCATTGGGCCTATCTACTACTTTGGGCCTTCAACTTCGATGCTGGATACCTTGCTGGGCTTTGATCCACTCGCCGTTCTGCAGGCCCACTCGCCAGCCCTTGGGCCAGTCGGAAACGTCCCGCTGAGTATACCCCAGTAGGCGTATCCCCATGAACACATAATAAACACTTTATTATTGCCTCTTAGGGCATATTCCCTTCAGTCTCCCACTTGCACTAGAGACAATAATCTAGTTACAAAGTGATGTATCTAACACCCATGGAGTTCTGGTGTTGATCATGTTTTGATATAGGGAGAGTTTTAGTCAACGGATCTGCTACATTGAGATCTGTATGTACAAATCTTTATATCTCCACCCTTGACATGTTCACGGAACCGGCGCTTGATATGCTTGGAATACTTGTGAGACATTGGTTCTTTGGCATTGGCAATGGCACCATTGTTGTCACAATAGATCACCATTGGGTCCAACGCTCTTGCAACCACACCTAGTTCAGATATGAACTCCTTCATCCAAACTGCTTCCTGAGCCGCTTCCGAAGCAGCAACATATTCGGCCTCCGTTGTTGATCCCACCACCACAGGTTGTTTGGAGCTCCTCCAACTAACCGCTCCGCCATTCATGAGAAATACGTATCCGGATTGAGACTTAGAGTCATCCAGATCTGTGTAAAAGCTAGCTTCGGCATAACACTTAGCGACGAGCTCTTCTTCACCTCCGTATACAAGAAACATACCCTTAGTTCTTCACAAGTACTTAAGGATGTTCTTGACCGCTTTCCAGTGTTCCGAACCTGGATCTGATTGGTACCTACTAGTCAAACTAATAGCATGTGCCACATCCGGTCTTGTGCATAGCATGGCGTACATTATAGAGCCTATGGATGAAGCATAGGGGACTTTGTCCATTATCTCTCTTTCTTCTGCCGTAGCCGGACTTTGAGTCTTACTCAATGTTGTGCCTTGCAACATAGGTAAGAACCCCTTCTTACTTTCGTCCATTTCAAACTTCTTTAAAATCTTATCAAGGTATGTACTTTGTGATAGCCCTATTAGGCGCCTAGATCTATATCTATAGATCTTTATGCCTAATATGTATGACGCTTCACCTAGGTCCTTCATTGAATATTTGTAGTTTAGATAACTTTTAACACTGTTAAAATATCTATATCATTTCTGATCAATAATATGTCATCCACATATAATATCAGAAATGCCACATTGCTCCCACTCACTTTCTTGTAAATACTTATCCATAAGTTTGGACAAATCCAAACTCTTTGATCACCTCATCAAAGCAGAGATTCCAACTTCGTGATGCTTGCTTTAATCCATAGATGGATCGCTAAAGCTTGCACACCTTGTTAGCATCCTTAGGATCGATAAAACCCTTTGGTTGTATCATATACAACTCTTATTCAACATTACCATTGAGAAACGCGGTTTTGACATACATCTGCCATATCTCATAATCGAAATATGCAGCAATTGCTAACATAATCCTAACTGATTTTAGCATCGCTACGGGAGAGAATGTGTCATCATAGTCAACTCCTTGAATTTGTCGAAACCCCTCTGTGACAAGTTGTAACACCCCAGTTCTAGCTAATTGTATATTAGGGTTTTGATTGTGCATTGCATGAGCATCATATTTGAAATTGTGCATTGAAGAAATATACAAAACCCTAAACCCTAGTTTCCTCTCTCTCTCAAAACAATTCAAAATGGTTTGAATTTCAAAAAGTATCAAAATATTTGGAGCCCAACCTGAGTAAAAGGGGCCCCATAGTATTTTAGATATTTTATAAACTCCCTGGTATTCTTGAAATACTCAAAACAGAAATGAATTTAAAAATATACAAACAGAAATGCAAAACAGAAAAAGAAAAGGGATTTGCAAAATAAAAACCAAGTCCTACCTATCTGGGCCACAGCCCAACCTCTCCCTCTCTTCTATCCTGCCGCTCGCGCAGCACCTAGCAGCCCAGCTGCAGCCCACCGAAGCCCATGCCACGTACCGTTTCGCCCTCGTCGTCTTCGTCGACGATGGAAAGCTGCTCGCTGTCGCCGCTGCAGCCGCCCGATGCCACCGGCTGCGCCACGATCCTCGCCGCCGCCTGGAGGAAGGATAAGACCGCCGAGAATGCCTCCCTCTCCCTTATCCTCTCACTCCCCCTAGCGCTCTCTCCCATTCTTCCCACGAGGTCCCGAAACCCTAGCCGGCCAGGCGCCGCTCGTCGTCGTCGCTCACGGCATCCCCTCGCCGTTTCGAGGCCGCCTTGAGCTCCGCCTTGCAGCCCTGATTCTTCTTGTCAAAGGACGCAGGCTTGGGAGCTCCCCGCTCGCCGGAATTGATGTTTTCTCCCAGAGCCTGACGACCTCCGCCGCTCGATTCACCGCCGCTCCGGCCACCGCCTTGCCTCGCCGTCAACACCAACCTCTTAGGGGTGAGCCTCTAGTGCTCAGGCACCCTTCCACTCGTCCCCTCTCCTATTGTTTCGTCTCGCCACCATGGATCTCAGAGCGCCACCGCAGTTGTGCTCGTCACCGGCGAGTTCCTCGACCAAATGGTCCAGCGCCGCCAGGTTTTGGCTCCTCGCACTCGCGCGCATATAGCAACCCCATCCTCGCTTGTCCACGCGCCCTCCTCCGCCGTCTGCCATCGTCGTCTGGCCCATTGGCCGGCGAGCTGACGTGGCGCCCGTGTGGCGTCCACGTGGTGCCTGCGTGGCCCTGGTCCCACCATTCAGCCTCTAGGGCTAGCTCCTGCCCCGATGACAGATGCCCATGTTCCCCCTTTGCTTGTGTGGCTACTGAGGTGGCTCCGGGCCCCTCTGTCAGCCACTGTGGATAGCTGTTGCTATGGTGTAAAAGGTTTAATCATTTTATTTAATAATTTTAGAATTTTAATAAAACTTGTAAAATTCATAACTTATTATTTATAAGTCATAAAAATATAAATAATATATCAAAATGTTTAGAAAAATGAGAACTATCTATTTAAGCTATAATCATGCATTGTTAATCAACTTTCATGACAAGTTTAATTAGAAGAACAAATGCACCCCTCTCATATGTTTCGGAGTTTTCCTGAATCAGGGTTTATACCCCTCGAAACCCTGATTAATTTGTCAAGCATGTTTTAGGGTTTCAATTCAATGCAATTCAACTTGTCATATCATCACCATTGCTTGATAATTGCATCGATGCCATGTGTTGATTGTTTCCCTCTCTTTCTGGTGTTTTGGTTCTTCCCGGTAGAATACGAGATCGAGATCGAAGACCGAGGACAACACCATAGAAGATCGAAAATCGACGAACAATACTTGACCAACTATAACTAGGTCAAGTACAAGGCTCCCGAAGATCTTCTTATTGGTTATCAACGGGAAAAGGCAAGCATAGCCCCACCGTGATATAATCCTATGATTTCGAAAGCATTTCAATTCCTGCCATGATGCATACCATTCTACTGTGGTATTTTATCAATAGATAGAGTATCCTATCTATTGCATACTTCCTTGATCTTATATTACATGATCCATAACTCCTAGCATAACTAGGTTTGGCTTGTGTGCACTGCTAGAGCTCTTATTTGTGTCTCCTTAGCCCTGCATAGCTTTCAGTTCTGGTCCATCCAGATGATGTATCAGATGCAGATAATCTAGTATGACAGGAGAACGTGATGAGATGAGATCGGTGATATGAGATTAAACATGCTAAGGCTTGTATGGGAGGCCACGGTGGGATGTGGTTTTTATAATCCCATGCTCGCCACCACTAGAAACTGAGTTCTTGCCATTGGAACCGAGACGAGCGTATAGCCACACGGGGCTTGGGAACCCCGCGCCTGATTAACTTGCCTAGTAGATTCCATGAGTCACTTAGTTCGGGCGTTCCATTTGACATATGCATAGAAAACCGTTTGAAAGATTTGGCTGGTGCAGGTGCATTCATAACAGGTAGGTATGCGTGGACCGGGTTGCTTGGGGTCGATGGAGCCCCTGTTAACCAACCCCGCCTCACATCTTTAAGTACCTGCCGAGTTTGACCATTCTGGCGAACCATACTTATTGCGTGACTCATGGTCTCGGCAAAATCAAGGTAAAGGTCGTGTCTAACCACCTCTGCCGGCCTTCCAAGGAAGAGGGCTCATCTAGTGGCATTAAGAGAAGGTTAGTACGTGTGGGTAAAGTTGTACACCCCTGTAGGGTAATAATCTTTTCGAAAATCCGTGTTCATGGTTATGAACGCTTGGTGACCAGATTCTAAGATCATAGAGAACTATAACCAAATTGTAAAACTTCGCTGATCAATGTGTGCTTAAGGATGCTTCCTCATGGGTACGAGGGGGTGATCCTAGTTCAGGAGATGATGGTGATTCGGTGGATATCAAAAGATGATGATCAGTACTTTGGAGACATCGCTCTCTTATCCCCTTTTAAAATACTCTGATTAGACGAGCTTCTTCTCTCTCTTGTTTTATAAACAAAAGTGGCTTTATGCAAAACAACTCCACCAGCCATAAGTATTGCGGAGTACACCTTGTACTCACCCTTGCTTTGTTGATACTTTTGGCAGAGTAAGTGTTCCCCTGAAGACGAGTTCCGTACTACATCGACATCGACGAGTAGCTTGGGGTTCCCGGCCGACAGCCTGGAATCTGTGGGCTGGGACGTCATCGTTATGCTTCAGGCCTCTTAGGCCATTTGTTAAGCTTGCTATACCTAATAGCATAATTTTCCTTCTGTTGTTTAATGTTTTTGGTCAGTGACCTCTGCTTGTAATAATTTGGTTCTCTGCTCAGTTATGAGCTTGTTGTAATAATTTTTCTGTCGTAGGGTCATGGCCATGTTACCGATTCTTCACTGGATATTCTCGAGCTCAAGGTTAAGCTTATTTCGGATGGATGTCTAGGATTTGTTTAGCCCTGATCCCGGGGGTGTCACAGGTTTTGGTATCAGCCCAAGCTTGTAATATATGTAATTAGTACCTCAGTATTGCATGCTTGTGTTAAACTCAATAAAATATTGCATGTGATCAAGTGTGTGAACCAAAGAACAAGTGCAAAGCCTAAACCCTAGTCTTTCCCCCTCTTTTTGGAATCCATTCAATATGGTGTTTGAATTTTGAAAAGTACAAAAATAGTGGAGCCCAAATAGTGTCAAAGGGCCCCACATTATTTTCATTATATTTACAAAGTCATGGTATTTTGAAATATCTAAAATAGTATCCAAAATCATTATATAAAAGAGAGAAAAGGAATTTAGGAAATAGAAAAAAAGATCTGTCTAAAAAAAATAAGCAATCCAGTAGCCTGGCGTGGCCCAACTCCTCTCTTCTCTCGCCTCTCGTCCGGCCCGGCCAAGAGCCGGCCTGCCACGCAGCCAGTAGCGGCGAGTACCGCTTCACCGCCCTTTCGTCGTCTTCCTCCTCGGGAGGAAGCAGCTGGGTGTCGCCGGTGCCGCCATCGATCCCTGCCGCCTCCTTCTGGCCATCCGTCGAGCCCCGAGCGAGGATAAGAATGGCGCGGCCACGTCCCCGTCGCCCTCATCCACTCTCCCCCTCTCCAGCAACCCCTCACTCCCGTTCCCCTCGCGGACCCGAAACCCTAGCTCCAACGATCCCGCCGACCCCGACCTCCTCGTGCCCTGCCGATGACGCCATAAGCTTCGCTGTTCTTCGAGGATCATCCCTGCAGAAGGAATCGAGACAGGGCGCTACGAATCGACCCCTTCGGGTCATCTTCTCCACCTCAGGTTGCCGTCTCCGTCGACGTTGCCGACGCCGCTCGACCTCCCCTTGCCCCAACGAACCCTCTGCGCGCTTCCCGGTGAGCTAGTGGTTCCCCTGGACCCCTTATTTTCCCTTCTCTTGCTCTGTATCTCGCTGTTGTCATGCGCCGCCGTCGACCGCCGCAGGAGCTCGCTGTTGGACGTCCTCTGGTGACCAATATACAGAGGCGCCGCCGCTATTAGGTTCGTCTCGCAGCGCTGGTTCGAGCAGCCCTAGTCGCACGCCATAGTTTGCCCTCCTCCACCGTCTGCCACCGTCGTCTGGCCCATTGGCCGGCGAGCCAACATGGCTCCTGCATGGCTTGCTTGCGTGGACCGACCCCACCCGTCAGCATCTCTGGCTAGAACCACCCCCAGTGAAAAATGTCTCTAACCCCGCCTGGCCAACGTGGTTGCTGAGGTGGCCAGAGGCCCACATGTATGTGACTGTGGCTAGCCCGTCCTGCGGTGTAAAAAGTTTCAGTTTCTTTTATTTCCCGAAAAGTGTAATAAAAGGGTTTAATAATTTCAGAAATTGTTTTAAATAATGTAAATTCAATAACTTTTAATTCATAAGTCAGAAAAATACAAATAATATATCAAAATGTTCGGAAAAATGAGAACTATCTAATAGAGCTATAATAATGAATTGTTAAGCAACTTGAATGACAAGTTTAATTAGAAGAACAAAATAACCCCTCATAGGTGATTCCGGAGTTTCCCCGAGTTAGGGTTTTCACCCCTCGGAACCCCGTTTAAGCTGTCAAGCATGCCTTAGGGTTTCATTTCAATGCAATTCAACTTGTCATATCATCATACTTGTTTGAGCATTGCATCGATGCCATGTCTTGATTGTTGCCTTTCTTTCCGATATTGGTTCTTCGCGATAGGATCCGAACCCAAAGCTGAAGTCAACAACATCGAAGATCCGTACCTGTCTACTGACGGACAAGGCAAGTGTAGCCTCTCATTCTAAACCTATGTTTTATAAAGTATATTACTTTCTCGCTATGATGCACACGATTCCAATGTGGTGTTTTGTCAGTAGTTAGTGTTACCTATCTGCTGCATAGTTTCCCTGTTGTAGCCTTATACTCCTGATCCACTGATCCTAGCATACCTAGGTATGTGCGGCTGCTGGCTGCTGGACACGAGCGGCAGAGAGAAGATAGGGAGTTGGGCCATGGCCCAGAGGCGCTGGATTGCTTATTTTCTTTTTTAGACAGATCTTTTTTTCTATTTCCTAAATTCCTTTCTCTCTTTTATATAATGATTTTGGATACTGTTTTAGATATTTCAAAATACTAGGACTTTGTAAATGTAATGAAAACAATGTGGGGCCCTTTGACACTATTTGGGCTCCACTATTTGTACTTTTCAAAATTCAAACACCATATTGAATGGATTCCAAAAAGAGGGGGAAAGACTAGGGTTTAGGGTTTGCACTTGTTCTTTGGTTCACACACTTGATCACATGCAATATTTTATTGAGTTTAACACATGCATGCAATACTTAGGAACTAATTACATATATTACAAGCTTGGGCTATTACGGCTCTACCCCCCTTACAAGAATCTCGACCCGAGATTCCTAAGTTTTAGAGAAGAAGGCAGGGTACTCAGATCGTAGACGATCTTCTCGTTCCCATATTGCTACATCCTCAGATTGATGAGACCACTGAACTTTCAGGAACTTGATATTTTGACGATGAGTTTTGCGCTCGGCTTCATCAAGGATACGAACAGGATACTCATGATAAGTCAGATTCTTTTGGAGATCAAGAGTTTGGTGATCAACACTACGGACAGGATCTTTGAAGCAACGCTTTAGTTGAGACACATGAAAGACGTCATGCACCTCAGGGAAGTTTACAGGCAACTCCAACTTGTATGCGAGGTTACCTTGCCTGGATAGAACGCGAAAAGTACCAACGTAGAGAGGAGCTAGTTTGCCTTTGATACCGAAACGATGGACACCCTTCAGAGGAGTGACCCGGAGATAATCTTGATCACCAACTTCATATTCAAAATGTTGATGGCGACGATCATGATAGATTTTCTGGCGAGACTGAGCAGTTTTCAAACGATCTTGAATGATACGCACTTGATCTTCTGCTTCCTGGATCATATCCGGACCAAAGAACTTTCTTTCGCCGGTTTTTGACCAGTTCAAAGGAGTACGACGGGTTCTTCCATATAAGAATTGGAAAGGTGACATTTCTATACTGGGCTGATAACTGTTGTTGTAGGAGAATTCAGCAAAAGTAATGCATTTCTCCCAGTTCTTGCCAAAAGATATGACACACGCTCTAAGCATGTCTTCAAGGATTTGATTCACTCTTTCGGTTTGACCACCGGTGCTAGGATGATAGGATGTGCTGAAGGAGAGGCGAGTTCCCATAGCAGCTTGGAAGGTTGTCCAGAACCTTGAGGTGAACAAACTCCCTCGGTCAGAGACGATTTTCTTTGGAATCCCATGAAGAACAACTATTTGAGAGATGTATAGATCTGCTAACTGACTAGCATTGATATTCTCACGAACAGGTAGAAAGTGAGCAACCTTGGACAGATAGTCAACGATTACCCAGATGGCATCATTTCCTTTCTGAGTCTTGGGAAAGCCAGTGCTGAAATCCATACCAACGTCATCCCATTTCCACTCGAGTATCTTATGTGGTTGCAGGAGACCAGCGGGTCTTTGGTGCTCAGCTTTGACGCGACGACAAATGCCACATTCAGCAACGAAACGAGTGATATCCTTCTTCATACCAGACCACCAGAATCTTTGACAAAGATCCCGATACATCTTGGTACCTCCAGGGTGGATAGAAAGAGGTGACTCATGTGCCTCTTGGAGAATTAAATCCATCAATTTTGTTCTCTTTGGCACTACCAGACGATCACCAAAGTAAACAGTACCTTGTTTATCAATAGAGAAACACTTATCAACTCCGCTAGCAATGTTCCCTTTGATCTCAGCAATTTCAGAGTCATGTTTCTGAGCAAGCTTGATGTCATCCTCTATAGAGGACTTCACTTCAAGAGTAGAAAGGAATCCACGAGGAACTACTTCAAGATTCAATCGAGCAAATTCCTCATGAAGAGAAGGTTGAGATTGTATGATCATCAGGGTGTTGCAATAAGATTTACGGCTCAGCGCATTAGCAACGACATTGGCTTTGCCAGGTTGATAGTTGAGACCCAAATCATAGTCCTTGATGAGTTCCAACCATCTTCTTTTCCTGAGATTCAACTCAGGTTGTATGAATAGATACTTCAGACTCTGATGATCCGAGTATAACTCGCAACGACTACCGAGAAGGTAATGTCGCCATTGCTTAAGAGCATGAACAACAGCTGCAAGATCAAGATCATGAGTTGGGGATTTGTTCTCATGTGGTTTTAGCTGACGGGAGGCATAAGCCACCACATGCCCATCTTGCATTAGCACACATCCGAGACCTTGGTGAGAAGCATCGCAGAAGACTACAAAGTCTTTGCTAGTGTTTGGGAGAACTAACACCGGTGTAGTGGTTAACTTGGTTTTCAACATCTGGAAACTTTCTTCAGCCTTATCAGACCATTTGAACTTCTTATCTTTCTTAAGAAGCTCTCGATGAATCGACGGTAATAACTAGCCATCCCGAGAAAGCTTCGGACATCCTTGACGGATTTAGGAGACTCCCAGTCAAGGATAGTTTGGACCTTGTCGGTGATAACAGCAACTCCTTGAGAAGAAACCACATGACCAAGGAATACGAGCTCTTGTAACCAGAACTCACATTTGGAAAACTTGGCATAGAGACGATGTTCTAGAAGTTTTGTTAACACCAAACGAAGATGTTCGGCGTGCTCTTCTTCAGTCTTGGAATAGACCAGAATATCATCGATGTAAACCATGACGAACTTGTCAAGATACTACATGAAGACAGAGTTCATGAGCCACATGAAAGTGGCTGGAGCATTGTAAGACCAAAGGACATGACTGTATACTCGTAAAGACCATAATGAGTGGTGAAAGCAGTCTTTGGAATATCTTCCTTACGGATCTTTATCTGGTGATATCCTGACCTTAAATCCATTTTGGAAAAGATAGTGGCACCACTTAACTGATCAAAGAGATCGTTGATCCTAGGGAGAGGATACTTGTTCTTGATAGTCACAGCATTGAGTGGGCGATAATCCACAACCAGACGCGGTATGTTGGTATCCCGCTTCTTGACAAAAATGGTAAGACATCCCCAAGAAGATGTGCTGGGCTGAATGTATTCTTTTCCTTCTAACTCCTCTAATTGCTTCTTCAACTCCACAATCTCATGAGGCATACGGTAGGGTCTTTTAGAAATAGGAGCAGTTCCAGGAACTAGCTGTATGAAAAACTCCACACTTCCATCAGGTGGCATGCCAGGCAACTCCTCAGGAAAGAAATCCGGGAACTCACAGACCAAGAAAACATCTTGGATCTCTAACGGAGGTAGAACTTCAAGAGCATACAACTCTGCTTCAGGAATATAAACAGCTGAAGGAGATAGTGACCCTACGGTCCAATACTTGACTGTTATGCATGCAGGACTAGTCAGAGTCACAGACTTGGTTGTACAATCAAGAATATCTTGATAACGGGTCAACCAGTCCATGCCCAAAATGATGTCAATATTAGTTGACTTGAGGGCGATCAAAGAAGTGGGGAAAAGTTGAAATGCAACTTCGATTAGATTCCCATGACTAAACATGGTGGAACACCACCTAGAACCAGGAGACTGAACTAGCAGAGGAACATATAACCCCTCAAAACTTATCCCATGCATTTGAGAAAAAGCTTGTGACAGGAATGAATGCGATGCTCCAGAATCAAACAAAACTTTAGCTGGAATTTGATTGATACGAAGCATACCCATGATGACGCTTGGATCTTCCTGAGCCTCCTCAGCAGAGATATGGTTCAGGCGACCATTTCTAGCACCTTGGTACTTATCATTCTTCTTTGCTGGTTGTGTATTCTCAGCAGCACTCTTTTGAGGATAGTCTCTTGCATAATTGCCATGCTGGCGACAATTGAAACATATGAGGACTGATCCAGTACCAGCAGCAGGATAATTTGATCCACCAGCATTGTTTGGAGTAGCATTCGGACGAGGTGCATATCCAGAAGTCCTTGGAGCATAAGGAACACGTGGCACAACACTGTAAGGCATGAAGACACGACTCTTCTTATTACCAGAACCAGCCTTGTTGTACCCCTCCTGAGGATGCTTACGATTTTCTTCATACTCCACCTTTCCACTCTCGACTTTCATAGCCTTATTAACAAGACCTTGTAAATTAACAAAGTCCATCAGATGGAGATCACGACGAACCTCAGGATCCAGTCCCTTGCGGAACAGAACTTGGTTCTTAGCATCAGTGGAGACCTCTTCAGTAGCATAGCAGGCAAGACAATTGAAGTTGCGCTGGTAATCACACACGGAACTAGTGCACTGCTTCATCTTGAGGAACTCCTCCCTCTTTTGATCCATCAAACCCTCTGGAATATGATAAGCTCGGAAGGCTTCAGTGAACTCTTGCCATGTAACAACATGTTGAGCTTCTTGCATAGCCAAGAAATTTTCCCACCAGGAATTAGCTGCTCCCTCCAGATGATAGGCAGCAAAGGTCACCCAATTAGCTTGAGCAACATGACCAACCTTAATTTTGCGCTCCATGGTGCGAAGCGAGTAGTCCGCATCAAGTGGCTCGGTGGAATAGCTGAAAACTGGCGGAGTAAGACGTGTGAAGTCCTTGATACCAACTTGATTGTTATGGCGTTGAGCAGTGTTGCGCTCAATCCTTTTAAGGAGCCTCATGTTGTTACCACGGTTGGTTTCGTACATGGCCATGAGTTGAACCATGGATGGTGGTGGAGGAAGGTTGGAAGATTCACCCTCATTTGCAGCAGCACGTGCATGAGCACGAGTACGGGCACGAGAGTTGTCACCCATCCTCAAAGAACAAAGAAAAGATTAGACAAAAGATTCAAAGGAACAAGACGGAAAGATGAACAAAGAGTACTTGATATAAATGTATCATCTTATCAAGCATGGTAGTATCAAAGCATACTAATGTATACAATAACCAGCTGACTTACAAACCATGACAATGGATTGCTAAGATGTTACACATCAAGCAAAATGATACATCTTGGAACTCTGAGAATAGCAACCAAGTACGAAGTACTTTAGAAAAACAACCCCCAAACCACGATACTAAAAGTTTTGAGATATGAGGTAAGGAATGAAAACCTTTTCAAACCAAATAAGGTAAGAGAAACTCCAGCATCAGAAACACACCGGAGAAGGAGTAAAAACAATCCTAGTCAGCGTTTCTGCAAATAGTTTTAACTTTCAAATAGTTTTGTCAACTTCTAGACTCAACATCGACCAATAAAAGGGTTTCCTACAGGCAGTCTGACTCTGATACCAAAACCTATAGCACCCTTTGGGGTTAGGTTTAAACTAACCTCAGATCTCCATCTAAGATAAGTTCAACTCCCAAACACGGAAGATCACAGTATGATTCGGTAACATTACAGAACACAGGGATTCGACATCATAAGTTTAAACTCTTAGCAGAGTGAGATATTAGAGTTATTACAAACCAGAGTTATAGACCCAACATTACATCACATAGAGAAAGCTAATTATGTTGTACTACACAACAACTTAGCAAAAGTCCTAAGAGGCCATTAACAAAAGCGACGTCCATCCCATAGTCCTTAGGCTGCTACCTAGGACCCCCAACTACTCGTTGATATCAACGTAATAGCCACCTTCAGTTGCAACCAGATCCTCTATAGAAAAACAACAATGGTGCAAGAATGAGTACGAGAATGTACTCCACAAGTCTTAGATAACCTAGTATCTACATGCTCTGGCTAGAAAGGCTTTCTCTGGATTTTCTTTTGCGTAAAGCAATATTTATTTGTAAACAAGAGAGAGAAGAGGTTTGTCTACTCAGAATCTTTTAAAATGGATAAGATAGCGACTTCTTCATCTTCTTCATCACATCTTGAGAACCACCAGCTTCATCATAACCTCCTATCTAAGATCACCCCCTTAACCCGGAGGAAGCATCCTTAAGCACACAGGGATCAGCTAGTTTTATAGTGGTTAATGCTATCTATGATCTTAAGTCTGATCGCCAAGTCGTTCATAACCGTGAACACGGCTTTTCAAAAAGATTTAACCCTGCAGGGGTGTACAACTTTACCCACACGCACCAACCGGCTCTTAATGCCAAATTATTAGCCCTCTTCCTTGGAAGGCCGGCAGAGGGTGGTTGACCATGACCTGTACCTTGCTTTCGCCGAGACAATGAGTTACGCAATAAGTATGATTCCGCCGTAACGGGTCAAATCCCGGAGCCGGTACTTAAAGATGTGAGGCGGGGTTGGTTTACCAGGGGCGCTATCTACCCCAAGCAACCCGGTCCACGCTTCCCTACCTGTTATGATGCACCTCCATCACCTCCTATTTCGAAAAACATTTTCAATGCGTATGCCAAATGGAAATCCTGAACTATGTGACTCATGGAATCTACTAGGCAAGTTAGTTAGTCGAGGGGTTGTCCAGGCCCCGTGTGGCTGTACGCTCGTCTTGGTTCCAAAGGTAAGAACTCAGTTCCTAGTGGTGGCGAGCATGAGACTACAAAAACCACACCCAACGTGGCCTCCCATACAAGACTTAGCATGATTAGTTAACTCCTTCGATGATGTCACAACCTCCTACCTTTCTAGATTCTCTAGCACCTCTGATTCATCGTTCGGATAGATCAGACATTGATACTATGCATGGCTAAGCTGTCGATCTCAGAAGCTCTAGCAACGCTCATATGCCAGACCTAGGTATGCTAGGAGCAGTGGATCAGGAGTATAAGGCTACAACAGGGAAACTATGCAGCAGATAGGTAACACTAACTACTGACAAAATACCACATTGGAATCGTGTGCATCATAGCGAGAAATTAATATACTTTATAAAACATAGGTTCAGAATGAGAGGCTACGCTTGCCTTGTCCGTCAGTAGATAGGTATGGATCTTTGGTGTTGTTGACTTCAGCTTCGGGTTCGGATCCTATCGCGAAAAACCAATACCGGAAAGAAAGGCAACCATCAAGACATGGCATCGATGCAATGCTCAAACAAGCATGATGATATGACAAGTTGAATTGCATTAAAATAAAACCCTAAGGCATGCTTGATAGCTTAAACGGGGTTCCAAGGGGTGAAAACCCTAACTCGGGGAACTCCGGAAACACATGAGAGGGGTTACTATGTCGTTCTAATTAAACTTGTCATTAAAGTTTCTGAACAATGCATGATTATAGGTTAGTTAGATAGTTCTCATTTTTCTGAACATTTTGATATATTATTTGTATTTTTCTCACTTATAATGAATTAGTTACTGAATTTACAATATCTGAAATTAACAAACCCTTTTATTACACTTTTCTGGAAATAAAAGAAACTGAAACTTTTTACACCGCAGGACGGGCTAGCCACAGTCACAGACAGGTGGGCCTCTGGACACCTCATCAACCACATTGGCCAGGCAGGGTCAGAGACATTTTTCACTTGGGGTGGTTCTAGCCAGCGGTCAACGCAAGCAAGCCACGTGAGCGCCACGCAGGAGCCACATTGGCTCGCCGGCCAACGGGCCAGACAATGGTGGCAGACAGCGGAGGAGGGCGAACTACAGCGTGCGACTAGGGCTGCTCGAACCAGCGCTACAAAACGAACCTAATAGCGGCGGCGCCTCCGTTTATTGGTCACCGGAGCACCTCACACAAAACCTGTAGCACCCCCTGGGGTTAGGGTTAAACTAACCTCAGATCACCATCTTCATATTCAACATGTTGATGGTGACGATCATGATAGCTTTTCTGGCGAGACTGAGCAGTTTTCAAACGATCTCGAATGATACGCACTTGATCTTCTGCTTCCTGGATCATATCCGGACCAAACAACTTTCTTTCGCCGGTTTCTGACCAGTTCCAAGGAGTACAACAGGTTCTTCCATATAAGAATTGGAAAGGTTCCATTTCTATACTGGACTGATAACTGTTGTTGTAGGATAATTCAGCAAAATGAAGGCATTTCTCCCAGTTCTTGCCAAAAGATATGACACACACTCTAAGCATTTCTTCAAGGATTTGATTCACTCTTTCGGTTTGACCATCGGTGCTAGGATGATAGGTTGTGCTGAAGGAGAGGCGAGTTCCCATAGCAGCTTGGAAGGTTGTCCAGAACCTTGAGGTGAACAAACTCCCTCGGTCAGAGACGATTTTCTTTGGAATCCCATGAAGAACAACTATTTGAGAGATGTATAGATCTGCTAACTAACTAGCATTGATATTCTCACGAACAGGTAGAAAGTGAGCAACCTTGGATAGATAGTCAACAATTACCCAGATGGCATCATTTCCTTTCTGAGTCTTGGGAAAGCCAGTGCTGAAATCCATACCAACGTCATCCCATTTCCACTCGGGTATCTTATGTGGTTGCAGGAGACCAGCTGGTCTTTGGTGCTCAGCTTTGACGCGACGACAAACGTCACATTCAGCAACAAAACGAGCGATATCTTGCTTCATGCCATACCACCAGAATCTTTGACGAAGATCCCGATACATCTTGGTACCTCCAGGGTGGATAGAAAGAGGTGATTCATGAGCCTCTTGGAGAATTAAATCCCTCAATTTTGTTCTCTTCGGCACTACCAGGCGGTTACCAAAGTAGACCGTACCTTGATTATCAACAGAGAAACACTTAGCAACTCTGCTAGCAATGTTCCCTTTAATCTCAGCAATTTCAGAATCATATTTCTGAGGAAGCTTGATTGCATCCTCTATAGAAGACTTCACTTCAAGGGTAGAAAGGAATCCACGAGGAACTACTTCAAGATTCAATCGAGCAAATTCCTCATGAAGAGAAGGTTGTGCTTGTTTGATCATCAGGGTGTTGCAATAGGATTTATGGGCTTTCCCAGGTTGATAGTTGAGACCCAAATCATAGTCCTTGATGAGTTCCAACCATCTTCTTTGCCTGAGATTCAAATCAGGTTGTGTGAAAAGATACTTCAGACTCTGATGATCCGAGTATAACTCGCAACGACTACCGAGAAGGTAATGTCACCATTGCTTAAAAGCATGAAAAACAGCTTCAAGCTCAAGATCATGAGTTGGGTAGTTGTTCTCGTGTGGTTTCGGCTGACGGGAGGCATAAGCCACTACATGCAAATCTTGCATCAACACACATCCGAGACCTTGATGGGAAGCATCGCAGAAGACTACAAAGTCTTTGCTAGTGTCTGGGAGAACTAACACCGGTGCAATGGTTAACTTGGTTTTCAACATCTAGAAACTTTCTTCAGCCTTATCAGACCATTCGAACTTCTTATCTTTCTTAAGAAGATCAGTCATCGGCTTTGCAATCCTAGAGAAGTTCTCGATAAATCGACGGTAATAACCAGCCATCCCGAGAAAACTTCGGACATCCTTTACGGATTTAGGAGACTCCCAGTCGAGGATAGTTTGGACCTTATCGGGAATAACAGCAACCCCTTGAGCGTAAACAACATGACCTAGCAATACGATCTCTTGTAACCAGAACTCACATTTGGAAAACTTGCCATAGAGTCGATGTTCTCGGAGTTTGGTTAACACAAAATGAAGATGTTCAGCGTGCTCTTCTTCAGTCTTGGAATAAACCAAAATATCATCGATGTAGACCACGACGAACTTGTCAAGATACTCCATGAAGACAGAGTTCATAAGCCGCATGAAAGTGGCGGGAGCATTGGTAAGACCAAAGGACATGACTATAGACTCGTAAAGACCATAACGAGTGGTGAAAGTAGTCTTTGGAATGTCTTCCTTACGGATCTTCATCTGGTGATACCCCGACCTTAAATCCATTTTGGAAAAGACAGTGGCACCACTTAAATGATCAAATAGATCATTGATCCTAGGTATAGGATACTTGTTCTTGATAGTCACAGCATTGAGTGGGCGATAATCGACAACCAGACGCGGTATATTGGTATCCCGCTTCTTGACAAAGATGGCAGGACATCCCCAAGAAGATGTGCTGGGCTGAATGTGTCCTTTTCCTTCTAACTCCTCTAATTGCTTCTTCAACTCCACAAGCTCATGAGGAGGCATACGATAGGGTCTTTTGGAAACAGGAGCAGTTCCAGGAACCAACTCTATGACAAACTCCACACTTCGATCAGGTGGCATGCCAGGCAACTCCTCAGGAAAGACATCCGGGAACTCACTAACCACAGAAACGTCTTGGATCTCTAACGGAGGTAGAACTTCAAGAGCATACAACTCTGCTTCAGGGATAGAAACAGCTGAAGGAGACAGTGACCCTATGGTCCAGTACTTGACTGTTATGCCAGCAGGACTAGTCAGATTCAAAGACTTGGTTGTACAATCTAGAATAGCTTGATAACGGGTCAACCAGTCCATGCCCAAAATGATGTCAATATCAGTTGACTTGAGGGCGATCAAAGAAGTGGGGAAAAGTTCAAATGCAACTTCGATTAGATTCCCATGACTAACCATGGTGGAACACCACCTAGAACCTGGAGACTGAACTAGCAGAGGAATAGATAACCCCTCAAAACTTATCCCATGCATTTGAGCAAAATATTGTGACAGGAATGAATGCGATGCTCCAGAATCAAACAAAACTTTAGCTGGAATTTGATTGATACGAAGTGTACCCATAATGACGCTTGGATCTTCCTGAGCCTCCTCAGCAGAGATATGGTTCAGGCGTCCTTTTCCAGCACCTGATTACTTATCATTCTTCCTTGGTGGTTGTGCCTTCTCATCAGCACCCTTTTGAGGACACTCCTTTGCATAGTGGCCAGGCTGGCGACAATTAAAGCATATAAAACCTGATGCATTACCAGCAGGAGGGTAGTTTGATCCACCAGCATTGTTTGAGGTAGCATTCGGACGAGGTGCATATCCAGAATTCCTTGGAGTATAAGGAACACGTGGCACAACACTGTAAGGCACGAAGACATGGCACTTCTTATTATCCGAACCAGCCTTATTGTACCCCTCCCAGGATGCTTACGAGTTTTTTCATACTCCACCTTTCCACTCTCGGCTTTCATAGCCTTATTAACAAGACCTTGAAAATTAACAAAGTCCATGAGATGGAGATCACGACGAACCTCAGGATCCAGTCCATTGTGGAACAGAGCTTGCTTCTTAGCATTAGTGGAGACCTCTTGAGTAGCATAGCAGGCAAGACGATTGAAGTTGCGTTGGTAATCACACACGGAACCAGTGCCCTGCTTCGGCTTGAGGAACTCCTCCCTCTTTTGATCCATCAGACCCTCCGGAATATGATAAGCTCGGAAGGCTTCAGTAAAATCTTGCCATGTAACAAAAGGCTCCGGAATATGAGCTTCTTGCATATCCAAGAAATTTTCCCACCAGGATTTAGCTTCTCCCTCCAGATGATAGGCAACAAAAGTCACCCAATCAGCTTGAGCAACATGACCAACCTGAAGTTTGCGCTCCATGGTGCGAAGCCAATAGTCCGCATCAAGTGGCTCAGTGGAATAGCTGAAAACTAGCGGAGTGAGACGTGTGAAGTCCTTGATTCCAACTTGATTGTTCTAGCGTTGAGCGGTGTTGCACTAAATCCTTTCAAGGAGCCTCATGTTGTCAGCACGGTTGGTTTCGTACATGGCCATGAGTTGAACCATGGACGGTGGTGGAGGAAGGTTGGAAGATTCACCCTCATTTGCGGCACCCCGAGCATGAGAACGGGTACGGGCACGAGCGGTATCACCCATCCTGAAAGAACAAAAGGAGATTAGACAAAGGATTCAAAGAAACAAGACGGAAAGATGAACAAAGAGTACTTGATTTAAAGGTATCATCTTATCAACCGTGGTAGTATCAAAGCATACTAATGTATAAACTAACCAGCTGACTTACAAACCATGAAAATGGAGTGCTAAGATGTTACACACTAAGCAAAAGTGAGATATCTTAGAACTCTGAGAATAGCAACCAAGTATGGATTACTTTTTAGAGAAACAACCCCAAAACCACGATCCTAAAAGGTTTGCGATATGAGGTAAGGAATGAAAACCTTTTCAAACCAAATAAGGTAAGAGAAACTTCAGCATCAGAAACACACTGGAGAAGGAGTAAAAATAATCCTAGTCAGAGTTTCTGCAAATAGTTTTAACTTTCAAATAGTTTTGTCAACTTCTAGACTCAACATCGGCCAATAAAAGGGTTTCCTACAGGCAGTCCGAGTCTGATACCAAAACCTGTAGCACCCTCCGGGGTTAGGGTTAAACTAACCTCAGATCACCATCTAAGAAAAGTTCAACTCCCAAACACGGAAGATCACAGTATGATTCGGTAACATTACAGAACACCAGGATTCGACAGAATAAGTTTAAACTCTTAGCAGAGTGAGATATTAGAGTTATTACAAACCAGAGGTCATAGACCCAACATTACATCACACAGCAAAAGCAAATTATGTTGTACTACACAACAACTTAGCAAAAGGCCTAAGAGGCCATTAACAAAAGGGACATCCATCCCATAGTCCTCAGGCTGCTACCTGGGACCCCGAACTACTCGTCGATGTCAATGTAGAATCCACCTTCAGTTGCAATCAGATCCTCTATAGAAAAACAACAATGGCGCAAGGCTGAGTACGAGAATGTACTCCGCAAGACTTAGATAACCTATTATCTATATGGTTTGGCTAGAAAGGCTTTCTCTGGAGTTTCTTTTGCCGAAAGCAATCTTTATTTGTAAACAAGAGAGAGAATAGGCTCGTCTACTCAGAATCTTTTAAAAGGGATAAGATAGCGACTTCTTCATCTTGTTCATCACATCTTGATAACCACCAACTTCATCAGAACCTCCTATCTAGGATCACCCCCTCGACCCAGAGGAAGCATCCTTAAGAACACGTGGATCAACAAGTTTTATAGTGGTTAAAGTTATCTATGATCTTAGAATCTGGTCACCAAGCCGCTCATAACCGTGAACACGGCTTTTCGAAAATATTTAACCCTATAGGGGTGTACAACTTTACCCACACGCACCAACCGACTCTTAATGCCAAATTATTAGCCTTCTTCCTTGGAAGGCCAGCAGAGGGTGGTTGACCACGACCTTTACCTTGCTTTCGCCAAGACCATGAGTCACCCAATAAGTATGATTCCGCCGTAACGGGTCAAATCCCGAAGCCGGTACTTAAAGATGTGAGGCGAGGTTGGTTTACCAGGGGCACTATCTACCCCAAGCAACCCGGTCCATGCTTCCCTACCTGTTATGATGCACCTCCATCACCTCCTCTTTCGAAAAACGTTTTCAATGCGTATGCCAAATGGAAATCCCAAACTATGTGACTTATGGAATCTACTAGGCAAGTTAGTTAGTCGAGGGGTTGTCCAGGCCCCGTGTGGCTGTACTCTCGTCTTGGTTCCGAAGGTAAGAACTCAATTCCTAGTGGTGGCGAGCATGGGACTACAAAAACCACACCCAACGTGGCCTCCCATACAAGCCTTAGCATGATTAGTAACTCCTTCGATGATGTCACCACCTCCTACCTTTCTATATTCTCCGGCACCTCTGATTCATCGTTCGGATAGACCAGGCATTGATACTATGCATGGCTAAGCTATCAATATCAGAAGCTCTAGCAACGCTCATATGCCAGACCTAGGTATGCTAGGAGCAGTGGATCAGGAGTATAAGGCTACAACAGGGAAACTATGCAGAAGATAGGTAACACTAAATACTGACAAAAGACCACATTGGAATCGTGTGCATCATAGCGAGAAAGTAATATACTTCATAAAACATAGGTTCAGAATGAGAGGCTACGCTTGCCTTGTCCATCAGTAGATAGGTACAGATCTTTGGTGTTGTTGACTTCAGCTTCGGGTTCGGATCCTATCGCGAAGAACCAATACCGGAAAGAAAGGCAACCATCAAGACATGGCATCGATGCAATGCTCAAACAAGCATGATGATATGACAAGTTGAATTGCATTAAAATAAAACCCTAAGGCATGCTTGATAGCTTAAACGGGGTTCCAAGGGGTGAAAACCCTAACTCGGGGAAACTCCGGAAACACATGAGAGGGGTTACTATGTCGTTCTAATTAAACTTGTCATTAAAGTTTCTGAACAATGCATGATTATAGGTTAGTTAGATAGTTCTCATTTTTCTGAACATTTTGATATATTATTTGTATTTTTCTGACTTATAATGAATTAGTTATTGAATTTACAATATTCGAAACAATTTCTGAAATTAACAAACCCTTTTATTACACTTTTCTGGAAATAAAAGAAACTGAAACTTTTTACACCGCGGGACGGGCTAGCCAAAGACACTCAGCAGCTACACACGTGAAAATGCTCAGGGGCAATTTTCACCGGGGCTGGCTCTAGCCAAAGGGGCTGACTAGTGGGGTCTGGGCCACGCAGGCAAGCCACGCGAGTGCCATGCGGGCCTCGCCAAAGAACGGCCAGACGGCGGCATCTGGCGGTGCTAGGATGCGAACGGGGACACGCGGAACGGCTCGTTCGAATCAGCGCACGGAGACAAACCTAACTACGACGACGCCTCCATCTCTTGGTCACCGGAGCTTAGTCAACAACGATGAACGGCGGCGGTGTTCTCACGATCTCTGGCGGGCGCGACACGAGGCTAGAGGAAGGAGGTGCCTTGAGCACCAGCTCACCCAAGGAGATTGGTGACAGCGGCGAGGCGGCGGTGACGAACAGCGGCGTGTGGTGAGCACGTCGGAGTCGGAGAGGAAGCGGTCGATGGCGACGATTCACGGTGCCCCTCGTCAATTCCTTCTGCAGGAGGATGAAGCGGAGCGAGGCGAAGCTCGTGGCAGTGTCGGATGGGCTCGGGGAGCCCGGCAACGGCGGCTAGCCGGCGGCCATGGCGGCTAGGTTTCGGTCTGTCGCTATCAGAGAGAGGAGAAGAGAAGTGAGGTCAAGGAAGAGCATAGCAGACGGTCTTATCCTCGCGGCGTCGGACATGCATCATAGCATCGAGGCGGCATGGCATGGCGGCAATGGCTACTGCCGTCGTGAGGAAGGCAGCGAGGCAGGCGAAGCGATCTTGAGCTGCTAAGCGGGCTGGCGTGGGCGGGGTCTTTGAGGCTGCGGGAGAGGGAGAGAGGGGAGAGGTTTGCTGGGTTGCGGCCTAGTTCTCTCTCCTGACCATTTTTTTAGACAGATCTTTTTTTCTATTTCCTAAATTCCTTTTCTCTCTTTTATATAATGATTTTGGATAAGTGTGTGAACCAAAGTACAAATGCAAAACAATAAACCCTAGTCCTCCCCCCTTCTCTCTTTGAAACTACCTTCAAATGGTGTTTAAATTTTGAAAGGTACAACATAATTGGAGCCCAAAAGGAATAAAAGGGCCCCACAATGTTTTACATATTTTACAAAAGCCACTGGTATTTCTGAAATACCGAAAACATATTTGAAATTAAAAATACAAAACAAAAATCAAAATCAGAAAAAGAAAAAGGTTTTCTAAGAAAAAAATGGTCAGGAGAGAGAACTAGGCCGCAACCCAGCAAACCTCTCTCCTCTCTCCCTCTCCCGCAGCCCAGCACCCGGCCCACGCCAGCCTGCTAGCAGCTGACCGATCGCCCGCTCCCTGTCGTCTTCCCGGTGGCGTCTTTCATTGCCGCCGATGCCGCCTCGTCGTTCCAATGCGCGCCGCCGATGCTCGCGAGGATAAGACCGTCTGCGCCATGCTCCTCTTTCCCTGGACCTCACTTTCCCCTCTCTCTCTTCCTCTCTGCACAGCGACAAACCAAAACCTAGCCGCCATGGCCGCCGTCTAGCCACCGTTGCCGGCCTCCCCGAGCCCATCCCACACCGCCACGAGCTTCGCCTCGCTCTGCTTTGTATTCCTATAGAAGGAATCGACGAGGGGCGCCAGGATTCATCGCCATCGACCGCTTCCTCTCCGACTCCGACGTGCTCAGTCACAAGCCTCTCCGTCTCTCCGGTCACCGCCTTGCCTCTCCGTCGTCACCAATCTCCTTGGGGTGAGATCCGGGTGCTCAAGGCACCCTCCTTTTCCCCTCTAGCCCTCTTTGTCGCGCCCGCATCGTAGATCAGAGAACACCGCCGCCATTCATCGCCGTTGACCAAGCTCCGGTGACCAGGAGTTGGAGGCGCCGCCGTAGTTAGGTTTGTCTCCGTGCGCTGAGATCGAAGATCGACGAACAATACTTGACCAACTATAAGTAGGTCAAGTACAAGGCTCCCGAAGATCTTCTTATTGGTTATCAATGGGCAAAGGCAAGCATAGCCCCACCATGATATAATCCTATGATTTCGAAAGAATTTCAATTCCTGCCATGATGCATACCATTCTACTGTGGTCTTTTATCGATAGATAGAGTATCCTATCTATTGCATACTTCCTTGAGCTTATATTACCTGATCCACGGCTCCTAGCATAACTAGGTTTGTCTTATGTGCACTGCTAGAGCTCTTATTTGTGTCTGCTTAGCCATGCATAGCTTTCAGTTCTGGTACATCCATATGATGTATCAGATGCAGATAATCTAGTATTGTCGTGGGAATGACCACGACAGATGCTGCAATCAGCAGCGAGTAGTAGAACATAGGGCAAGGGCGATCAGCCATCTGCGGTGCAAGATGAGGGCGGAGACACAGGGTTTTACCCAGGTTTGGACCCCCGGAGGGTAAATACCTACTCCTGCTAGAATGTATTATGATGGAAGTACAATGGGGCGAGCTCGACGGCTAGGCGGCGAGTCGCTTGGGTGGATGATGGAACGTATCCTCTACATGCCCTCTAGGGAGGTTTATATAGACTCACCCCCCTAGGGTTTACATATCTCAACTGAATCAGTTAAGGTTTCGGCAATCGTTTAACCTAATCCGACTAGGCCTATCTACTCTCCTGGGCCTTCAGCTTCCAGTCGCTTGAATCTATGCCAGGTCTTGATCCAGTCGCCGTCTGCGGACTCGCCAGTTCCTCGGCGGTTGGAAGCGTCTGCTGGGTATACCCGGTAGGCATATCCCCATCAGTAGTCCCCGAGGCCGTCGTTGATTGGTCGGAGGTGTTCGTTGGCAGTCGGAGTATACGGGTCCAATGAGGACGCCCAGTCGAATCGGCGGCGGACTCCTAAATAAAGGAAAAACTAGTTATTCTAGTCACAATGGCGGATCGGTCGAATCGCATCTCGTGAGCGGTCGTGAAATGCTCGATCCTTGTTGTAGTGATCAGGTCGGCGAGTCAAATGGGCGAGTTGGACCGTTAGGCGAGGTCAAACTAGCCGTTAGGGTAATCCAGTAACTTTCGCGTAATCACGGCGTAATGGCTCCGAAATTGTGGTAACCGCTATATAAGGGAAATGGTAGGCGATCGGGAAGACACTCCTTCATCTTTCCTCCGATTTAGCCCACCTCCGTTTTCCCCTGCGTCGCGATCCAATCGATCTGGAAACCTTCGACCTCCGCGAACCTTTCAGCCAATGGCCCCCTCCACCGAACCATGGGGTAGGTCCAAGTGCACCAGGGCGCTACTGGCATCCTTCAAGGAGGTCGGGATCCTGCGCGCCGGCGCGTCCCCGCGGCCGGAGAGGTGACTCCGGATCCGCGCGAGGGAGATTTTGTTTGCTTCACCATCCATCTGGAAAGGGGGCTGGGGTTCCCCACGTCTCTCTTATTCCGGCGCTTCTGCGCCTTCTACGGGATCCAGCCGTCGGACCTGGGCCCGCACAACATCGAGCAGCTCGCCATTTTCGTGGTGTTCTGCGAGTGCTACCTGGGCTGCAGGCCCTACTTCCCCCTGTGGCAAGATCTGTTCCACGGGAGGATCAGTCGTGAAGAATCGGTGACCCAATCTTGGCGGGTGGCCTGACGTTCCAGTTGAAGTCGAAGGCCTCCTTCTTTGACCTGATGTTGCCTGCCAAGGCGGCAAGCGAGTGGAAGAATTCCTGGTTCTACGTCACCGAGGCAACTCCAGACGGCGAGGTAGCGATCCCAAGGTACTCCACCGACCGGCCCGAACCGCGCCGACTCTAGGTCGGTAAGCTCCCAGTAGACCAGCGGATGGTCGTGGAAGAGATGCTTCAAACCATCCGTGGCCTGAAGAAGAAGGGCCTTCAAACCATCAACTTGTACAACTGTTGTCTCGGGCGGCGACTTGTTCCCCTGGACCGCCGCGACCATTACATGTACGAGTACACGGGCAGGGAAGACTTGACGAAGTCCTGCCTTTCCGAGTGGAAACTCGAAGACCACGTTCTGGCGTTGAAGAAGATCACCTAGGCAGCATACCTGGACGCGAAGGCACCGCAAAGCATCCAGCTCCGACGGTAAGTCGTTGTTTTCACTATCATTCGCAGTCGCAGTTGATGCTGTCGCGGTTATATTGATATTGTCTCGTGCCTACTGAAGTTATTTCAAGTGGTGGAAGGGTGGCTCCCACCTGCGGACGACGAGAACTCGAGCTCGTCCGTCCAGGACGAGGGTGAGTCGCCTCCTGCCAAAGCGGCGTCGGGAAGCGGCGTGATGACGCGGCGATGATGAGCCCGAAGAGGCGCCCGATGGTTCACAAGACTTCGCGGAAACATCGGCGCGAGCTCGGCGGCGAAGCCTCGAACGTCACGCTGATGAAGACGACGAGCTTCCCGAGCACACCTCGCGTCGTGAAGCTACACCGTCGAAAAAGAAGAAGAAGAAGGAAGTAAAGGCTCCACCAAGGAGGAAGACGAAGCCAGCAAAACAGGCATCTCCGCCTCGTTTGGCGAGTAGTTCCGACGCCACAACTGGCGAGGATGAAGCACCGCAGAATGACAGACACGGATGCCACTTCATACAGGTGAGGTACCTCGGCCTCGCTTCCCCTTATTCGCCCGATCTACGGTTGGGGTTGCTCCGGCATGGCAACCGCCTCTAGGAGAGCTCTGCGAAGTTGTTCGGAGGCTCTGTCGCGGCCTCATCGTCGAAGAGGCCTTAGTGTCTTGGCGCATAGCGTTTGGAGATGGGCCTCGGTGAGCTGGGCCCCGAACTAGAGATCTTGCCAGCATCACTTGCAGCTGCGGTTCATCCCAGTCGCCAAGTAAGTTTTGTTCACCTTCCTTGCCTTTCGTTGTACTCGGACCATTTTGCTCATGTAATCAATTCGTAGGGCTGGAATTAAAAAGATAGGCCACCCGTCTGTGGCCAAGGTGCCGCCAGTCGCCGCCGAGGAGGACCCCTCACGGAAGAGGAAGGCTGATGAGGTCGCTGCCCTCGCAAACAGTGCCAAGAAGGCCAAGGGCGATGATGTCGTCACGGTGCCTGACGACACGACGGTTGCTCCGAGTGGTCTTGCGACGGAGGTGGCCTTGAAGACCAAGGAGGATGTTTCCTCGCCTGGGATGGCCGAGCCGGCTTCTCTAGGTGCTGGAGCATCTACCGCGACCTTCCCCCGCTTCATGGCCAAAGAGGCTACAGCGAGTGGTACAACGCCATCGAGCCGCGTACCTGGGGTCGCCGAAACGGTGGTCGAGCAGCATCGCGGGTACACTCCGGCGCTTCTCGCATCTGTGGATGCGCTACAGCTCCATGGCATGCTAGGCGCAGCTATCCAGGTATGTCGAGTCCCTGATGATCGGGCCACTCAATTTCAGTGGTCAGATTCTTTTGGTGTTTGTTTTTATTTGTAGCACCCAGTCCCCGAGTGTCCAGTCGCTGAATTTCAGCGGGTGGGCACTTAGGATTTCGTTGTTGTTAACTGTTTGATTTGTGCACAGGGCTTGCAGCGTGAATCAGACGACCGGCTTGCTGCGAAGTGTCGCGCGGAGAAGGAACTTGTTGCCATCCAAGAGGCGAACAAGGGACTCCAGGCGATCGCTGCGAAGGCAGAAGAAGTCCGCCAGGTCCTTGTCCCGGCGAGTGAACTGACGGCGCCTCAATCTGCGTTGAGTTAGGCTGAGAAGCGGATCGCCGACCTTGAGCGCGAGCTTAAGGAAGCGAAGGCGGAGGCGAGTTCAGCGGATGGGCGAGCCAGGGCTGCTGTTACGGCTGCCGCTGAAGAGCTTAAGGTCTCTAACGCCCTCGTTGCTAGGCTACAAGACGACTTCTCCTCTCTTCAAAGCCTCATCATGGGCCTCTGTCGTCCTTTGATTGGTAAGTTTGCCTGCTTCTGCCTGTAGTAGCTACTTTGTGAAATCGTCGTTGTACTTACTGCCGACCCCTGTCCGCAGGTCGGATTATCGACAGTTCGGAGGAGGCGCAGTCGTATGACGCGCGGCAGTGTGTGGCCACTTTGGTCGACTCAGCCACGTTGTCTGCGGCTTGCATTCGACCGTATCTTCAAGAGATGTCGCCCATGGAAGTGATTCCCAGCGATCTCGTCGAAGTATGGCGGTATCTGGAGAAGGCGCCGTCAGTCGTCGAGTTCATGACGTGGTCGGCATTCCGGCACGGGGCGGCAACGGCGCTTAGCCTTGGGCTTGCCCACTTCCCGGAGGACTTCGACCTTGACGACGTGATGAGTGGCTACCCCTGATCGACGGGCTCGGTGGAGATTGCCGAGTCTTTGAAGGTGGGCAGACGCGGTATACTCGATCGCGTCTGGGCAATGGGCGACCTCCTCCTTATCTGGAGGCACTGTCGCCCAATGATCTGAGCCGCGCGGGACTTCAAGGTCGAGCAACCCTTCCGTGCGGCGATGGCGGGTGAGTTGACGACGTACCCGTCGAACCCGTACACTCCCTTCATTCGCAACCTCAAGGGTGGTGGCGAGTCGATGTCGAAGCATGCGGAATAGAAACATTGTGCCCTGGGGAGTTAGTAGTAACTTGGCCATTGGGCTCAACTTGTATTTTGTAACGACTTTGTTCTGCTATAATGGAATTTCGCGTTATTTTGTGAATTGTCTTGCGATTTCGATTGCTGATTGGACGAGTCCCCGAGCGCGTCCGCCATTTTTATGGGGTTTACCTCATTTGTTATGTGTTTGTGGTTTTGAACGTTTTGTCAGTTGTTTTGTTATTGAGGTCAACTCGCCCGAGCTTGGAAAGCCGATCATCGACTCCATGAGTGCTCTTTACTTGACCATTTTCCCTTGCGTGAGCGAGGTCGGGTGAGCGAGTCCCGGCGTGGTACTTGGTGGTTCTAGTCGCAGCTCTAGGGTAGGTGAGGACTGGGCGCGTTAGAGTGAGCACATCACTCCTTCCTGACCCGTCGGGTCAGTCGCATGGCGAGTCCTGGGCACGCTCTCGTACTTGGTGTTTTTCCCTAGTCGCTCATGCTGAACTGGTCGATCCCGGCGTGGTACTTGGTCGTTCGATTGTGTCGAGGATGCGGAGGATCATGGTATTGTGAGGAGCGAAGGCAGTTGTCTTGGCTCGTTAAGCCCGGTCAAGCTAAGCGACTCAATGGGGCTCGGGTGGCGTTTTCATGGACGTTACGAGTCCTGGGGTAACCCAGTGCCCCCGTAACGCACTACTTGGCCGTGCCGGTCGCTGTACCAGAGGTTGACTTCTGCAGTTAGCTTGACGCTATTATTACGAGTGCGAGTGGCACAAGACACGGAGAGTAGACGCAATTTGCGGTAACCAATATGTTTAATTTAATAGCTAGTGGAGGGTACATGTGTGGAGTTCTAGGAGTAGAACTTCCGTAGGAGGTTTACATTCCACGATCGCTTGACGTCGAGTTTCCCGTCTCCGCGGACGTCGGTGAGGTAGTAGGCGTCGTTGCCGAGTACTCGCCCGATAGCGAATGGTCCCTCCCAAGGGGGGGAAGCTTGTGCATGCCCTTCTTGTCCTGGATGAGGCGAAGCACCAGGTCGCCTTCCTGGAAAGTGCGAGTCCTCACTCGCCGGCTATGGTAGCGATGGAGTACTTGCTGGTAGATGACATTTTGATCGACTCCGTCCTGGCGTGCGAGTTCGTTTGGAGCCTCCGTGTAGTGGACAACCCTTGGCGAGTCATGCTCTAGGTCGGTGGGCATGACTGCCTCGTCGCCGTATACCATGAAGAAGGGGGTGAATCCAGTCGACCTGTTGACAGAGGTGCGGATGCCCCAGATGACGGAGGGTAGCTCCTCAACCCAGCACCCGGCGGTGCGTTCGAGTGGCACTTGGAGCCGTGGCTTCAGGCTATGGAGGATGCTCTGGTTGGCCCGTTCTTCCTGGCCGTTGGACTCCGGGTGGGCGACTAAGGCAAGGTCGAGTCGGATGTGGTGCTCTTCGCAAAACTTGGCCATGGCTCCTTTGGCGAAGTTGGTGCCGTTGTCCGTGATGATGCTGTTTGGGAACCCGTAGCTATATATGAGCTCGCGTAGGAACTTGGTGGCGGTCTTCCCGTCGCATTTCCGGACTGGCTTGGCCTCCAGCCACTTTGTGAATTTGTAGACCGCGACCAGGAGGTGAGTGAAGCCGGAGGGGGTCTTTTTGAAAGGGCCTACCATGTCCATACCCCACACGGCGAACGGCCAGGTGATGGGGATTGTCTTGAGCGCCGAGCTCGGCACGTGGGTCTGGTTGGCGCACTTCTGGCACCCGACGTACCGCTGGACGATGTCGATAGCGTCTGCGTGTGCGGTGGGCCAGTAGAAACCGTGTCGCATAGCCTTTGCGACGATAGAGCAGGCTCCGGCGTGGTGGCCGCAGTCGCCAGAGTGGATGTCGTGGAGGATTTTGCGTCCTTCAGCGGGTTGGACGCAGCGCTGGAACACGCCGGTCACGCTGCGCTTGTGGAGCTCGCCGTCGATGATGACGAAGGATTTGCAGCGACGCGCTACCATCCGGGCGTCTGTTTCGTTTGCTGGTAAGGTGCCTCCCTCCAGGTAGGCGATGTACGGTGTAGTCCAGTCTTCTGGCTCAGCGATGAGTGCGACCAGGGCTGCCTCTGGTTGCAGCGGGACTCCGATGTCGATCTCCCTTGGGGGGGAGACAAAAGGCTTGGTGATGGTGTCGAGGAAGACGCCGGCGGGTGGTCTTGGTCGAGCCAATGTCGAGAAGTCGTCGGCCTCTTCGTTTTCCGCTGTCGATCCACTCGGAATAGCTGAGTGTCCGCCCAGCTTGTCCTTTGCTTGGCGGTATGCCGCCATGGTGGGGGAGACGGCGTCGCAGGTACCAGCGACCTGCCCAGCGAAGAGGTTGGAGTCTCCGTAGCAGCGTAGGCGGTTGACATTCATCTCCTTGGCGGCTCGCATGCCATGGAGTAGTGCCTCGTACTTGGCCATGTTTTTGGTGCAGGGGGTGAAGTCGAGGCAGAGGACGTAGCGGATCTTGTCGCCCTTGGGAAGTCGGCGATCCTGCTCTGCGTCGTCTGCATTCTTGGAGCCGTCGAAGTCGAGCTCCAATAGTGGAGAGTGCGGCAGCTTTTCTTGGGCCTCTTCGATCGGCGATGAAGTCGCGAGCCTGCGACTTGATCGCTGCGTGGCTCATACTTGATTTTGTGGGCGCTGATTTCAACGGCCCACTTGGCGACTTCGCCCGGTCGCCTCAGTTGCGGATTATGTCCTGGCAGTCTTGAGAGACAACCGTGATCGGGTGCTCTGGAAGTAGTGTGGCGATCTGTTGTGCTCAAGAACCCGCGTATACCAGTTTCGGTATTGCGGGTATCGTGGCATGACTCGGTGAGGACCTCGCTGATATAGTACATCGGTCATTTGTTAGCGCTCCTTTCCTTCCTCTGGCAGCTTGGCGACCATGGCGCTGACGGCCTCGGAAGCTGCGACGTAGACCAGCATGGGTTCTTTGTCGACGGGGGCGACGAGTAGCGGTGCTGCGAGTAGCACCTTCTTGAGGTCGCGGAGCGTGTTGTCCGCCTCCTTGTCCCACTGGAAGGTGAGGTTCTTGCGCATCAGACGGTATAGGGGCATCGCCTTTTCGCCCAATCTGGGGATGAAGCGACTGAGAGCCGCGACTCGCCCGGCCAACTTCTGGGAGTTGCGCAGGCACTTGGGTTTGCCGAGTCGAGCGATCGTGTCGATCTTGGTGGGGTTCTCCCCGATCCCGCGCTTGGAAACGACGTATACCAGTAGTTGCCCTGCTGGTACACCGAAGGTGCATTTGCCTGGGTTTAGCTTTATCTTGTATTTCCACAGGTTGGCGAATGTTTCCGCCAGGTCGGCGAGTAGGTCGCTCTGGCGAGCGGACTTCACTACCACGTCGTCGATGTAGACGTGGATATTGCGGCCAATTTGGCTCGCAAGGCACTCGTGCATGCACCGCTGGTAGGTTTCCCCGGCGTTCTTAAGGCCGAAGGTCATGGCGGTGTAGCAGAAGGCTCCGAATGGCGTGATGAACGCCGTCTTTTCTTCATCCTCGACAGCCATTTTGATCTGGTTGTACCCAGAGTAGGCGTCAAGGAAACACAGCGACTCCGAGCCCGCGGTGGAATCGATTATTTGGTCGATACGTGGGAGGACGAATTGCTCCTTCGGGCAGGCGCTGTTTAAATTTGTGTAATCGATACACATCCTCCAGGTCCCATTTTTATTCTTGACCAGCCACTTGGAGTATTTTATTGGCCGGATGAAGCTTGCAGCGAGTACACGCTGCACCTCCTCGGCGATGGCTCGGCGGCGCTCTTCATTAAAGGGCCGCAGTGACTGCTTGACAGGTCGCACTTTGGGGTTGGCGTTGAGTTTGTGCTCAGCGAGTTCCCGAGGGACACCAGGCATGTCAGAGGGCTTCCATGCGAAGATTTCCCTGTTCTCACGGAGGAACTCGATGAGCGCTCCTTCCTATGCTAGGCTCATGCCCGTCCCGATCGTCACCGTCTGGCTGGAGTCGCCTGGGACCAGCTCGACGGTGCGGGTGTGCGTCGTTGCCTCGAAGGCTGAGGTGTTGCCGCCCTCCGAGTTGGGCTTCTTGCGTATGGTGGGGTCGTCGTTGTTGACCCTGCTCGCGTACTTGACGAGCTCGTCGACATGGTTGGCCTCTGCCACGATGAAGGCGTCGGTGAGTTCGGCTCCTTTGGCCTCGCACTCGGCGGCCATGTCGGGGTCGCCGTGGATGGTGACGACGCCGCGCGGCCCGGGGAGCTTCATCGCGTTGTACGCGTAGTGGGGCGCTTCCATGAACTTAGCGAACGCCTGGCGCCCCAAGACGCAGTGTTAGGGGCTGTCGAAGGGCACCAGCTCGAAGACGATCCGCTCGGTGCGGAAGTTTGCCGGTGTGCCGAAGGTGGCGCGGCGTGAACTTGCCGATCAGTGCGCCTTCCGACGGGGGCGATGCCATGGAGCGTGGTGTAGGTCGTCTCGACCATCGATTGCGGGAGCCGCGATGCTGAAGGTGTCGATGCGGGATGTTGATGGAGCTACCGCCATCCATCAATGTCTTGGGAGCGATAGTCTCCACCTTGGCCTTGACTACCGGGCGACTCGGCCGGGTACTCAATCGTGGCGAGTGGTCTGGCGGCTCAAGTGATTGGTTGCTCCGACCAGTTGAGGAATTGGGAACGTCCACAGGCCACAGCGTTGTGGCGGCAGCGGGCGATGACCTTCTTCTCGTGCTTCGTGTTGAAGCCTGTGAAGGTGTGGAGTGCGCCGGCCACGCTGCCGAATTTTCCGCCGTTTGGCGGGTTGTTGTCGGGGGTCGTCCCGTGCTCGCCGTGCCTTGTCGATCTCCTTGAGAGAGTGGCAGTCGGCGGTCGTGTGCGTGGCGGGCTTCCCTTCCCTGCTGTGAAACTCACAAGGTTGGTTGAGGAGGGCCGCGGGGTCGAACCTTGGTTTCGCCTTGTAGTTGTTGCCGTCGCGGCGTTGCCCTCGCGCTGCGCGTGCCTAGAATTGCCGACGAAGTCGACTCGCCCGTCACTGTGGCGCTTTCCGGTGAGGCGAGTGTTGCTGTAGCGTAGGTCGGACCGTCGTCTATTGTCGTTGCCGTTCGTGCGGCGTTGACCTCCCGACTCGTCGTCGGTTTCCTGGTTTGGGTCTTCCTCCGCGTATCTTTTGGCGATCTCAAGGAGGTCCGGTATGTTCTCGAGTGTGCGGTATGCTCTTTTGAGCTTGGCGACCAAGGGCTCGTAGCGGCACGAGGTCTTGAAGCAGTGGATCGCGGTGTCCGGGTGGATGCCGACCGCGTTGTAGCATAGTTCTTGCCACCGTTGGACCCAGCTGCGGGTCGACTCGCGGGGTCCCTGGACGCATCGTTCCAGGTCCTCGATGGTGGTGGCGCAGGTGTATGAACCCTTGAAGTGCCTGATGAAGGCATCGCGCATCTCTTCCCAGGAGTCGATGCTATCCGGGGGGAGAGTGTTGATCCACTGCCTGCATGCTCCCTCCATCATCAGGGGGAGGTAGCGAGCGGCTAGTAAGTCGGTGTGGCCGGCGATCCCCATCGCCATGAGGTAGGTGTCCAGCCACACGGAGGGGTCGTACGAAGGGTCGTACTTCTCTATTTCCTTCGGCGCTTTGAAGTTCGCCGGGTATTTTTTGCCTCGGATCATCGGTCCGAAACGCCGAGGCGAAGTCGGCTTAGCGACCCCATCGGCTCGCCGTCGTAGCGATTGGTTAGGGTGTGTCGCAGGTCGTCGGGCTGGCGTGCGCGCCAGCTCTGGTTGTTGATGATGTGGGTGCGGGCGTCGACGGGCTGACCATTGGCGGCGACGAAGTTGGTCGCTGGCCTGGGGTCGTTGGTGGAGAGTGCCGCGTTGGCGGGTCGGTGTTGGAGCTGCAGTGGTTCGGGTGGAGGGCAGTTGAGGGTGTTTGCCGCCAATGGACGACCGCTTGAGGCCGCTCTGCTTCCCGATGAACGCGAGTACATCCGGCCCTGTGAGTCGACTCCTGCGTTTTGTTGCTCGACCACCTTTTCGAGCAGGGCCTTGACGTACTGGATCTGTAGGGTGCCGTCACCGGTGGCCGTGATGTTGTCGGCCGCTGCTCGGCCCGCCACGAGGTTGTCCATCGGGGTGGAGAACAGTGGTACGACGTTCGCGTCTTGCTCCCGTGAGGAGACCACGATCCGCGGCTGGTCCCTGGGGGTGCGCGGTTGGGTGGAGGTGGGGCGTCATTCGTCGTCGACCCTGGTGGGGGCCGGGCGCTTCCTCCTGGTGGCGCGCGCAGATCGTGCGCTTGACCACGCGGGCCGGGTCGTTCTCGTCGTCGAAGTTCAGGGAGCGCCCCTGGACGGTGGGGTTCAAACGCGGCCTGATTCGCTGCTGGTGGTAACGTGACAACTCCTGCGCCGTCACCTGCTCGAGGCGAAATTTTTCGCCCTCGGCTTGCTCCTTGCGGACTGCTTGCGCCAGCTTCAGACGGAGTTCCTCGACCTCCGTTGCCGTTGCGTTGGGAGGGATCGGGGTGGAGAAGGGATCCTCCGGCGGGTCGGTGCCAGTCGCCATGTAGGTCGCGGCGTGGCGACCGGTCCCATCGCGGAGATCGGCGGAGTTTTCCGATCCGGAGTCGAAGTCGAAGATCCCAAGGATGGAGGGATCCTCGAAGTCTCCAACGTTGGACACCTGGGTGATGGAGCCCGCGGGTGAAGCCGCGATGATGGATCCGGCGAGTGACGCTGGGGTCGCCGAGTCAGCGTCGTCGTTGAGGGCCGCGTCTTCCGCGGCTGCGGTGGTTTCGACCACGTCACTGTGGGCCGAGTTGTACACAGAGACGAGGCGGTGGATCGTGCGGACCTGGCTCTCGGAGATCCGGTCGCGTGGCGGTGACTTCGCGGATCTGAGCGAGTCCTCGAGGCGATGGCGTCGGTGAGGCCGGCGAAGGCTGATCGTGCCATTGTCAAGATCATGCTATGCGTGGCGGGTCGCGCCCGGACGTAGCTGCTCGGCAAGATGGAGCATCGCCGATTGCTATCATGCGGCGGTGGCGACCGACTCGTTGATGGGCAGATTGGATCTCGCCGTAGAACACCGGCGGACCAGCCAGGCCCCGGTGGGCGCCAGCGTGGGAATGACCACGGCAGATGCTGCAATCGGCGGTAGTAGAACATAGGGCAAGGCGGCCATCTGCGGTCGAGATGAGGCGGAGACACGGTTTTACCAGGTTCGGCCCCGGAGAATAAAGACCTACTCCTTCTATATTGTATTATGATGGAAGTACAATGGGCGAGCTTCGGCTGGCGAGTCGCTTGGGTGGATGATGGAACGTATCCTCTACACGCCCTCTAGGGAGGTTTATATAGACTCACCCCCATAGGGTTTACATATCTCAACTGAATCAGTTAAGGTTTCGGCAATCGTTTAACATAATCCGACTGGGCCTATCTACTCTCCTAGGCCTTCAGCTTCCAGTCGCTTGAATCTATGACAGGTCTTGATCCAGTCGCCGTCCTGCAGGCCCACTCGCCCATTCTTGGGCCAGTCGGAAACGTCCTGCTGGGTATACCCCGGTAGGCATATCCCTATCAAGTATGACAGGAGAACGTGATGAGATGAGATCAGTGATATGAGATTAAACATGCTAAGGCTTCTATGGGAGGCCACGCTGGGATGTGGTTTTTCTAGTCCCATGCTCGCCACCACTAGGAACTGAGTTCTTGCCTTTGGAACCGAGATGAGCGTACAGCCACACGGAGCTTGGGAACCCCTCTCCTGATTAACTTGCCTAGTAGATTCCATGAGTCACATAGTTCAGGCGTTCCATTCGACATATGCATAACAGGTAGGTAAGCATGGATCGGGTTGCTTGGGGTCGATGGAGCCCCTGTTAACCAACCTCGCCTCACATCTTTAAGTACCGGCTTCGGGATTTGACCCGTTACGGCGGAACCATACTTATTGCGTGACTCATGGTCTCGGCGAAAGCAAGGTAAAGGTCGTGTCTAACCACCCTCTACCGGCCTTCCAAGGAAGAGGGCTCATCTAGTGGCATTAAGAGAAGGTTAGTACGTGTGGGTAAAGTTGTACACCCATGCAGGGTAATAATCTTTTTGAAAAGCCATGTTCACGGTTATGAACGCTTGGTGAACATATTCTAAGATCATAGAGAACTATAACCAAATCATAAAACTTGGCTGATCAACGTGTGCTTAAGGATGCTTCCTCATGGGTACGAGGGGGTGATCCTAGTTCAGGAGATGATGGTGATTTGGTGGATATCAAAAGATGATGATCAATACTTTGGAGACGTCGCTCTCTTATCCCCTTTTAAAATACTCTGATTAGACGAGCTTCTTCTCTCTCTTGTTTTATAAACAAAAGTGGCTTTATGCAAAACAACTCCACCAGCCATAAGTCTTGCGGAGTACACCATGTTCTAACCCTTGCTTTGTTGATAATTTTGGCAGAGTAAGTGTTCCCCTGAAGACGAGTTCCGTACTACATCGACATCGACGAGTATCTTGGGGTTCCCGGCCGGCAGCCTGGAATCTATGGGCTGGGACGTCATTGTTATGCTTCAGGCCTCTTAGGCCATTTGTTAAGTTTGCTATACCTAATACCATAATTTGCCTTCCGTTGTTTGATGTTTGTGGTCAGTGACCTCTGCTTGTAATAATTTGGTTCTCTACTCAGTTATGAGCTTGCTGTAATAATTTTTGTGTTGTAGGGTCACTGCCATGTTACCGATTCTTCACTGGATATTCTCGAGCTCAAGGTTAAGCTTATTTCGGATGGATGTCTGGGATTTTTTTAGCCCTGATACCGGGGGTGTCACACAAGTAGAGCTTTATAGACGGTCACATTACCATCAGCATCAGTTTTCCTTTTGAAAATCCATTTATTCTCCACGGCCTTACGATCGTGAGGTAAGTCCACCAAGTTCCGAACTTGATTTTCATCCATGGATTCCATCTCGGATTTCATGGCTTCTAACCATTTGTTGGAATCCGGGCTCATCATTACTTCTTCATATGTCATAGGGTCATCATTTTCATCAACCATGAAATTCATGATAGGATTTCCGTAAAGCTCGGGAGTTGCATGCGTCCTGCTAGACCTACAAGGTTCGGTAGTAATCTCTTTCGGAGTTTCATGATCATTATCATTAGTTCCCTCTTCAATTGGTGAAGCCAACTCCGGAACGACTTCCGGCGCTGTGCTACTCCCCGTACTTTGAAGAGAAGGTTCAATAACCTCTTCGAGTTCTACTTTCCGACTACTCACACCTTTCGTGAGAAACTCTTTCTCTAGAAAGGATCCATTCTTGGCAACAAAAACCTTCCCCTCATATCTGTGATAGAAGGAATACCCAATAGGTTCCTTAGGATATCCTATGAAGACGCATTTTTCCTCTTTGGATTCGAGTTTATCCGGTTGAAGTTTATTCACATAAACATTGCATCTCCAAACTTTAAGAAATGACAGCTTAGGTTTGTTTCCAAACCATAATTCATGCGGTGTCTTTTCAACGGATTTAGATGGTGCCCTATTTAAAGTGAATGCAGCAGTTTCTAGTGCATAACCCCAAAATGACAACGGCAAGTCCGTCAGAGACATCATAGATCGAACCATATCCAATAAAGTACGATTACGATGTTCCGACACACCATTTCGTTGTGGTGTTCCGGTAGGTGTGAGTTGTGAAACAATTCAACACTCTATCATGTGAGTGCTAAACTCGTAACTTAGATATTCACCTCCACGGTCGGACCATAAAAATTTGATCTTTCTATTACGATGATTTTCCACTTCATTCTGAAATTCCTTGAACTTTTCAAAGGTTTCAGACTTGTGTTTCATCAAGTAGATATAACAGTATCTACTTAAATCATCCGTGAAAGTAACAAAATAACGATATCTAACTCGCGCCGACACACTCATTGGACCACATAAATCAGAATGTATGATTTCCAATAAATCTGTCGCCTGTTCCATTGAACCGGAAAACAACGTTCTAGTCATCTTGCCCATAAGGCATGGCTCACATGTATCAAATGATTCAAAATCAAGTGATTCCAAAAGTCCATCTGAATGGATCTTTTTCATACGTTTAACGCCAATATGACCTAGATGGCAGTGCCACATATATGCGGATATATCATCATTAAGTTTAATCCTTTTAGCATCAACATTCTGAATATGTGTAACACTATTATCGAGATCCAATAGAAATAAACCATTCATCATCGGTGCATGACCATAAAAGATTTCATTCATATAAATAGAACAACCATTGTTTTCGGATTTAAATGAATAACCACTTCGCATCAAACACGATCCAGATACAATGTTCATGCTCAATGCTGGCACCAGATAACAATTATTCAAGTTCATTACTAATCCCGATAGTAAGTGGAGAGGCAGCGTTCTGATGGCGATCACATCAACGCTTGATCCATTGCTGACACGCATCTTGACATCACCCCTTGCTAGCGGTCGCTTGTTCCGCAGCCCCTGATTCGAGTTACAAATATTAGCAACTAAACCGATATCAAATACGCAGGTGCTACTACGAGCACTAGTCAAGTACACATCAATAACATGTATATCATATATACATTTTTTTGCCTTGTCGTCCTTCTTGTCCGCCAAATACTTGGGGCAGTTGAGCTTCCAGTGGACAGTACCCTTACAATAGTAGCACTCGGTATCAGACTTAGGTCCAACTCAGGGTTTCTTTTTAGGCACAGCAACCGACTTGCCGCCCTTACTTCCCTTCCGTTTTCCCTTCTTGTCTTTCTTGAAACCAGTGTTATTATTGATCATCAAAACTTGATGTTCCTTCTTGATCTCCACTTCTGCAGTTTTAAGCATTGATAGAAGCTCGGGGAGAGACTTCTTCATGCCTTGCATATTATAGTTCATCACGAAGCTCTTATAGCTAGGTGGTAGAGACTGCAGAACATGATGGATGCTAAGTCAATGGGAATCGTTATTCCCAAGGACACAAGCTTATCGACGTAACCCGACATCTTGTGTACATGCTCACTTACGGAGTTGTGCTCTTCCATCATGCAGCTAAAGAACTTTTCTAAAGCATTGTAGCTCTCTACAGCAACATGTGTGTCAAAAATTATTTTCAACTCACCCATTGTATCAAATGCATTGCCGTTTTCTAAAAGCTTTCGAAGTTCTGGCTGTATCCCATACAATATGCCGCAATGAACTAAGTTGTGGTCCTCCTGACGAGTCTGATAGACATTCTTCTCCTTGTCAAGGGCATCATCGAAAGGTGGGGGTCCTACCGGCGCTTCTAGCACATATTGCTTTTGTGCAGCAGAGAGGAGAATCCTCAAATTCATGGCCCATTCGGTAAAGTTGCTACCGTTCGTTGCAAGTTTCTCTTTCTCCATGAACACATTGAAATTAAAAGCAGGTGGTGCCATCTACAACAGAATTTGTAAAGTCTAGACTAAGTTTATGATAGATTGAGTTCATCTAATCCACATTACGAATGAACTCTCACTCAAAAACGACATCCCTCGTGCCTTTTTGGTGATTACATGAACCAAATCCACTACACCAAGTCCGATCATCACGTGAGTCGGTGTAGCTTCAAAGGCGAGCATCAAATGGGCATCATATCTACTATATGACTCATGCTTAACCTTTCGGTCCGTGTTCTGAGGCCATGTCTGTATATGCTAGGCTCGCCAAGTTAGGACCTTAGTATTCGCATGTGTAACTGTCTTACACACGAAATATGGTCGCGAATCCAAGAACACCCGGTCATCACGTGATCTCTTGGAGCGACAAAAACATAATCGGTGCATACTTAAGGAAGAACACATTATATCTTGATATTTAAATGAGGGATCATCTTATTATGCTAATAAAACGCCAAACAAGCAATATAAGATGCTATCAAACATCACATGTTTATAAGTGGAATGATATGGTTTCCGCATATGATCTCCATCATGTGCACCGTGATATGTTCACTATCATACCTCTGTGTGTAAGGACAAGGTCTATGGATCTTACACGTTATGTGTATTGTAAGAGTATCATCTCATACTTCTACTTACAACATTACCATATTATAACACTAGACCAGCAACATTCTAAACTAGACGCCTCTAATTTATCTATTGCAAGTTTTACGTGGCTTAGGGCTTTCAAAGATAGAACCGTTCATACCTACGAACATGAACCACACGAGGATAACCAAATTGTTGACAACTCGTTGCAAATTATATATTGACTATAGTAGGAGAGACAGACACCCGCTAGCCACTTATGCAAACTAGTTGCATGTCAAGCGTGGAACAGGTCTCATGTGCGAGGACATGTAAAGTTTGTCCGGGCCGCTTCATCCCACTATACCACCAATATCCAAAATACAACTAAGAAGCAACAACATAATCATCATTGCCCACATACTGATATGTGTACTACCCATGTAAAGCATCCACGCATAGATCCGGCTCTCATAACACTGTAGGGTTCGCAGCATAGAAAACAAAAAATTTCCTATGATGGGAACTATGTACCAAGATCTATCTACTAGATACAAACAACGGGCGGATGTATATCCATAGAGAACATACCCTTGAAGACCGACAAAGCTTAACGAGTTAAACTCGTGGTTGATATAGACAATATCTTGCCGATCTCAAGATCGAGAGGAAGTCCTAGCGCCACAAAACAGCAGCGCATCCATGCTCGCACACACGTACAAGACACCGAGCAACCTCCGCCTCCTCGCTCCAGCGATGCAGCGGAATCACAAATCTTTCTTGCCGAATATCCACTGGGAACATGTATCTCGCTAGTCCGAGACCATGGGGGATAAATTCTTGAGGGGGGGAGAGATCCTTCACGAGGAGGTGTGAGTGAGAAGTGAGGAGGGGGTGCCTTTTATAGGAGAGGGGGGAACCCCAAGGGGGTGGCCGGCGCATGGGGGCTGCCCCCTTGCCCTCCCCTCATTCATGTGGGTGGACACTCCACTCACAAAAATCTCTTCAATTCCCTCCACTCAAAATTTCTATTAAATTTCCACCAAATTTAATGCAAACTCTTATTAAAAAACTCCTTTTATTTATTCAGAATTTTTTCAATTACTTTAATGACAAAAATTCACATATAAACCCTTGCTAGTATTTCATTTCACATGCAAAAACACTTTCTGCAATTTCACCCGAAAACCTGTTTTGGTATCTAGTGAAATAAATTCCTGCGCTTGTTATTCTTTCCGGCATGAAACTTTTGATCCAATTGGATGTCAGTGTCCCTTAAGTGTGCCACCCTACGGTTCGCAAATAATGCGGACATGATCGAGACCCTTATCCGATCAATAATCAGAAGCGGGACCTGGAGATCCATACTGACTCCCACACATTCAATGGTGACTTTCCTGTGATCGTCGGGACCTTTTACGCTAGTATCTTAATCCCTTTGTTTCATGATATATTACACGTCCGATATTTGATCATCGGTATATCCTTACCTAGCTTGATCTCATTACTGACATGCACTCTTTTATCGTTCCCTTGAAATAACATTCTAGTGATCAAATCACTTGCTTGCAAGCTAACTAATGTGATATCACCGAGAGGGCCCAGAGTATATCTATCCGTTATCGGGGTGAACAAATTCCACTCTTGATCCATGAGCCTCAACATAACACTTTAGTAGTTCTGAAGCCATCTTTATAATCACCCAATTACGGTGTGACGTTTGGTGTCATCAAGAAACTCTTCCGGTGTTAGTGATTGACATGATCTCATGGTCTAAGGATTAGGATCACTTCGTAAGTTGTTATAGCAATATAAACTCAATGACTTTGATCGTAATGCTATACTTTGGATGAATGTTCATCACATCATTAATGTTTATGATCAGGAAACTGTGCTCATCTTGTTAATCAACGAGCTAGTTTATGAGAGAGGCATAACTAGGAACTTTCTGTTTGTTTATTAAACACACATGTATTAATGTTTCTGTATTAATACAATTATAGCATGCAAATAAACATCTATCATATACTTGGAATACACATAATAAACACTTTATTATTGCCTCACATGGCATATTCCCTTCATATGGGTATCTTAAATTCTTCTCTAGGCTTAGTTTTATCATAAATACCCACAACATATACACTTGAACCTAGCATATTGAAACACTCAAAGACCTTTTTGGCTTCCCTAGCAACATCATGGAATTCATTAAATAGAGTTTCAAGGATGAATTCCCTCTTTTTAGCATTATTTTCTTATTTTAGTTTTAGGAACAATAATTGTATGAAGGGGTTAAGGCTAACAAACCTAGCCTCCAGCATATGAACTAAAGAAGTTGCAGCAATCTCATAATTAGGAGGAAGTTCAGCTATAGATTTTTCCTCAATATCCTCATGCTTGCTAACATGATTAAAGAATTCTTCAATATTATCTTTCCCAATTATGTAGCCACTACCTATTGCAAGATCTTTCTGTGTGAACTTGGGAAGCAACATGGTGGGCTAGAGCAAGGTGGCAACTAGAGTAGGAACTAATTTTTTTGTATTTTTGAATAAAGAAAGCAAACCAAACTAGACTAATTTTTTGGGGTTTTTTTGGAAAGAGGAAAACAAAACCAAGCAAAAGAAACAAAGCAAACTAAAAACAAAGTAAAGAGAATGAAAGTAAAGCACTCCCCTTGTGAAGACGTCCTTAGCCTCCCCGGAAACGGCGCCAGAAAACTTGTTGATGGCGCCTAAGTTGATGTAGGACCGCTTCGTTGGAAACCCCAAGAGCAAGGTGTGAAGCAGTACAGCAGCAAGTCTTTCCTTAGTAGAGACTGAGGTTATCGAACCAGAAGGAGGAAGGAAACGTCACACAGGTGTTGCAAGCAACGCGGAAACGTGCAGAACACAAACTCAAGTGTAGGGGTCCCAATCTTAGATAAGATAGAGCCTCCTGTGTTTTACAATGCTAGTCCCTGGATCAATAGCTAGCATCCACAGTTTAGATGTAATATCAAGAAACAAAGGTCATATTATAACTTTATAACCAGGAATAACATAATTTTATTACATCAATACATAGCTCATTTGGCTATTACATTACATTGCAGCGGAATAATTATAATCATGGGGTCCTTCATCTTCAAAGTGCCACAGGCAGATGTTGGTTGTAGACTTTGTAATCCTAATCAAACATTCTTCACTAAAATCAATCAAACTGCAACATTACAAGTTACGACCACAAGGGTCAATACATTTGAATTGTATTGGCAAGTGATACTATGGTAGTATAGTGGAGTCTATCATCTATATGCATTTGGCTAAGTGGAGTTTAGGCTTGCATTGCTCAAAATATATTTTTCCTTAACATTTGAAAATACTAAGTTTTTGCTTGTCAAAATCATTTTCTCAATCAAAGATGAAGATCCTTTCCAAGGCATCTACCAATCAAAGATTTAAGATTTCAAACAACCCTTGTTCAATCCACAAGTTTTAACTTAGAAATTTGAATGATGAGATTCTTGATTGCTTCCATGTCTTGATGCTCAAATTGTCCTTTACCGAGGACATGGCTAAGTACTTAGATTTTACACTCTCTGAGGTGGTGCACTTTACCCACAAGACTTGGTTTCCCAAGACAAAATCTTTGAAGCCTTCCTTAGACCAAAATGGACGGCGCTCCAACCTATCAAACACTACCACCCACTGTCCATTTGGCTAAGTTCTTGCAACCTATATGATCATGGCGAGCCCATATTGCCAAGTGGTTGCACTTGAAGCTTCTCAACATTTGACATCTCAAATCCCTTTGTTTCTGGGTGGCCATCCACAAGTGAGATACACAATCCAAGTCCATGGCCTTGTGAACCACTCAACATATCCCAATCCTTCCATTCCACCCAGAGGTTCATTAACTTAGTTGTTTTATTAAACAAAACCTAAGTCCTCAGACTTAGAATATTTTCCATAGTGTGAATATATATTCCACCCATGTTTTCTATTAGCTAGGCTAAGCTTGATAGTAGTAGGAATCTTTAACTTAGGAAAATCCTACTAAGGAGTCATCTACTAGGTTTTCTTATAGCAAGGTCTATACTTAGCAAAATCCATGCAAGTTTTACTTAGCAAAATCACTAATGCATAGAGAAAGTAATGGGACAAAAGTATGAAGCATCACTTGCCTTTTTGGTAGAGGTATAGGTTCACTCCTTGTCCTTGCAACAATCACACTCTTCAAGTCACTACAAATCAATCAAGCAAGGCACAACTCAATCTACCAAACAAGCAAAACAACACATAAAATGACAAAGTCAAAGTAATGCATGCAAGCATGCCAAGCTTTGTTTTGTTTGAAGAAGTGGTTCCTAATGGGTCATAAACATTTTCAAGCACCTATTTGATCATTTTGTAAAGTGGCCAAGTCATTTGCAAAGAGGTTTCACCTCAAAACCATTTTCAAAATAAAGTATCATTTTATGTGGTGTATAAATATTTTTAAAAAGGCATTAACCTATAGGGTTCACCCAATATGTTTTCAAATCACAAAACTTGGGGTTTGGGGTCAGTGAGTTTAAAACAAAACATTTTCCAAAGGTTTTCTTCCAAAACCATTTTTAATAAATAAACCACATTTCTATTTGACTAGAAATGATTTTAAATCAAGAATCATTCTTTTGTTTCACCAAAAACATTTTTGAGACCACAAAGTGTTTCACAATGTTAGTAGGTTCAAATCACACCATTTTCCCAAGATTTTATCCCATATTCATTTTTAAACAATTTTTATAAGCTTAACAAGCATACAAATGTTTCTGCAAAAACAACCATTTTTCCAGAAGCTTTTTGCTAAAAAAAAGTCCATGGTTGGCTAGGGCTTGTTCCCCTGATTTCATTGATATAAAGTTTGAAAAATTTGGACGTGTGGTTTGAAAGTTATAGCAATTACAAGTTTGCATTCTAATCAGGTTCAAATTCTGTTTTCAAATTTACGGTGACAGCGGCACTCTCTTATTCGCTGGTATCGGTTACGGATCGATCGCTGTGGGCGTTGGATTAAATGTGATCATACGGCTCGAGCTAGCGTACCCTTCGATTAAGTGGATCTATCGTGACTGCGATCTAGATCGGACGGTCTGGCGAGTTTGACCATATGCGGTGGCGGAGGCTAGCGGCGGCGCCAAAGCAGTGGTGCTACGGTGGTTCGAGGCGAGAGAGGAGGAGAAGAATCTCACCGGGTTGAGGTCACGGTGATGCTCGAGGAGGTGTTGGTCGGGCGCTCTGGTCTTGGCGATTTCTCGCGGAGTGGAGGGCGTCGGGTGCCTCGGTGGTCATCGTGGATGGCTGTGGATCACCCAAAGGCGAAACATCAGCGTTAGATGCGAAGGATGTGGCGGTATGGGAGTGTGAGCGAGGAGACGATGTCTGGTTTACAGGGGTCATCGTCGGAGAAGAAAGCAGTGGCGGCTGTCGAGCTAGTCAAGCCAAAGCCTGGGCGCCCGTGAGTGAAGGACACGGAGAAGCGTCGAGTGGGGAACTTGCTAGTGCTCGGTGTGGCATGGGGTGGTCAGGTTTGGACAGAATCGACAATGGACCTCGTCGGAGACAGGCGGTCGAGGAAATGTGGCTTCTGGGCGTGTTTGGGGAGAAGCAGAGAAAGCGGAGAGGAGTGGTGGCGTTAAAGGTGCATGATCACTGAGTAAAGATGGTCGCGTTAAGGCGTATTCAAGCTGAAATTAAGTCTACAACGGCGAGAGAGGGAAGAACAGGTCATGTGGGTGAGGAAGAAGAGGCGTGGCGGTGGGGTCCTCACGGTGAGAAAGGGAGAAGGAGAGGTCCACATGTCATCGTCTGCTTGGTCAGATAGTTGGTTCGAATCGTTTCTTGGGGAGAAGAGAACTGGGCTAAGTGGGCATTGGGCTGGCTCGGTTGATCATCCTTTTCCATATTTTTTTACCTTTGTTTGTTTTATTCTTTTCTATTTCTATTTTCTGATTTGATATTCAAACAATTGATTCAATCAACAATGCAAACCATTCAAACAATTCAAACTTGTAATGAGTTTTTGGTTCTGTTTAGTAGCATAAACCAACTTCCAAAATAAAATAATATTTTTAAATCTTTTTAGGTTCCATTTATTAATTAAATAAAATGGACCATGGTTTATTAATAAAATAGGGTTTGGTTTAATTAATAAAATCTCCATTTTAAATCCAAATATTTTCAAAACCAAATCAGTAGGTTTTATTTGGAAATAAGGAATACTTGGAAACTTGTTTGAAATAAAATAACATTTTATTTTAGGGTCCAATAACAATTAAATGAATAGATTTTTATTCATTTAGTTCAATAGGATTTGTTTTATTAAAATCTTTATTTTGAAAACTAAAATAAAACCAAAACACTTCAGTAGGTTTTATTTGACAATATAAAATACTTAGAAACTTATTTAAAACAATTTAATGAGTTTGATGTTTTAATTAAAATGGTAAAACCTTTTATTTAAATAAAATTTGGATATTTAACTCCTTATTATTTTATTTTAAATAAACCTTTACTATTTTTATTCAAAACAAAATGTTTTAATTCAAAAGCTTGGCCAAGGATTAATTTGGCTTTATAAAATAATCCTTATTTGTAAAACTTCTATTTCATTTGAAAACAAATCTCTTATTAAAGGATCCAAAATAGTAATTCCAAAACATTTTAATTTCCTTTATTAAATGTTTATCTTTATGAATCCCTTTAGGATTTTATTTAATTCAAATGGGTTTGAAGTTCCAATTGAATTCAAAAAGCTTCTTCTGGCTCTGAAAATCAAACAAAGTTTTATTTTATTCATTTATTTTCACATTACAAGATTTGGAAAATCTTGGGATGTGACAGGTTACCACCCTTAAAATAAATCTCGTCCCGAGATTTGGGAAGATTAGGGTTACAAGCATGTTCAAAACAACTAGGGTACTACCACCCTTAAAAATTTTCAAACAAAAATTACATATTGGCCTTCTTGGGATCCTGGGAAACTTCTCTAAGCAAACTTTGTATGTGTCCTTGGTTTCCATACTTGAATCATGGGCCAAGGTTGAGATCCTTCATAGACTTATTTAACTTGTTCTCCATCCTTTCTGGACAATTGTTGGCATAGTGGCCCAGTTCCTTGCATTTGAAACATGTGACAAGGCTGAGATCCCTCATAGGCCGGTTTATCTTATGCTTCATATTTTCTGGACAGTAGTTTGCATAATGTCCTAACTCTTTGCAGTGTTTGCACATCATTTGGCTAATATCCTTCCTCATCTTGGGTTTCACTAGCCTTTGTTTGTATTCTTGGTTCTTCTCCTTTTTTGGGCATTCATTAGCATAGTGTCCCATCTCTTTGCATTTGAAACATTGCACTTGTGTAATATCCTTCTTGCTAGTGTTGGGGAATTTCTTCTTCTTGGGTCTCTCCAAATCTAGGAGTTCTTCTAGTTCATGTTCTTCATGAGTGGGATATCTTTCTCTCTTCTTGGGGCATTGATCTTCATGTTCCTTGGGTGCATGATCCTTGTCCCTATAAACATCTTTGTCATCCTTGTTGTCATTGGCTCTTTGGGAAAAGTTTTCTCCCATGTTGATCATTTGAGTAACCAATCCTTGCAACAATTGGGATTGAAGCTTCAAAATCCTTTGTATGGCTGGGTCTAGTCCATTGTTGTTGGCTAAAAGCTGAGTTGTCTCTTGGCTCAACTGGTTCTGGGTTGCTATAAGTTCTCTCATGTTGTCCTCTTGGTTGTTGTTGCCATCAACCTTGATGTTGGAGTTTCTTGGAGTAGTCATCTGTTTGGGTTGGATTGAGATTAGAATAGGCAAAATATTTCTAAGGAAAAATTTCTAATCACACACATCACAATTCACACAAGCAATGTGCAAGCAATCACAAACCAACACTTCACTCAAACAACAAAGTTCAAGCACATACTTAGGCAACAAAGTATTTTTGTTACACCACATAAGTTGGTGTGTTTTTACTTTAACTAAATTATGGTGGTCCATCTATATGGTTCACTTGTGATCTTTCCTTCCTTTATGATTCTTCTTGTATGGGATCATGGTTTCCTTGAGAAAAGCTCTTGGTTGCAATACTTCAAATGAGGTAGTCTCCTTCTAATAAGGCATTAACCTATAGGGTTCACCCAATATGTTTTCAAATCACAAAACTTGGGGTTTGGGGTCAGTGAGTTTAAAACAAAACAATTTCCAAAGGTTTTCTTCCAAAACCATTTTTAATAAATAAACCACATTTCTATTTGACTAGAAATGATTTTAAATCAAGAATCATTCTTTTGTTTCACCAAAAACATTTTTGAGACCACAAAGTGTTTCACAATGTTAGTAGGTTCAAATCACACCATTTGCCCAAGATTTTATCCCATATTCATTTTTAAACAATTTTTATAAGCTTAACAAGCATACAAATGTTTCTGCAAAAACAACCATTTTTCCAGAAGCTTTTTGCTAAACAAAGGCCATGGTTGGCTAGGGCTTGTTCCCCTGATTTCATTGATATAAAGTTTGCAAAATTTGGACGTGTGGTTAAGCATATCATAGAATCATCAAGTTCAATTAGTTGAGCACTTAATTCGAGTACTGAATAATTCATGATCATTGCTTGAGTTACCTCTTCAATCTTGTACCATTTTTGCCATGAAATTCTTTGATAAATGAGTCCTTTTATTTTCCATTCAAAAGAATCACGTGATCATGTTTAATACTTTGTATGGCTCTTATAGACTCAAACTTATGACTATAACATGCTATCAAGTTTTCCTTCTCATAATTTATCAATACTTTGTTGGAGTGAAAGACCCTAAAATCATAACAGTGGTACAAGTATCATAGCACTCATCCTAATTCATACATCTAATACGATAATGGGATTTCTATTTTCGTGCCCTTGGTTTGGTAGTTGTACTCACTTTTCCCTAGCCGCTTAACTTTACCTCACCTTTTCCCTCGCTATGTTATAAAACCCTTGCAAGCGCTCGCATGCGCTTGGACGGAGGGATGCCGTCAGGTCAAAGGCTTGACCGTTACATGCCGACCGGTGGGATCGCGTTGGGGCAGGTCCTTGTGTAGCCATTACATGCTGAAAAGTGGGGCTGCGTTAAGTTGGTTCCCGTAGTGGACACCTCTCTTCACTTATCCAGATCAGCATGGGACCCATAGCTTATCCATGTTAGCATCGGACCCACATCTTTTCCACGTGAGCCATCCCTGCGCCCGCACCCATGCCATTGCCTCCCCTTTCTTCTTCTTCTCCGGCGATGATAGCCCTTTATCGAGCTTCACTTCGGCCTCCTGTTCGTCCTGGCCCCGGTGTGGCGCCATCCCGTTGACCTGTATGAAGGATCACAATGGCAACCGTGCATAGAGAAGGTTAGATCTCGCACCAAAATGTTTCGATTAGACGGCGTCGATGAGCCGTTCCAACAATTTAATTGTTTTATCAAGTTAATGTCTCGGCTACAATTAAGTGAAAGAGTGTTTATAATTAAAAAACAGGGAGATGGATATATAAGAAATAAAAGAATGACACGACTCTTGAACACTTTCAAATTAAAAATATTATACAACTCTTAATGTAAAAGAGTGTTTATAATTAAAACAACTCTTGAACACTTTCAAATTAAAAAAATTATACATCTCTTAATGTAAAAGAGTGTTTATAATTGACATAACTCTTGAACACTTTAAAATTAAAAAAACTATACATCTCTTATTGTAAAAGAGTGTTTATAATTGACACAACTCTTGAACACTTCCAAATTAAAAAAGTTATACAACTCTTAATGTAAAAGAGTGTTTATAATTGACACAACTCTTGAACACTTTAAAATTAAAAAAAATAGACAACTCTTGATATAAAAGAGTGTTTATAATTGACACAACTCTTGAACACTTCCAAATTTAAAAAATTATACAACTCTTGATGTAAAAGAGTGTTTATAATTAACACAACTCTTGAACACTTTCAAATTAAAAACATTATACAACTCTTGATGTAAAAGAGTGTTTATAATTGACACAACTCTTGAACACTTTCACATTTAAAAAAATTATACAACTCTTGATGTAAAAGAGTGTTTATAATTGACACAACTCTTGAACACTTTCAAATTAAAAAAGACAAATCTTAATGTTTAAGAGCTTTTATAATTGACACAACTCTTGAACTCTTTCGAATTACAATTTGTACATGATAATGTTGTCCTAAGAAATCTTGAGAGTTTACCATTTTTAGAGCATGAAAAGTGATCCCTAAACTAAAATCTTTATGCCTCGTGCATATACGAAAATTATACACCTTTTAACTCTTTAAAATCGCACTTAGGAAATGATAATGTTGTGCTAATAAAATCCTGATCATTTATAATTTTCATGGAGTGAAATATAATGCATAAACTTGCGTATACGAAAAATATAAACCTTCGAACACTGTGAAATCGCACTTAATACATGATAATGATGTGCTAACAAAATTATGAGAGATTGTCATTTTATCCCCATTTTCATAGAGGGCAATGTAATGCATAAAATTGCATATACGAAATCGCACTTAGGACATGATAAAGTTGTGCTAAGAAAATCTTGAGAGATTATCATTTTCATAGAATGTAATGCATAAACTTGCATATGACAAAAATTATACACCTTTGAACTCTTTGAAATTGCACTTAGGACATGATAATGTTGTGCTAATAAAATCCTAATCATTTATCATTTTCATGGAGTGAAATATAATGCATAGCTTGCATATAGGAAAATTATAAACCTTTGAACACTTTCCCTTCAAATTATATTCAAAATCATTTATTTATGGAGTTAAAGTACCAGTGGCAAACTAGTTATTTTGCATGGATAGAGGGGTGCCCCCGATGGATATAGGGGTTATCATGTCCGCTAGATCACAGAGGATCAACAGTTGGTGGGCATGATCCGCATGACAGCTGGCTCGACCAATCAGAGTGTAGCAGCCAAGATGAGCAATGGTGTGAGAGTTTGTGACTAAGAGAGAGGGAAAAACTGAGTAGAATATAAAAACCAAGGGCAAAATTGAGTACAACTTTAAAACCAAGGGCAAAACTAACAAAGGGATTGAAATAGAAAATAGAAAGAGATTTAAAAATGAAAAATGCTTCTTTTATACAATAAAATGAATCTTGGCATACATCAAACTATTTGCAATTCAAATATACATTAGTTTGACAATTATTGCCTCATTCAGACAAACTATGTTTTGGATAGGATGTTATGGGAAGAGGCTTGAGTAGAAAACCATGAACCTTCATATACAGTAGGTGATTTGGGAAGTGGTGATTTACGTTAAAACTTGATTTATATTCATTTGTTATGGTGGCGGGTCATATAATAAGACTCCCTGGGTAGATGCCACTATGTTTTGATATTTTTAAATTTGTTGTCCATAAAATGACTCAATTAGCTAGCTAAATACAATCCGTTGACTCTTTGTTGACCGGCCACCAGAGGGTAAAAGTGAATATATTGCACACGACAATGTTAGTACTAGAGGGGAAAATTGAGTATAACCAAACTACCAGTGTTACACTCGAGGGTATAACTGATCACAACTAAGTGGGAAATGTTAGACACGAGGGGATAACTAAGCACAACTCAGTGGCCAAGGTTAGACACGATACGCATGTCACGGTGCACGAGGCGCTAGCGGACACGTGTGGCCGTGCACGGTGCAGTAGCGTACGTGGTGCATGGTGGTGCAACGAAACGTATCCTCCCTTCACCTTTATAGAGGCCTCCTCAATCTCACTCATCACTCTCTCACTCACTCACGCAACCATCTCCACTATCACATCACCTTCTGCAAACCCCCAAGAAACACCCAACCACGTCAGTGATGGAGAAGAATGGCGCGGTGGCCATCGTCGCCTCCAAGGCCGCCGGCGAGGAGGCCCACGTCCCCGTACATGCCCCGTCAAGGCATTGAAGGCATCATCCGTCCCCGTCCAGACCCCCGTCCCCGCTTCCGTCATAGCCCCGGCGAGGAGGCCCCCGCCGGTCTCGGGCAGATCATGCATGGCTAGGACCCCTATTAGGAGCAGGAGGAGTATATCAGGCCGTAGAACCCCTACAACACCATCCTCGCCGACCCATGGTCGGAGGTAACTAGGTTTTTCTCCCCTTATTTTGTTCTCCCCCATTCCCATTGTTGGATGCTAGATCATGTGTTGTTAGGGTTCGGCTGTTCGTATTTTCAATCGTTGGATGATAGGTATTTTTACAGTAGCTAATCCTCTTGTGTTAGATATCGTATTTCGATGAATTCCCCTGTCCGTATTTCAAACCTATTTTATTGTTCCTCTGAGTTGTAGTTAAGGGATTCCCTAGTTAGTACTAGCACCGATCTGTAGTTGGGATCAGTATCCGATTTGATTAGAAATTTGGGGATTGGGGAATAATCAGGGGATCTCAATCGGTTAATTTATGCAAGTAAACAATCCTGATAATCACGATATATCAATCATGTCCTTATTGCACTCTACTGTTTTTTCCAACAGGTGCATAGCAACGACGTCTGCAGCGACGATGAGTCCATGGACACCAAAGCTTTTCTGGTGCTGAGGAAGTTGAAGTCCGTCCATTACAACAACTTCTTTGCCGACGACATCTACAGGTGCCCCTTTTGCACCAGGAGCCTCACCACCAACTTCAACACCCTCGTGAAGAATGCCGACGACATGAAGACTTGCGGCTTGTCAAAGAATGTCCACACCTTTAGAGCCAAGCACCAGACGCTCAGTTTTTACCTCCGCAAAACCTCCAGAAGGTGGCCATCGAGGAGGGTCGCATGCCCCTGATCAAGACCAAGGCGTCCAAGGTCAAGGGACTAGGAAACAAGAAGTGGAGGAAGTGCCAGATGGAGGAGGCGGAGGCCCTACTAGCGAAGGCCATGAGGGGCCACTAATCTTGTCCTGTCGCTGTTGTAAAGCAGCTTCATTTGAATTGTTATCTGTGTTGAACTTGTCCACCACTACTGCTGAGCAGCCTAATTGTCGAACCTCGTTTAAGTATCGTACTATATTTATATCCTATATTAGTTGCTTTATCTACATCTGCTCTGTTTATATATCGTATATTAACATTTTTTATCTACATCTGATCTATTTACTAAATGTATTTATGGTGCTGGTTAGATTTCCTGCTCTAGATTTGCTATCAGATTAGGAAAAAATGAGGGCCAAAAGGAACCATGAATGAAGAGACAAGCTGGTCTAGATTCGCACCTTTTTTGGCAAAAAAAAACACAACTGTTAGCGACATAAAGGGAAAAAAGCTCTCTTAAAAAGGCCAATCAGAAAAATAACAAAATAGAAATATTTAATTTAGGAAACAGGGCGCACGTAACTACCAAACGCACCCCACATGGTCCCACAGCACGTCCCCCAAAACGCGTATCCAACAAGCCGACCCCACGCAGTCCAACATGGCACGGTCCCACACATCAGCATAACGCGTACCTCACCAAGTGGCCCCAGGTGGTCCCACTTGTCAGCACGTAACGGCGAGGGTCCACGATGGGACCCCTCAGAACGCGGCCCCACTTGTCAGCACGTAACGACAAGGCTGACGGATGTTGGCACTTTGTTGATATGGGAGTTTCTTCTTCTTCGGTCCCCGGCAACGGCGCCAGAAAACTTGTTGATAGCGCATGGTAGGCGCTTCATTGGAATACCTCAAGAGCAAGGTGTGATAAGCACAACAACAAGTTTTCTCTCAGTAAGATACCGAGGTTATCGAACTAGTAGGAGGAAGGAAACGACTCAAAGGTGTTGCTAGCAACTTGGAGACATGCACAACACAAACTCAAGACTTTGTGCCAACGAATAGTGAGCTTGTCAATCTCACGGTTTCTTTGTAACAAAGGATTAACCGTATGGTGTGGAAGGAAATAGTAGCTGCGAGAAAAAGCAGTGGAAGATGTATCAATGGTAAAGATTGGACCGGGGTCCATAGTTCACTAGAGGTGTTCTCCTTAGATAAACAAACATGGTATGCAGGGTAAACAAATTACTGCAGGGCAATTGACAGGACAGAGCAAGGCATAAATATGCAATACTAGACATTCATGATCCTATGAGATTCGATTGCGCAATACAACGAGATACATAGACCGCCATCCAACTGCATCTATGACTAGTAATCCATATTCAGGCAATCATCTGAACCCCCTCCAGTATTAAGTTGCAAGCAACAGATCACTGCTTTAAGCAAAGTGTGTAAGGTAAACAATCCACTTGTTCAATGAACAAGAGACTGTTGTTTTCTCCCTAGTGGCAACAACACATCTACTACCTTAGAGGTTTCTGTCACTTCCCTTAGGTTAAATAGAGGCATGAACCCACTATCGAGCATAAGTACCCCCTCTCGGAGTCACTAGCATCCACTTGGCCAAGATAGCTACTAGAAACAGAGAGCATGCAAGATCACAAACAACACAAACATGATAGAATCATAAATACAAAACCATTAATCAATTTGATATAGTAATCTCAATATCCATCGGATCCCCACAAACACAACATTCATGATTAAAAATATATATGATTTTGATCATGAACGGAGCTCACAAGATCTAAACATGGTAGCACAAAGGAGGAGATACAACCATCTAGCTACTACATGGACCCGTAGTCTAAGGTGGAACTTCTCACACTTCATACCAGAGAAGAAGGCTTCCAGGATGATCTCCCCTCCGGTAGGGTGTCGGGAAGAGCTTGAGATCCCCCCGATCTAGGGACGATGGTGGCGGCGGCTACGGACTGTTTCGTGGAATATTGATCGGGTACTTAGGGTTTCTGCATTGGGGGACTTTATAGGCGAAGAGGCGAGGCAGGGGCGGCCAGGATGGTCACACCCCCTGGCATGGCTAGGGCTAGGCCACGCCGCCAGGGGGTGTGGCCCCCCTAGTGACTCCCCTCTGTCTTGTACTCTGGCTCCATGTTCCCCATGGTAAAATATTGAATTTGGCTTTCGTCCCGTCCAATTCCGAGAATATTGATTTTCTGCCTTTTCTGGAACCAAAAACAGAAAAAAAATCAGGCAACTGGCACTATGGCATCTTGTTAATAGGTTAGTCCAGAAAAACATATAAAAGCACCTCAAAGTAAAGACAAAACAAAGCAAATTAGATAATAAACAAGCATGGATCATAAAAAATTATAGATATGTTTATGACGTATCAACGGACAACGAGTTTCACACGGTGTGAGAGTTTTGTACAAGGAGATGGGAAAAATTGAGGAAAAGTTAAGCAGATGGGGAAAACTGACTACAACTAACGAACTAGTGGCACGAAAATAGAAATCCCTACAATAATAATGGATAAAAAATTACTTCGAATATCATAATGTCTCAAAACTTTATGGATATAATTCTTTCCTTGAAACAAAGGAGTTTGAAGATGATGCAAATAATGCAAATTCTAGAATTAAAAATCTAACATGCATGCATGAAAGTAAACACGCTAAAGCTGGAAGATAGATTACAAAGTGTTATAAATCTCCCCAAGCTGGGGATCAAGCCGGTGGGATCAAATAATCCATCGTGATTTATCGATATCATGACGTTCTTCAGGGTGAAGGAAGGGTGTTGGAGACAACTGCACGAAGCTTCTTGTTTGTCTCCTCAAGGCGGATATGCGTGCGCACTGCAGATCTGAGCGCATTGAATACATAGCATCGGCAACCTGACCCAACATTTCATTGAGTTCCTTCTTTCCTTCAAGATCTAGCAGTCGTTTGCGCACGACTTTGTGATGGATGAGTTCTTCTGTCTGGTCTTTCTCTATCTTGCGAAGACGATGCTCGATCTCTAGGACTTGTACAACAACCGAAACGTCTAGGAGGTTGAAACCCTAGTCACCCTGTGGCTTCACGCTCATTCATGCGTTCATGCAACAACTCGATTAGCCTCATCGACTTTAATGGAGGAGTTATGAAAACTATCCCATGAAGGAGCTATGAGGCCTAAAGGTTTGTTTTTGCATGGAACTTGGTAGCGCGTCGAAGAGATTGGATCTGTTCATATAAGAGGGAGGAAAACCATCGGAAAGGCTTATGAAGGGTTAGAAATAGGGAAAACCTCATAGTAGAAGAAAATGGGTCGGCCAAGAAAAGAATCCCAACAAAATTAGGAAGGAAATAGGAGAGAATGAAGAATTGAAGGCAGTAACGATCACTGGTATGGGCGGGTGCCCGTACGGTGCGTCCTTACCGAACTTCCTTCTAAAAGTTACCCGAACGAAGCCGATACAAACTTTACCAACTAGGTGGTACGGCGGGACCCACATGTACGGTCCGCACGTGCCGGCAGTTACCGACCCTTCCACGTCAGTATCTCACTTCCTTTATTTGAAGCGAATACAGAAGAAACGAAACAAGAGAAAGAAAAGTCGAGAACTTAATGACCACTGGTACGGACGTATGCGCCCGTACGTCCTAGTCGTACCGAATTTGGAAATCGAATGAAAAAGTAGCTTGAGATACTAAGAGTTTAACGACCATGGTATGGACTGGTATATACCATCCGCCCATACTAGGTTTGAAAAACTGGCAATGAACTCAGAAAATCACAAGTTCGAAAATGCGGATGAAAATGGCAAAACAACAATTAAAACACAAATAAGTCAAGACTTTGATTACCTTGTAGTAATGAGTTTACTTAGATACCTTTTTCGCCCTTTGATTAACTTATTCTTCCCTTTGAATAAAATACTTTAAAATTTAAACAAAACATTATAGTTTACAACAATATAAAGAACATGTGATCCGCACATTGTTTACACAATCAAATTACATGAAATAAAATGATAAATTAAGGAAGAGGACTAGACGTTCCCCACAAATGTCCACATATGGTCAAGCAAATTATTTTGGAGGTTGTAGAGTTGTCGAATCACGGATCGCATAATGCACATACAGAAAATGATAAAACGAAGTTGGTGGACTAGGCTCGGGTGCAACAAATTCTTTCTGAAATTTCCACCATTGGTCATGTATGCCTTCATCACGCTCCTGTTCGACGATGATCACACAAGCAGTCATCATCTCCCACAATTGTTTCTTACTTCATGTTCTAGTAGGGCGCAGCACAACAACCCAAGAGATTGGAGAATGTCAAATGTCCGCTCCACATCCTTTCTAGTGGCCTATTGTTCCTTTGCATACCTCTTGTATTTTTTCTTCTGTCGGCTTGCGAATGGTCTTTATAAATGTAGACAAAGCAGGATAAGTATCATAATCTAGATAGTTTCCCTTCTTGTATGGGTGGCAATTGATCAAAAAGTTGACGGGTGAGCATTGTTGTCCGCAAGCCTATGAAACACACAAGATCTTTAAATGACACAAATGTCATTATGGTAAACAGCCATGCCAAAGAATGAGTGACAAATCTAGAGATCATATGATACAACGGCCTCAAGTATAATCGTGCACCCTCTAACATGTCCTTGATATTAACCTGCCAGGCAACACTACAAAAACACTCTCATGCACGGCCCTTTTTGGGCGTCACAAGCAAAAAGTATCTGCAAAAGTTGGTTATCTGGCAGACGACCAATTGCAACACACTGGTGGAAAACAGGCCTCTAGTCCCGGGCCGCAACGGGCTCTAGTCCCGGTTTTGGGCCGGGACTGCGAAAACGGGACTAGAGGCCCCCCCTCTAGTCCCGGCTCGCAACGGCCCGCGTCTGATAACAACCACGTGGCTGTTTCAGCGCCGCGGGGGGCGGAAACCCTCTAGTCCCGGGCTGTAACACCACCCGGGACTAAAAGGTTTCCTGCGGCGGCAGAGATTGTGTATTTCCTTTTTTTTTGCCATTTTGTTCCTTTTTAGTTTTGTGTTTCACTATAACAAACATATATTTCAGTATACATATTATACGCTGCTACATACACACTACACGTAGATGCATTTATATAATTAATCGATCCCTTGCAAGCATACATATAATCAATCATATCAAAAGGAAGAAATGTTTTAAAATTACATGGTCATTGATGAATATATATACCATATGAGCTACATGGAGAGGACTAAGGCAAATCGAGTTCCACGTCATCCGCATAATGCTCTCCATGTACATCAAGGACTTCCTTCATTATAAATCCCGCCAGCTCCTCTTGAATTGCTCTTATGCGTTGGTCTGGCTCTAGTTTCTCTCGCAAATCATAAATATAATGTGAGTCAACTTTCCGCTCACTGGTCAACTCGCGGATGTACTATGGGACGTAGTATCCACATAAATGAGTTCCGGTGGCTCTTTGTAAACTCTTCGCCATTTTATAAGTTAGCTCCTCTTTGAATGGACTGGTATTTTATGCGAACCGTGTCCAACATCTGCTCGGCAAAGAAAATGAACAAAGGAGTTATTAGTTACTTGATATCGTGAAATGAATAAAAGAGGACGATATAATGCGATAATGATTGAAATTACTTATGGAGCATTGCTTTCATGTCGCTCCAACGCGCTCTTGGTCCCAACTTAATGAGTCGTGGACTTCAACTAGGAGTTGTCAACTTGAATGTTTAGCAAGATCCATGGAATCTGCGACATTTACATAAGCATACATGCATAGCTTATCCAGTAAGCAAAAATAAAATGTGTACAAGATATAAACACTCACTTGAAGTTGTAAGGAAATAGTATTTCCTTAACAAAATTATGCTCGGTTAAGAACCTGGACAGGTCTTCCTCCACGTCTTTGGGGTGATTCTTTAACGTATATTCATTAATGATATATGGGTCAATGAACCCAACGTCGTATCTTCTAGCTCTTTTGCATTCAAGCATCTTCATTCTGCGGTTAATGATAAGGTCAGGAACAAAGTCAACACAAAATTCAATGACCTCCTCTGTTCCATAGCCCTTGAAGATGCTTCCTTCTGGCCTAGCATAGTTACGAACATATTTCTTTAAGATTTCCATGAACCTCTCAAAGGGAAACATATTGTGTAGAAATACAGGACCGAGAATGGAAATCTCTTCGACTAGGTGAACCAGCAGGTGCGTCATAATATTGAAGAAGGATGGTGGGAACACCAACTCAAAACTGACAAGACATTGGACCATATCATTCTGTAACCGTGGTAGATCTTCAGGATTGATTATCTTTTGAGAGATTGCATTGAGAAATGCACATAGCTTCACAATGGGTACTCGAACATTATCTGGTAGAAGCCCCCTCAATGCAATCGGAAGCATTTGCGTCATAATCACGTGGCAGTCATGAGACTTTAGGTTTTGGAACTTTTTTTCTGCCATATTTATTATCCCATTTATATTTGACGAGAAGCCAGACGGGACCTTAATACTTCTTAGGCATTCAAAAAATATTTCCTTCTCTTGTTTGGTAAGAGCGTAGCTGGCATTACCTTGAAACCATTCTGGATGCAGGACATCTGGGTCTTTCATACGTTGATGGTCCTTTCGTGCTTTCGATGTACCTTTTGTCTTCCCATACACGCCCAACAAGCCTAGCAGGTTCACGCAAAGATTCTTCGTCACATGCATCACATCGATTGCAGAGCGGACCTCTAAGAATTTCCAATATGTTAGCTCCCAAAATATAGATTTCTTCTTCCACATGGGTGCGTGTCCTTCAGCGTCTTTCGGAACAGATTTTCCTCCAGGACCCTTTCCAAAGGTTACCAGTTGATCCAAATCTTTGGCCATATCAAATATATCAGCACCAGTACGCTCCTTAGGCTTCGTCTGGTGACATGCCAGACCGTTGAAATGCTTGCCTTTCTTTCTTAAGGGATGCTTGGCCAAAAGAAATCGACGATGCTCATTGTATACATTCTTCTTACAATATTCCAAATATATACTTTCAGTCTCATCTAAACAGTGTGTGCATGCATTGTATCCCTTGTTTGACTGTCCTGAAAGGTTACTAAGAGCAGGCCAATCATTGATTATTACGAAAAGCAATGCTCGGAGGTTAAATTCTTCCTGCTTGTGCTCATCCCACACGCGTATCCCGGGTTCGTGCCACAACTGTAAAAGTTCTTCCACTAATGGCCTTAGGTATACATCAATGTCGTTGCCGGGTTGCTTCGGACCTTGGATCAACACTGGCATCATAATGAACTTCCGCTTCATGCACAACCAAGGAGGAAGGTTATAGATGCATAGAGTCAATGGCTAGGTGCTGTGACTGGAGCTCTGCTCCCCAAAGGGATTCATGCCATCTGTACTTAGACCAAACCTTAAACTCCTTGCGTCATCTGCAAAGTCCGGGTACTTTCTATCGATTTTTCTCCATTGCGACCTATCAGCGGAGTGTCTCAACATCCCATCTGACTTACGTTCCTCTTTATGCCATCGCAACAACTTGGCGTGCTCTTTATTTCTGAATAAGCGTTTCAACCGTGGTATTATAGGAGCATACCACATCACCTTCGCAGGAACCCTCTTCCGGGGGGGGCTCGCCCTCAACGTCACCAGGGTCATCTCGTCTAATCTTATACCGAAGTGAAGTGCATACCGGGCATGCATCTAAATTCCCATACTCATCACCGCGGTAGAGGATGCAATCATTAGGGCATGCATGTATCTTGAACCTCTAAACCTAGAGGGCAGACAACCTTCTTTGCTTCAGACGCATCTTGGGCAATACGTTATCTTTTGGAAGCATATTCTTCATCATTTTCAGCAACTTTTCAAATGAGGAGTCAGGTATAGCACACTCAGCCTTTCATCGCAGCAATTTCAGTGTGCTGCCCAGGTTTTTCGTACCATTTTCGCAATTTGGGTATAACAACTTTTTGTGATCCTCTAGCATGTGATTGAACTTCTCCCTATCCTTTTCAGTTTGACAATCTCTTCGTGCATCGTTAATGGTCCGACCAAGATCATCAGCGGGTTCATCATGTGTCTCTTCTTCATCCTCCCCTTCAACATCCCCCATGGAAGTATCTCCGACCAAGAAACCATGATAGTTGTCATCCTCCTCCTCTTCTTCATTGTCTTCCATTATAACCCCTCTCTCTCTCTCCGTGCTTGGTCCAACAATTATAACTAGGCATGAAGCCAGATTTCAACAGGTGGCTGTGAAGGGTTTTTGAGTCAGAGTAATCCTTCTGATTCCTACATCCATTACATGGACAGAATACAAAACCATTGTGCTTGTTTGCATCAGCAACACGGATGAATTCATGCACGCCATTAATGAACTCGCCAGAGCGTCGGTCAGTACCGTACATCCATTCTCGGACCATCTGCATTATAGTATAAGTATATCAAAAACCATTACACAACATGATAAAATTATTACAAGTTATATTGAGAGCTTCTAGAGCATTAATTTTGAATTTTGAAAAATTTACATGCACCAATTTGTGAATTGGAGAAAACAATCAACATGATAAATGTGGAGTTTTTTATTATTGTTCTATCAGTGAAAACCTCATTCCATTCTAAGCTCTGAAACTCTAAAATTACACATTTCAATTTTCAGTAACTATGTGCCTAATCAAAATTTGGTACACATATATATCAAAATCCTTCTAGCTACTTCTAGAGCATGCATGCATTTTATCCATATATCTATACTTCTAGAGCATTATAGAGCTAAAGTAGAAATAAGAGATGAAAGAATGAAGTTCTAATCTTTTAAAGCTTTGGATTTAGGTGTTGCAAACTAAATCTTGACAAATCTTGAGAAAAAAAATGGCATGAACTCTCTTGCTTCTTTGAGAAAAATGGCCACCATATGCTTTAGGGCAGCTGGCCAGGGAGTTGTATATATAGTAATGGACAATTAGTCCCGGGCCGTGATACGATCCGGGACTAATAGTCCCCGAAAAGAGCTGTTGCCCCGCTCCAGTCCGGCTCGGGACTAGTGCTTATGGCCATTTCTAGCCGTTAGAGGCCTCACGGACCGGGACTAGTGCTAGCACTAGTCGCGGTTCGTGACGGGCCGAGACCGGTGACGTTGCTCTGATCGAACCGAATGCCTGTTTTCCAGTAGTGACACTTTTTTCGCGGCGACCACTTATGCGCCATAAAAGACACGATACCGAAACATGTATGTGCAATGGTAGGTGGCACGCAATGGTGATGCTTTATCATGTCACGCTTGGGGAACAGAAGCATTGACCGTTGCGCCATCGATTCTAAGCGTCGCTAAATATATTAGGGCTCGATCGGCTTGTACTGCTAAATTCTAAGATTGTCAATAAAAATATTTGTTTTTGTTAATACTAAAATGCGCTGAAGACTTTTTTATGAAAGTAAGTAAAAAACCAGAAGTTAGCCGAGTCGCTGACTAATTGGACTCGCCAAATATACCCACCGGGATAAGTCTCGCCTATTGGCCTTTGAGGAAGCGAGGTAGAGAGTTCTGTTTCATTTGCTCAAGGACCTATAAAATAAACCATATCCCCCTATATCCCTCACAACAAGCTGTCATTGAAGGTTGGCACAAGTATTCCAAATCTTTCTCACTTGAGTGACTTTGCACTCAACGGCTCTCTCACTAAGAAAAGGGAGAACACACGGAAAAAAATGACGACCTTCCAGCACACCTGCAATGAGGGGTAATGACCGGCCGTCAGTTTCTAAATTACGTTATCGAAGCAACCGGCGAGCATGCGGCTGTGGGACGCAGACGAGCGAGACGTTGTCGACGACAGGCCCGCAGAGCGTGCCGGTGCCGTCGGACGTCATGTGGTAGCCCGCGCTGTAGAACACCACCCGTGTGCGGTTATGTTGCGCCGTGAAGTCGAGCTTGTCGCGTGCGAACCCGCCCATGCCTGTCGAGTTGTACGCCACACTCTTGCTCCCGCCCGCCGTTGCTACCTGCACGATCATGGGCGACGCTGCGCACCTGTCGGCGGCGTCCCCGAGCGAGAACTCCAGCCTGCACGTGCTCCCGGGCACGGTGTCCACCTCCTGCACCAGCGCGACCTCCAGGCCGGCCACCAGCTCCACTGCGCGGGAGCCATGCGGCACCCGAAAGTGCTCCGAGTCAATGTACTTGACGACCTTGGAGTCCGACATGATCATCCACCCCGGCAGCGGCGAGGCGTCGTCTTCGTCCATCGGCGGCACAAGGACCCCACACGAGGAACCCGGGGTGATGTACGGCCCCTCCTCAAAGTCCCCGTTCTTCAGCATGTTACTGGAAGTACCGTGAGGAGGGTCGTTGAGTGTTCTGATGGCGACGGCATCGATGATGGGGCCGCACGCGGGGTCGTCAACCTGGTCGTCCCCATGGTGTACGACGAACGACACCACGTCCTGCGTGGCCCTGAAGGCCCAGGAGTAGTAGGAGTCCCAGCCGCTGCTGGTGTACACCGTCTGGATCGGGAGCTCGCCGGGCGGGTCGCCGGGGACGATCGACACGTTCAGCTTCTCGGACTGCGCGCAGGTGCGCGCCGCGCTGAAGGAGACGGAGTAGTACTTGCCTCGCGTCACGCGGAGCTCGTGTTGGACGGAGGACTCGATGCCCAGCCGCACCGCGTGCTTTCCCTCCGGCACCGCCAGGACCATGTCGCCCTGCATCGCCCCCGACTCGATGTACTCCACGAACCCGGTGACCGTCCAGTACGGGATCGCGTGCGCCCCCATCACCCTCGTGCCGTTCATGTGGCACCTGTTGGGCTTGTGCTCGAAGTTCCCGTTCAGCAGCGGGCCTGAGGTTTTGCATGACAGAACGTATGAATAACTTTTTGCGCTTGTGTACACCAAGAGGTTTGCATTACGTACTGTTATTTCTTAATCACCTTTGACAACTACTGTATTCTAGTTAGCTTGATGAGATACTGCAGGGTAGTGAACTAGTCGAACACTACCCTAAAAAAAGATAAATTAGTCGAACACACGCGCGCATTTCAGTGGTCTGCTTATTACCTAACATGATCAGATTTCCTAATTGCTATCCACGTTAGGACGCAGGCCCAATCTGAATCTCCATGGCATCTTATCATGGATAGAACTAACATGTCAAAGCCCTCATTTTGGCTGTTTAGTTTTAATGCAACGGATGTCGTGATCCTTTTATCTTGATGGCACTGGCACTGATGAAGGCACTGAAGGAGCAAATACCACTAGCTAGGAAATGCTACACTGCATCTCAGAACAACAGCACACTACCTAGCTTCCCTGTAGCTACTAAAGATGGGTGAGAACAATGGGGAATGCATGCAGAGTTAACTACGAGAAACAGTATGCTCTCACCGTCTCCACCCGAAGCAGCAGCAGCTCCAGCTCGAGCAGCCGCGCAGAAGAGCAAGAACAATGCCCCATTGAGTACCATCTCCGGCTAAACCCGGCCGGCCCCCTCGACCAAGAGCTTATCGACGTATAGCTCTCCCTGCTTTCAAACTGGATGGAACAGAGCTCTGTAGCTTGCTTACTTTACCTGGCGGAATTACTTATAATTAACTTGGAATGTGCCATCCGGCTCCACTTTTTATAGGCCGATCGCTGAGCGCTGAGCGGTCACGTGTACTTATGCTGCCTTCCATAGATTGCGCGGGTGGAACTCGAGGCGCGAAGGTTCCTGTATTCGCATGGTCGGGCGGCGCGAAGCGGGTGACGACTGGCCCATGAGACCTCGCCTGTTCTGGGACCGGGGACGGCACACCTGCCGACCTCGGGAAAGGCTGGCTGGCATTGCAGCTCCAACGCCTCCCGGTAAACGGAACATGCAGGCCCGAATCTGTCCAGCGACGCAACCTCGGACCGGTATGTTTTGGCGAAAAAGGCCCAAAATTGAAAACTGGGTTTGTGGGGCCACGGACAGCCTGCGCATGCGTATGGTGTCCTCACCGGACCCGCCAGGTAGAGACCCATCTCGTCCACTCGGACCATCAATCCCTAGCACACTCCCCCTTCTTGGCTGTGCCCCCATTCAAGCCTCCTGAAGCTACTTCGGCCGCGACTGATCTTCCACCACCGGCCACAGCTGCTCCTGTCGTGGGCATAACCATGGCAGTCGCTACCAGGGGTAGAGATTGAGTTGAAGGAGGGAAAGAGCGGGTCGCCATCCGCGGATCGAGATTGGGAGCGAGACACATGGTTTACCCAGATTCGGCCCCCCGTAGGGTAACAACCTACTTCCTGCTTGCTTGTATTGATGGTGGATGAGTTATAAGGTGGGTGAACTCTACGGAAGGGCGGCAAGTCGGTAGCTAATAGCTCGTGAGTAAAAAGGGAATCCTAGGAAGGCTTATATAGGGGTGTCCCGCTAGGGTTTTACAGGATCTCAACGAATCGGTAAAGATTTTGGGGGTTGCCGAGCTTCATCGCCTGCTGGGCGTGGCCATCCAGGTAATCCCAGTCCCCGAGCGCTCGGTCGCAAAATTTTGGCGATTGGGCGCTTCGAACTTGTGTTCCCCAATCTTCGAGGATCAAGTCGCCAAGTAGTTGGCGGGTTAGGTCTTGAGATATATTTTTACTGACAATGGCCTTTCTTTTCTGCAGACCGAGGCGGCCGACTGACAGTCTGTGCTGCAACAGGTGGAGAAGGAGCTGGCCGCGGCGCAAGAGGAAGCGTGGCGGCTAAAAGCTTCAGTTGGTGAGTGTTTATACCGGAGTCACTTGTAGTCGTGCATGATGATCATGGTGCTGATGGCTGCTTTAATATCTAGAGAACGAAGCCGCCAAACTGGCGAAGGCTCGCGAGGGCTATGTACCAGTCGCCGAGCTAAATTTGGTGAAGGCGGCATTGGTCGTGGCAGAAGAAAAGGAGAAGGTGGTAGTCGCGTCCGTGAACTCGGATCGCGTCACATCTGATTCCGTGATTACGGACCTGCAGGCCAACTTCTCCAAATTGGAGAAGCATGTTAAGGAGAGTTGCCAACCCCTCCTTGGTGAGTATTTTTCCTGCACTTCTTAGTAATAGGGGATTCCTCGAGCGGGTCTAGTCCCCGAGTGGGTCAAAGCGACTGTAGCATTGTGTTTGATGTGGCTTGACTTTTGTAGATGTTTTAGGTCAGGGTGACTAGTCTGTGCGGAACTTCACCGTGGAATAGTGCATGAACACGGTGCTGAATGCCACCTCGGAGTCGTCGTCAAGTGTTCGCCAGAGCATAACCTCGACTGAGGTTGTTGTAACACCCTCAGAATCGGACCTATGCAAGTTTTAGCGAAACTCGCCAAACCCGCATAGAAACGATTCAAAGGTGCCCACCAGGCACTTTCGTGCGGGTGGAAAACGAAGTAATAACATTACACAACAGTCCTCGATGGGACCCACGAGACAGATATATATACAACATCGACTCACAGAGTCAAGAATACAGATATACAAAGAGATCCAAATCACCTTGAAAGATACAAGGTCCGTCACGGACAAGAAGCAAATGGGGCTAAGAGCCACGAAGAATAACCAATGGCGTCCATAACCTGCCCAGCCAAGGAAGGGTAACCACGCTAACGGCGATCTCAAAACCTGCTTGAACAAAAGGGGTGCCGACAAAGGGCAAAGGAAAAGAGGCGTCGATCGAGGCCAAGACAGCGAGGCTAGAATTCGGCCCTCGCCTACATAGGTATGGTGGATCAAGCGGCAGGAAAGATGCACTAAACAACCTATAGAGACTCGATACAACTGGCGGCGATCGGAGGGGTAAGATAGACCTATCCGGATCCAACCTGAAGCTAACACCAAACAAACCCATCCTGGTGTTTCCCCCTCGAGACCAAACGAGGAAGTCAACCGAGGAACTCACACCGTTGGCAGTTTTATTTATTCAGTTATCGTTGCAGCAATTACTAGTCAGGTATAGATAATTGTCCTGATAAAAGAAGCAGTGGGCCCTTTTAGTTATTCCTTCCGTTGTAGTTGCAGCAATTACTAATCAGATACAGATAGCATGATGTAAAACCCAAAAACCCAGCAGTTGTTGGTACTGTTATTTAGCCATTCCGTTGTAGTTGCATTACTTACTAGTCAGATACAATGGTCGCAAGCGACACTCCAAACAAGCAATTGTGGGCAGTATTATTTAACCATTCCATTATAGTGAAGCTGATTACTAGTCATTATAAGTCAAATTTATAGCAATAAACTTTAGTTATGCTTGTCTATGGTCGAGATACTGTGCTCCAAGTCGTCCATATCCGCGGACACGGCTTTCAGAAAGTTTTACCCGGCCGGGGTGCACCAATAGCAACACACGCTCGATCAACCTCGGAAAAACCAAAACAAAACCCAACGAGGCTTTCACGGTGAACAATCACAGATTCAGAAATATTTCAGGGGGCACCCTTAAGTAGATCATAGCGAAGCTAGCCGACTCGAGACGGACTCAAGGTTTGGGTGGAGGCGGTAAACGATCGGGAACCCGAAGTGTGGCTGGGCTTGTCGATACCGCGTAAACGTGTCCCGATCCTAAACAGTACAGTGTGCTCTTCGCACAATTTAAATACATAAGTAGCATGACATAAGTACAGGATCGTAAATAAAACCTCAAACTAGTTTGTGGCCCCAAGAAATAAGACGGAATCAAGCTCTGGCTCAGGGGGGGCCCATATACCTCCGGATGTGGATAGCGCGATAAATCAAGGAACAGTATCAAGTACTCGGGGTCCTACGGGACACAAGTGGGCTCGAAACCAAATATTATCTATCACCCACCGATGCCTCTCGCTTACTTCAATTTTAGTTGTTAAACAGGAATTAAAGTGAGCGATAAGTAAAACTATGATCATCTCCAACATCAACATGCGGCAATACATCAACAATCGTGGCACTTGACAACACGCAACAGCACTTAAGCAAGACTTACCACGACAAGTCCAACTATCTACCAAACAACAAGTAATAGGATGTGTCCAAGGCAATATAAGGCTGCAAGGAATATCACAGGTACGGAATCTAAAGCATCGCAACACAGATAGCAATAGATCAACAGGAGGGATTAAAGACTATAAAAGTAAGATAGGTAGAAAGGGGGAGATGCTCGCCTGGAAAACATTGCCGAAGGGTTCATCCGAAGATCGGGCGAAGCTCACATCAACTCAACGGCCCAATCCGCGAAGAAGCAAAATGCTAGAAGAAACACCGGATGCACTATTTAATACAACGGCAGAAAATCGGCATGATGCATGAATGATGTATGGCAAGGCAAGGTGCGATGCACTTAGGTCATATTAAGCGGAACCGGGGTCCCGATAATTAATTAGGTGGTTCATGTTGTTTAGAAGCCCCGCAAATTAGATGTTGTTTTAACAAGGAAAGGTAGGTTACCGGTTCGCTACACCAATTTAAATGAGGCCAATATAAGGTTAGATTTGCCCGCATATGGGCCCCATATTTAATTATAAGGTGAATCGGCATAAGGCCCCCAAACCACATGATTATGCATGCGAGATGAATGACAATTTAATATGCGACAAGATTATATTTTCATTTATAAAATAGGGTTTGCGGGAAGGGGTTCACACATGAGGGGGTCGCGACGAACTTGGGGTTCCGGGGGTTCGGGTCGGCCTCGGGCTGTGGTTCGACAAGCGTTCTGACCGGATTTAGGGTCTTGTCGCATCCGTGGTCTTCGGGGCATGTAGTCGGCCTTGTCGTCTCTCGCGGGGACCTTGGCGTTCCGGAAGGGCGTTCTTGGTCTGGCGTCGGTGCATCAGACTCGCCCTGGCCGGTGTCGAACTGGTCGGGTCCTCGTGTCGGGTCGGTCTTGGCATTCGGGGTGAAGTTCTTGGCGTTCCTTGTCTAGTTGAAGGCCTTGTGGCTCTACGGCGAAGAACTTAGCGTCATCGGGTCCGAGAAGGAGATCTTGGCACGGCACCGGGTACGGGATCGGACTTAGGGTTCGGGGGTCTCGGCGTCCGTGAAGTAGATCTTGACGGGGTGTTGTCGGTCTCCGGGTCAGCCTGGCATTTGCATCCGCACCCGTATACGCTGGAGAACACGCGCAAGCACATAGACATACACGCATGTCCAAAACAACACACACGGGTACTTGACGACAACGCGCTGTCGGCCAGAGAGGCTTGTAGACGTTCCCGCAGCAGGAGGCAGGTCTTGGCCGCCCGATTCCCTGGCGACGGCGTGGTTTCCCAGAACGGCGAGGACGGGGCCAGGGACGACGAGCGGCGGGCGCTTCGGGAGGCCGACACGGCGCAGGCGACCATCGGGGGACGGTGAGGACGGCTAGGGCCGGCATGGTCGCAGGGCCGAGCGCGGGCGGGCTCATTGGCGGAAGACGGCGAGCGACGCCGGCCGAGCTGCGAAGTTTGAGCCCCGCGAGCCGGGCAGCTTGCGACGACGAGGGTGGGGGCGGCAGACGCAGCGGCGCGCCGGGTCCCTGGCAAGGCCGCATGGGAGAAGGCCGTCGGGCCGGTGGCGGCTCCGACGCCATGGAGGGAAGGAGCGTGGAGGACGTGGCGGTCGGGCCGGGTCAGCGTCGGAGGCGAAGCTGCTCGGGCGGCCAGCGAGGCTGGTCGAGAAGCGGCGGTGGCGGAGGCGCGGCGGCCGGCGTCGGAGGAGGCCGACGCAGGGGCGGAGCAGGCGGATAAGGGAGGCGCGGGCTCCGGAGGCGGTCTGGAGTGGGGAGGCGCGTGGAGGTCGAGGAAGAGGGTCGGCCAGCGAGAGAGAGGCCGGGAGGCTGCGGCAACGGGCGGGAGGAGGGGTCGTGGGTGAGGGAGAGCGTCTTGAGGCGGCGAGGAGAGGAGGAGGGAGGCTGTGGGAGGCAAGCGTCTGGAAGAGGAGAGCTAAGGAAGAGGAAAGGAGAAGCAAGGCTGGTGGGGAAGATGAACAGGGCAGCAGGTGGGGCTCGGGGACAGGGGTCCTGGGCAGGAGGCAGGGGTGAGTGCGGTCGGTTCCTGTGTGCGTGTGTGGTCTGTGTTTGGTGAGTGTTGTGTGGTGGGGAGAGAGAGGAGTGGGGGGAGAGAGAGAGGGAGGGGTGAGATGGCAGATTTTGATAGGCTAGGGGGAGGGGGGAGGGTGAGGTGGCACAAGGGGTTGGTTGGGGTGATGTGGAGGGAGGGCTGGGTAGGAAGATTGGTAGATGTAGGATTTAGAAGGGGGTGTAGGTGGACCGTTGTAAAAACACAGGGGTGGTCGTATGGTCGGGTTGGCCTGCCGACCGCCCACTAAAATAATTAAAAGTTTTATTTAATTTTAAATGCACTGCAAACCAATAATAGACAACAAAATATTCCGACACAGGTTTGAATTTGAAACAAGACGGGGCGTTTTTAGAAAACAAAACGGGCTTTGCGAAAATAGTTTTAGACAAACAACATATGATGATGACGATGCAATGCACAAATTCAACGCGATTTTCTAGTAGTGGTTTTGCGGGATGCCACAGTTGTGCCCACACGTTTCATGGATGTGTGGCACTATCTGGAACTTGATCCTGCCGAAGTTGGCTGGATGACATGGTCCTCCTTCCGTCGCGGGGCGACTGCAGCGTTGATCCTTGGGCTCGCCCACTTCCTGAGGACTTCGACCTGGATGACGTGACGAGTGGGTACTCTTCGACGACTGGGCGGTGGAGGCTTCCGACGTTGTCACACTTCAAGCGAAGGTGGCTCCATATGCAGAGCGGGTGCTGGTTATGAATCATCTCTTGATGTATCAAGCGGCACAACTAACGCCAGTAACACTGACCCGGAACACCGGGACTTCCCATCGGATCATCCCTTCCGGTGGGAGAGGGAGAAGGCTTTTTCCATGTACCCGATGAAGCCTGTCAAGGTGGCCAAGTCACCGAGCGATGCTTCGCGTTCAAAAACCTGCAAAGTAGGAGGACTAACCATATAATAGGGTTAGTACCGACTGGCTTGTGTAAAGTCTTTTGACTTTGTATGAATGCATTTTGTGTGCATATATGTGGTGGCAATCTCGTGTTTGTTTGTTGTGTTCGAGTTTTGAATTTGTGAATTAGGTTCGTTGGGGGTATCTAGTCCCCGAGCATGTTTTGGTTATTTTTGCACACGCGTGACTAACAATTGTATGTTTGTGCGAGCTGTTTGAGTATCCCTTGGTCGACTTGCCATGGATAGGGGAGCCAGTCGCGTGGCGACCCCAAAGGACCCGTTTTACTTGGCGTTTTTCCATGGAATCATACGGGTTCATTCTCGACGAGTCCCCGAGCGTGGTACTTGGCCTTTCGAAGCGTTGATCCTAAGGTAGGAAGGACATGTGCTGCGCTATTTGTTTGTAGCCCGTCATCCCTCATGGCTCGTGGAGCCAGTCGATAGGCGACTCGTGACGAGCTCTGTACTTGGTGTTTTCGCAAGGCGCGTGTGGGTCTGTGTCGTTATGAGTCACCGAGCATGCTACTTAGCCGTTCGATTCGCTGCATCTGACGAGGGGAGACATGGTGTTGTGAGAAGCATGATTGTTCGCCTTGGCCAGGTGGGCCAGTCGAGCGAGGCGACTCCGATGGGGGCTCTCGCTCGGCGTTTTTCATGGACAACGCAAGGCTCGGGGTTCCCTGATTCCCTTGCACTACACTACTTGGCCTCGTGAAGTCGCACTTCCAAGGGTTGACGACCGGTATTGTACACATACAATTTACGAGTGCGATTTGCACACGACGAGGAGAGTAGACACGATTTGCAAAATAGTTGCTTTATTCATTGGAGGGAGGTTACACAATTTTTGTTACAAGGTTGGGCATGGAGTGTAAGACTTGCGCCTAGTACGGAGCGTGCTAGGGGTTTTGATACCTTCGATTCGGATTATGGATGTAGTATAGCTATTTTTCCCTAGTAGACGTAGGTTATCGAATCCTCAGGAAGCAGAAATCGTAGTAAAGTTACTTTAATGGACCTTCGGGAGTTTTAGAATTCTTTTTATGTTTTACCGAAACAAGAGTTTGCGATCTTTTGTTGTTTTTGATGACGGAGAGAGAGGGCCTATGGAATTCGGTTTCAGCTGTAGCTGTGCAAAAGAACCGATGGGAATAAAAGATAATAATAAAGTATGCATGTAATTGTTAGAGCAAGATAATTATATGTGGGCAGTGCATTTATAATTGCTATTGCCTCCGCAACTACTTATAGCAATAACCTACTAGTCTCATCCATTGAAGAAAGAGAACTAATGATGCATAGTAATGTTACCGTTAATCCCAAGTAAATACCTCACATACAGCCATACTACCCTTTCTATCACTAGGGTTCCCATCCTACAGATTAGTCATTACTCATACTCCCTATACCTGGATCAATCCTTGGGGTCTTGGGTACCTCACAAGTCCTTAGATTGAGGCAAGAGAGGGTACAATAATAATCATGTCATACAAACTAATACGTGGTCCTATCTATGATAAATAACATGCACAAAGCTACATGGCTAGGCCGAAGCCCTCATCCCAAGGAGAATTACTCACACATAAAGATGAAATCAACAATCATAAACATTGTAGTGAAAATCATGAGATTGATAGTAATAGTCTTACAATGTCGCCAATTAGAGATGAGATCTACTATTACAAGTGGTGGAATATGGCTATGATAGAGGAGAAGGGTTTGGAGATTAGATCGAGATCTATCCCTCCGTCGGTGTGGTTTCTGATGGCTTGGTGTAATATGGTGGAGTCGGGGGCGGCCTTTCTCGTCACACGAGGCCTCTTTATATAGGGGTCCCTTCATGAAAGTTGTTCGGTTTGACCTAGCGGTGCCAGTGGCAACTATACGGCCGGAACTATACTGCCAGAATTTTATTCCCGCCGTATAGTTGGTCGTTAAAGCTTCTACCTCCTCTTCACGACCCCTGGTTTCTTTGGGTTGATGGAAATCTCGTATATTTGTCTTTAATGTTGTGATTCCCATCATCAAACGTCGTTATATGCGCAGGAAAAAATAGAAAGAAAGGATTGCATACCCCTTTGATCATTAGGCATTAGTGGCAGGGTTTAGAGAGATATTCTATCAAAAGTGTGAATAATATCTAGTTTAAATGCGGATGTGGATGGCTATGTTTCACAGCCATCAACCTCCCCAAGCTTAAACTTGATCGTCCTCGAGCAAGAAAACTAAAATCAAAAAGGAACTCAGTATTTAAACTAAAATAACGAGATGATGATCTTACTCATGATTGGTAGTCTCATGTTTCCTCCGCTTTATTAATCTGGAAAACTTCAGCATATATAGAGTAATGGCAAGCATATCATACGGGTTTTAATAAATACTTATAGCGTAGCTATATTATTGTTAGCATGGATGATTCAAATGAGTAAACTCTATTTCATGTTATGTAATCAGCTGATAAGCTTGCGTTTAAGCAATAAATTATAATCATGTAAAATTGAGAGTGTGAGAGTTTGTCATGAGAAGCATATACACTAAAGTATCTCAATTCTCCCACATAAATAAGTCAAGACTTTTCAAGCACTACTTTTCTATTCATTGTCCTTCAAGAATTTTAGTTCTTAAGTAATTGAGAGCATGCCAAAAAATTTAATTAATTTATCGGGCTGCAATGGACACTCGTGGCATCACCAAGATTTTTTTTCCTTTTGAATAATGATTACTCATATCAGCCAGAGGAGTGATTCCATCATAAACACAGCTACACTAGAATGCCAAGAATCTTACCCATTATAGAATTGCTTCTACATATGTTTAATCAAGTCATGGCAAAAATCTAGGAGTTTCCTCCATGAAGATCGTGCGTAGGCTAGCGGAGTTGTTGGAATCCCATGAAGTTTGACACGCATAAAGCTATATCATTCTTATGATTTACAAGTCAAACTTTGGCATGCTCAGAAGAACCGCTAAACATTCATTCAATTGAACAAATCCTTTCAAATAGAGCTATCAAGTCAATCATTATTTTCTATGGTGTCGAGTTTCTCTAGGAATAAGCTTTCAAGACTAAATACTACAACACCCAAGCCTTCAATTGTGAGACTTTTTCTTATTACACATGTTTAGCAAATTTTTAGGCAAGAATTGGTTAACTACAAGAGCTGGAACAAAACGTACTCAACTGAATACCCATGCAAACAAAATTTTACTCCAATAAAAAGACTCACTCCACCAATATAATATCTTAACATTTACTACTAACTAGTATGGGTTTCTCAAACTTCAAAAGTGGGGAGTCATAAGGCATACCTCTCATGATGGGTTCCACTTCTCTCTTCCCTTTTGATTCGTTTCTTGGAAACTCGAAGTCAATCACTCTCAAGAAAATATGTGAAAGCCAGGAGGAGAATGGAAATAAGAAAGAGGGAAAATAAAGATAAATGGACAAATCCTTTTGTTGTTTTTAAGAGAGGGAATTGAAGAATAGAAAATTGGCGGCAAATCTCGGCTTTAAAATCTCGAAAACAAATAAAAATAACTAAAGATGAAGTGTTGGTAAAACCAAAACGAGTGCTTATAAACACAAATTAAAAGCATAAACTCGAAATAAATAAAAACAAATGAACGCCAAATAAAGATAATGATGAAACTTCCCCAAGCTTAGGCTTTTGCAAGCCCTTCAAATCATTGTGGAGGCGGGAAAAAGTTGTAACTCCAGTTCGCAAATTGAGTTGATAAGTTACTAGTGGTTTCTCGAAGGTTCATGAAGAGATTATGAATCTCCTCCATAGTTCCTCCAAGTTCTTGGAAGTCTTGATATGTAGTGAACCGGTTTGGTGGCTGCTCCTCTTGATCAGGAACTTCTTGCTCCTCTTCTTGGTCCACATCCGAAATCTCCTCCTCGGGTTGGTGTTGTTCAACCTGCACATCATATATAGCAAACATCCTTCCTCGATAGAGAAAAGACCATTAGGCAAAGGAGCGAGGTAGAGGCGCCCAACTCCTACAATATGCAAGTAATAACCACCACCTATCCTAGTGAGCATTCCACAAGCTTTTAAAGTAGAGAAACAAACACGTCGCTCACCTAGCAATGGTTTCAACTCACCTAGGTAGATTCCCAAGGAAATGGAAAGCACGGTGATGACGCCTCCACATGTGATTGGTCCTTCGCTTTGGGAGGATTGGTGCTCCAGGTAGCGCACAAGAATTGCGCCCAAGTTGAGTGACAAGTTGATGTTGTTGAAAGTAGCTTTTGCAAGGACCAAGATGTCCTCCTCATTGAGTCTTGTAAACTCATTTATTGCTTGAAAGGTGTTAGCAATAACATAGAACAAATAGTGAATAGCAAGATGCTGAATATTCTTCCCCTTGTTGACTCTAGAAGTGAAACTCATTCTATTATAATAATGATCTGGGGGAGGGTACATGTCAGCAAAAGATGCACGTAAAGCATTAACACCATTGTTTGGTAAACCAAAACAATTGCACCATTTATCAAGTGATAAAGAATAATTGTTGTTCATAAGTCGGGAAATCATGTCCTCTCCATGCCATGTTTTAACGATGCTTTTCAAAGAACTTAAAAATTTAAGAGTTAATCAGCGATAAGTGGGCACATCTTGGAATACAAAGTTTTATAGGACAACTCTATTGAAAAATAAATTGAAGTCATTAGAAATACTGAGTTGATTCAATATAATGGGACAAGCCCACTTGGTTGTCTTTACTTCTCGGTTCTTGATCCTGTTAAAGTGATCATGACAAGGCTCATCCCTAAACTATATCCCCATGCATTCCTGAGATGCAACCCGAGAAGAACTAGCTGCGGCACGAGCACGAGTTTGGATCCTTTTGTTCATCATCTAAAATAATAATAAAAGACAAAAATAAAACTTTTTGATCCAATAGTAATAAGAAAAACATATTCCTCATCATAGCACACTAAAGAATCTCCTCAAAATAATAATCTAGGCAAGAGAAACATGGCAATTAGTTCATAGTAGGTCTCACCCTAGATTGATAATGAAAATAGATCAGATATGAATTTACAAAAAGTAATTGGAGGATCAGAGGAGAAACATACCATAGATCACTTGTGTGCGAGGAAATCGAACGAAATTGAGTAGAGATGAAGATCTCTTGAGGTTTTGAGAGAGTTTGGAGGTAAAAGAGAGAAAAAGGATTGAAGTTTTGGTGTTGGGGGTACCTTCTCGTGGCATTTTTGTGGTCGGACAGAACTATACGGCCGAAACATTTTGTTCCCGCTGTATAGTTGGTCTGACGGCAAAATTCTAGGGTTTCTTCCTGGCGGCGATATCTATACGGCTGGATTTTTATCCCCGCCGTATAGTTAGTCATTAAACCTTCTGTACCTAGGAAAGAAATTTTGAAGATGGCATCGATAACTATACGGTCGCAACTATACGGCTCGAATTTTTATTCCTGTCATATAGTTGGTCTTTAAACCTTCTGTACTTGCCAAATTTTTTTATTTTCTTCGAGAATCCTTTCTTAACCTGAAACTTAGCGAAACACCGTGTTTTTGACAAAAAATGATAGTCTAAATTGCCAACCAACATAAACATGTATAAAATACCACCGAACTTCTCCTCCTCAACTAGAATTTTCTAGCACTCTTTATTCAACATGAAACTTAAACTAAAACTTAAAAACTTATCCAAACCTTTATTTCATACGGGTTGCCTCCCATGAAGGGATCTTTTATGGTTAATATCTTGACCTTGATGTTGCTCACTTGGGCCAAATGAGTGGAACACCCACTCCAAAATAGTTGGCCTTCAAAGTGATGGCCTCCTTCTCATCATGCTTGGCTTTCTTCTTCCTGGGGAAATCAATAACAAAAGGATTACACAAAGGCAATTGAAGCTTCACGTTCCCTTCATGCAGATTAATCAAAGACTTAATAGTTCTTAAGAATGGACAGCCTAATATAATAGGAGCAGTAGCATCTTTAGGCATGTCAACAATAACAAAATCAATAACAGCGGGACAACCTTTAATGTATATTAAAGTATTCTCCTTAATTACTATAGCTTGTTTATAGGTGATGGCTACAAGTGCACATATCGTTTGTAGCTAGTTTCGAAGTTAACATGTCGATCCCACGGGGAGCCCAAAGGTAAGTGTTTATAGGTGGAGTCTCTATCACGCCCGAAATTGTCACAGGTATTCGATTGAATTGACTGCAAGTGTTGGAATAAGAATAGAGTTTGGATTAAACGGAAGTATTTAAATAAAACTAAAATGTAAACTTCAGAAATAAAAAGCATAAAAGTAAAGAACAATTTTGCTGTTGTTTTCTTCAGATGACGAAGTAGGCGCGGGGAGACTCAGTTCATGGTGATAGTGAATGTGCCAGGTGGATGAGTGATAAGTGTAACACTGATAATCTTATAAGTTTGCGTGTAGGCAAGCAACCCATAATTAGCCGGAAATCCTCTTGGTAGATTTCATCCCAACTTCAATAATCCTACTAGCCTGTTTACCACAACCATGGTCAGTCACTAGATGATAAAGATCCTTCAGGTTTCTTAGCAATTAAGCTCCTTGGATCGGATGAATGCAATAATCTCGGCGGCTCCTCGTGATCCTCGAGCCAAACTAGTTTCCCATTTATATTCATGTGTCACTCGGCAGTCGCCGGTCTGCTAGCGAATAAGATTCTATCTATGTACAACAAAGCATCATGTTGTCTGGGTCCTTAATTGGACAATAGGCATTAAGCATACCACAGATAGTCAAGCACACATAATATTGTAATTAAAATCAACCAAAAACTTAATGGAAATTATATAGGAACATCACATCTCACCAATCCCCTACATCTCCCACGCCCAAGGGAACTTACTCACACATGAGAGAAGAAAGCATCATCGATATAATTAAATAAAGGGAGTTCTTGATATTACCATGGAGATCCACAATAAGAAATAGAAATAAATCCAACACAATTCAAGATGGGAAGAACAATATCAAACCCTAGTCTTGCAAGGTGGAGATCTCTCTCTTTCTCTCAAGTAAAATTAATGGCTATGGAGGTGTAGTGGCTGTAGATCGAAGATCATGGAGCAAGATGAAGAATGTCTTCCCCTTCTTCTCTGGATCTCTTCTTTCACTCTTCCAGATGTGATGGCGGCTCGTGTGTTCTATTTTCGTCCTCAGCCACTTCACGAAAGTTGTCCCTTTTAATAAGACGAAGGAGATGGCAGCTATATGACCGGAGAAATATTCCCGCTGTATAGTTGCTCGTTAAAGCTTCAGTAAACTCCCTGAAGGGAATATGCCTTGAGAGGCAATAATAAAGTTTTTATTATGTATATTCCAAGTATATGATAGATGTTTATTTTGCATGCTATAATTTTATTATTACGGAAACGTTAATACATGTGTGTTTAATAAACAAATGGAAAGTTTCTAGTTATGCCTCTCTCATAAACTAGCTCGTTGATTAACAAGATGATCAAGGTTTCCTGATCATGGACATTGGATGTTGTTAATAACGAGGTCACAACATTATTGGAATGATGTGATGAACATTCATCCAAAGTATAGAATTATGATCAAAGCCATTGTGTTTATATTGCTATAACATCATACGAAGTAATCCTAATCCTTAGACCATGATATCATGTCAATCACTAACACTAGAAGAATATCTTGATAACATCAAACGTCACACCATAACAGGGTGACTATAAAGATGTGTTCAGTGCTACGAAGGTGTTATGTAGAGGCTCATGGATCAAGAGTGGAATTTGTCCACCCCGATGACGGATAGATATACTCTGGGCCCTCTCGGTGATATCACATTAGTTAGTGATGTCTATGCATGTTTCTATTCTTGTAGACAGTGTTGGGCCTCCAAGTGCAAAGGTTTGTAGAAGAGGAGCAAGTTTCCCTTATGTGGATCACCCAAGGTTTATCGAACTCAGGGAGGAAGAGGTCAAAGATATTCCTCTCAAGCAACCCTGCAATTAAGATACAAGAAGTCTCTTGTGTCCCCAACACACCCAATACACTTGTCAGGTGTATAGGTGCACTAGTTCGGCAAAGATATAGTGAAATACAAGTAATATGGATGATTATAAGTGGTAATTGCGATCTGAAATAAAAATGGCAGCAAGCAAACATGTAGCAGGACTGGTTGTAAATAGTGTTTTAATGCTTAGAAACAAGGCCTAGGGATCGTACTTTCACTAGTGGACACTCTCAATAATGATACCATAATTGAACACATAAATATCTTCTCTTCACTATGCTACACTGAACTACTCTCCGGTTGGATAACAAACACCAATTCAATGCATAGGGCTATAAAAGCACACCTTAAAGTTCGCATTCCCCATCTAGGTAACCCCACACTGTCACCTTGAGCGCTAGATGGTTCCAGACAAACACCACAATTTCATAGAGACATCCAACTCAAATTATAAATCATGATAAGTATTTTTGTAATCTTTAGCCAAAGATCCACACACGGTGCGCACACTATCACCTTCACACACGTGGGACAAAGTGTCTCCGGAGATCACATTAATAAAAGCACTTGATTAGCATAATATACTAAGAGTAGCATCTACTTATTCAACTAGATTACAAAGCTCATGATCACAATAAGATCACACCATGGAGAGAGAGATGAACACATAGCTACCAGTAGAGACCTTAGCCTCGGGGGAGGACTACTCCCTCCTCATCATGGGAGTCAGAAACGGTGATGGAGATGGCAGTGGAGTCGATGGAGATGGCTCCGGGGGCAATTCCCCGTCCTGGTAGGGTTCCGGAATAGAGACTTCTGTCCCTCGAATCTCGTCTTCGATGGCGGCGGTGCTACGAAACTTTTTGTGGAATTCTGATCTGGTACTTAGGGTTTTCTCGGGGAGGCGTATATATAGGCGGAGAGGCGAGGTTGGTGCAGGATCGAGGGGGCCACACCCTAGGGCGGCACGCCCCCTGGCCGCGCCTGCACAAGGTGTGGCCGCCCTGGGGTGCGCCTCTACCTCTCCTCCGGACTTCGTCTCCATCTTTGAAAAATAGGAAGGTTGGATTTTGCGTCGTCCAATTCCAAGAATATTTCTTTACTAGTTTTTTCTAAAACACAAAAACAACGGAAAACATGAAACTCGCTCTATGGAACTTGTTAATATGTTAGTTCCAGAAAATGCATATAAATGCCACAAAGTGTATACAAAAACATAAGATAAATTGTGCAAAACAGGCATGGAGCATCAAAAATTATAGATACGTTTGCAACGTATCAACATCCCCAAGATTAAGTCCTGCTCGTCCTCGAGTAGGTAAAAATTATAGATACGTTTGCAAAGCATTGATAGCTGGGATCAAAGTACTCTAAACATAAGCATGAAAGATATATTTTTGACAATAAGACATAGCAACTATGTTGCAACATGAAAGGCAACACAAACAGAAGATCATGAATAATGCTTTGGAAGAAATTTGTTTGTTTCACATATAGAAAACATAGCAAGAGTGGTATTCAACTTGTCCTTCATGGAATATCAAAACATTAATGCATATGACACCTTTAAAGTTCATAAGGGTGACTAGATACAAATAATTTAAGAACAAGCAATACCAGAATTATGAATCAATCAACAAGTTTTGGGACAATGCACATTGAACTCAGAATGAAAAATATGATCTCTTAACTGGTGCATAAAGATAGAAGATGGAGACTCAACATAAAAGTAAAATAGAAAGGCCCTTCACAGAGGGAAGTAGGGATTAAATGGTTTTATAAAGCTTCCAAAAATTATGGTACTTATTAGCTTTGAGTTCTCATTTCCCCTATCATAAGCATCTTGAAGTGATTAAGGTTAAAGTGAGGGAAAATATGAGTTATATGCTTGAAAACTCACAAGTTGAAAATCTCATGCCCCTTGAGTACGAGTATCGAGACCTCATGCTACTCAACTTTGGTCCCAGGTAAATTCTTGTCATTGTAAGTATGTGTATCATAGAGAACCGCCAACGGGGTACCCCTTGCCCCATGACACAGGAGCTATCCCATATCAAAATGACAATGCAACATACAATGAGCATCTCAGCGATCCTTTTATTTACCATGAGAATAGTTTTTTATTGAAGATGCTTCATAGAGTTCTCATTATAGTTATGCTGCAAGTTTCCACCATGATTAGGCATGGCTTAGGCTGGCCGCCCAGGTGTTTCTCTAACACATATATAAACTCCACGAACTTACAAGCTCCCAACTCATTTCACACCGACGGCATCCATAAACAAAAGAACATGATATCAACTAAACAAAAATAAGTGCAATGTTGAAAGCGTGACCAAGGACATCATGGTTTTGCTAACTCCCAACTTACAATTTGCAAGCATATAATCATCATAAGATAGTCACAATGGTCCAGGTTTATTAAGTGCAAGAAATAAAATGTTCCATCAAGTTCGTCAGAGCTTTACTAACTAATTTTCTCATTACAAAAATTTAATTTAGAAGAAGGATAAAATAAACAATTTACTTGAATAGCAAATGATGCTATTAGGTAGATATGGTGGACACAAATGGCAAACTTTGGTTGAAAGGAGTTGGATGCACGATGTCACATCCCAAAATTTTCCAAATTTTGAAATGTGAAAATAAATAAACAAAAGAAATAATTGTTGAAATTTAGGGTGAAAAGAAACTTTTTGTTTCTAAATGGAAACATCAAAATACTTCTTGAACAAAATTTGAATGAAAAAGGAATCCAACAAAATTTCAATCAAGTGAAATGCATTTATCAATCAATGTATCTTGAAATTTAAACTTGGGAAAATAAACCAAAACCCTAATGGAAGAAAATCATCTCCAAGATCTCTCTAAGACTATGGATTTGTTCCATATAAAAATTTAGCAAAAAGAATCTATAAATGATCAAAAATATTATAAAACCATATAAATTGGTTTCATTTAATTTGGAGCCATGGATAAAAACTTATGAATGTAACTAGATAAAAGGAAAATAATTTCCAAGGCTAATAAAGCTCCTATCTAAAATCCATACAAAATAATGAGCAAAGTAATCCTAAAAGGATTTGAAAAGATAAACAAATATTAAATAAAATTATACAAATTGGAATCACCAATTTTGGATCTATAAAAAAGATATGGATTTTATAAGACAAAAGAAAGAAAGAAATAATTAAGGAATATTTAAAAGACAAATTAAATCTTGGCCAAATCCATAAACAAATGGAATGAAAGTTTATTGAATAATAAAAAGGAGCAAAAGATTATTTAAATAAAATCATAAGGATTGAACAATATCCAATTTTATTTAAATAAAGACAAATGCCCAAAATAAATAAATATAAAATCATATTAAAATATATGAAAATAATTCAAAGTGAATTATTTAAACACACTAATGAATAAATAAAACCTACTGAAAAAGGTTTGGCAAACAAATTTGAATTCAAATAGAAGTTTGTAAACATATTTAAAATCTTATTTAAATAAAGACAAATGTCAAATTTAAATAAAATAATAATAAACCATAAAGAGAATAAAAGAAATATTCCAAAATGGACTTTGGAATATATTAATAAATAGTATTAAAACCTACTGAAAGTTGGGAAAAAGATTTGAAAAGAAATCTGAATTCAAATGAGGTTTGAATTCAAAACATAAAAATCAAAAAAGAAAAAATAATCAGAAAAAAAAGAATGAAAAGACCCAAATTACCGACCCCAAACTTAACTAACTTTGCCCAGCCCAACCCACCTCTCTCCCCGCGAGAATTCTTTTCTTACCCGCGCGTCTACCCCTCACATCGCTGACACCTCGACCCCACCATACCCCCCTCTCATTCACTAACGACACGACCCCACCGCCAGCACATCATCATCATCCCCACGACCTGTTCCTCCCGAGCGTTTCTGCGTTGAATTCGCGGTGTTAAATTCACGTTGATGGCTCAGCGATTCTCGCCGCGACCATGCTTGTTAAAGGCGCCTTCCTCCCCTCTACCTTTCCCCCTCACTCGCCAACCCCTCTCTGCCACCAGGATGCTGCAATCGCAAGCCCGAACCCCACTGTCTCCGGCGAGCCTTCGTCCAAATTCCGGCAACATTAGCCACCCCCATTGCCCCTGGTTCTCACTAGCTTACTCCCCATATACCTACGCATCTCCCAATACCTCCCACTCGCCCGCGCAAGCCCCAGAAGCTTGGCTTCATCTTCAATAGAGCGCCGCCGTCGACTACATCCACTCCAGCAACCTTTCCATGTAAGCCCCATCCTCCCTTCTCTCTCTGGATGGAACTCCTGCCCTCTCTGTTTCTTAGAGCGTCTAAAGCACCCCTTGTTTTTCTTTGGAGTGCACCGTAGCCTTGTCACCGACGACACCAGAGCTCGCCCGTCGCCTGGACCAACTCCGACGAGCAATTGTCGTCAACCTCGTGCGCCCCCCTGCCCACCGACGACCATGTTGAGCATCAACAATGCACTACTAACCTGGTGAGCATCTCCTCCCTCTCTCTCGCTTCCTGGAATAGCCATAACGACTCAGCCCGAGTGCCGCCGCTGCTCACCGTTGAGTCGCGCCGCCCATCTATGGTTGGCAAGATCTAAACCGTTAGATGCTAATCTAGAGGCTAGGATAGAATAACTAATCGTAGGGGTATCGTGTGATGTGTGTCGTGCGATTTCCTTTAGATCCAACGCTCTGTATGATTCGATCCACCCAAACCGGTATGCGCCAGTAAGAAAGTGACGCGTGGCACAGGTTTTGTTTTAAAAACAGAAACTTTTCTATTAGATGAATGATTTGTAAAATTCATAACTATTGTTCTGCTTGGCCAAATTTTGCAAATTTTATATAAATGGATTCACAAAAATGTGAACTTTGAAACTATGCCCTTAGTTTAGTATTTTTCCTCTGAAAAATTAAAAGTTTTTGTAGAAAGATTTGTAGGTCTATTCTGGTTATAAAATTTATTCTAAAAATGGTTTTAGGGTAAAATGTTTTTTAAATGGTTTGTTTTGAACCTACTGACCATAAAAACCAAATTTTGGATTTAAAAATATATTTTGTGACACAAAGGAATTATTCATTGAATAAAAAGATTTTCTAGTAAAATAAAAATGGTGCATGATTTAAAAAAATGATTTTTGAGTGAAACCTTTTGAAAATGGATTTGTTTTAAACACTTTGACCATAAACACTAACATTTGTGTTTAAAAATATATTTGGCTAACAATACAAAATATTACTTTGATTTAAATCATTCTAACAAAACAAAGATGATTTAAAGTGGCCATTTTCACTAACTTAATTTTAAATGGTTTTGCCACTTCTATAAATGACCAATAGGTGTTTTAAAATGTTTATAACTTATTAGAAATCACTTTTCCAAATAAAACAATATTTTGCATGCTTACATGCATTGTTTTGTTTTCTTTATTTTATGTGATGAATTGTTGAATGCTAGTTTGAATATTTGCTTGCTTGATTGAATTGTATTGAACTTTGAGGAGTGTGACCATTGCAAGATCAAGGAGTGAACTTAGTTTCTCTACCAAAAGGCAAGTGGTGCTTCATACATTTTGTCCTATTATTTTCACTATGCATTAGTGATATTTTGAGTAGGACTTGCATGGAATTTTTACTAAGTATGCTATGCCATGGGAAATCCTAGTAGATGATGCCTTAGTAAAATTTTCCCTAAGTTAAGACTCTTGCTACTATTATTCTTAGCCTAGCTAGTAGAAAACAAGGGTGGATTTTATTCATGCTATGGAAATATTTCTAAGTCTATGACTTGTGTTTTGTTTAATAAAACAACTATGTGAATGAATCACCTAGGTGGAATGGTATGAATGGGATATGTTGAGTGGTTACACAAGGACCAGTGACTGGCAATCTTGTGTATCACACTTGTGGAAAGCCACCCAGGAACAAAGAGATTTGAGATGTCAAATGTTGAGAAGCTTCAAGTGCAACCACATGGTATATGGGCACTGCCAGGATCACATAGGTTGCAATAACTTAGCCAGATGGACAGAAGTTAGTAAGGGGTGATAGGTTTGGAACACGTCCATTTGGTCTAAGGGAAGGCTTCTGAAAGATATTGTCTCGATGCATGTCGAGTCTTGTGGGGAAAGTGCACCACCTCTCTAGAGAGTAAAATCTAAGTACTTAGACGTGTCCCCGGCAATGGCCAATTTGAGCATCAATACATGGAAGCCATCAAGGATCTCCTCATCCCAATTTATAAGTTAAAAACTTGTGGTTGAACAATGGTAAAGGTTAACCAATTCCTATTGGTTGTTCCTTGGGTGATTTGACAAACAAAACTTAGAGTTTTCAACTTATAAGGAAAAACTTATTTTGAGCAAAGCAAGCCTAAGCTCCACTTATCCAAATGCATATAGATGATAGATACCACTATTCTACCATAGTATCACTTGCCAATACAATTCAAATGTATTGACCCTTGTGGCTGTAACTTATTATGTTACAGGTTTGATTGATGTTAGTGAAGTGTGTTTTATAGGATTACAAGTCTACAACCAACATGATTGCCTGTGGCACTTTGAAGATGAAGTACTCCATGCTATATAGTTATTTCTGCTACATTGTAATGAGATAGCCAAATGAGCTATGTAAGATGTAATGAATTATTTTATTCCTGGTTATAAAGTTATACTATGACTTTTGTTTCTTGATATTACATTTTAAACTGTGGATGCTAGCTATTGATCCAGGGAATAGCATTGTAAACATAGGGATTTCTACCTTATAAAGGTTGGGACCTCTACACACGAGTAGAGCTCATACTTAGTACATGTGGAGGCTAGCAAAAGACTGGGAGCAACCAACTAATAGATCAATAATGTCCATAATCATGCAGAGCGATAAAACATTATTAATCAAAGCATAAAGTGATATCACAAGTCAAAAACTAAATGATCATTGAAGCTAATGTGACTGGTTCATAGTCATAACATGGTGTAAGCATGTGCCAAGTCAACCCAAATAAAGCATCAGAGGAGAATACCACAATATTATGCTTTTGTATCCTAAAACAACACATGATTATTTCGTGGCACATTAAGAAATCTCAATTGTTTGAAACTAGTCATGATACAACAATAATCACTAAGCATATGGTCAAAGCAACATCTAACATGACATGATAAAGTCTAAGCCACAGTCAAAACAAGCTTCTTTTTGTACCACCATAAGCATGAAACATTCTAATCTTTTCCAACACCAATCAACTTATTTGAAACAACTCACAAATATAATAATCAATAAAGACCAGAGAGCTTGTCTGTAAGACCCCACCTTTATAAGATAAAGGATCCCTGTGATTGCAATGCTAGTCCCTGGATCAAATGCTAGCATCCATAGTTTAAGATGAATTACACATATACAAAGGTCTTTATTACATCGTCATTCCAGAGATAACATAGTCTTTTACAACTCCATAGCCAAAGGCTAGTACAATAGTTCATAACATAAGTAAAATAAAGTAAAGTCTTCATATTAATGTGCCACAGGCAAGCATGTTGAGTGTAGACTCATACCCTAATCCTCATCAGAGTACCCTACAACATCATAAGTTACGGCCATAGTGGGTCAATACATTGGAATAGTATTGGAAAGTGATACCATAGTAGAATAGTAGTTTCTAACTTATATATGAATTTGGGTAAGTGTAGCTTAGGCTTGCTTTGCTCAAAATAGGTTTTTCCTATTAGTTGAAAACACTAAGTTTTTGTTTATCAAAACTCCCAAGGAACCACCAATGAATATTGAGGAACCTTTAACCCTTGTTCAACCACACGTTTTTAACTTAGAAATTGGGATGAGGAGATCCTTGATAGCTTCAATGTCTTGATGCTCAAATTGTCCATTGCCGGGGACACGACGAAGTACTTAGATTTTTCCTTCTCGAGAGGTGATGCACTTTCCCCACAAGACTCGACATGCATCGAGACAAGATCTTTCATAAGCCTTCCCTTAGACAAAATAGACGTGTTCCAACCTATCCCCCCTACCACCTTCTGTCCATTTGGCTAATTTATTGCAACCTATATGATCCAGGCAGATCCCATATGCCATGTGGCTGCACTAGAAGCTTCTAAACACTAAGTATCTCAAATCCCTTTGTTCCTGGGTGGCTTTCCACAAGTGATATACACAAGGGAGGCCATAAAAATGGGCCCTGGGTAACCTCTCAACATAACCCATTCTTTCCATTCCACCTAGGTGATTCATTCACTTAGTTGTTCACTACTAGGAAAACAGCTATAGGTAATCAACACATCCGTGGCTCACATGGTTGAAGTGCCCCACGGCTAAAACAGGCGTGGCTCACCTGTGGGCAGTGCCCTACTAGTAACTAGAACAACTAGGCGCACATGACTATAGTGCGCCACAGATGTGTGTCAGTCCAGGCCTGGGCCTTCGCCAAACATCTGTAGCGCACTATAGTCATGTGCGCCACGGTTGTTAGTGTCATCTGTGGCGCACATGGGGGGGTGCGCTACGCCTAAGCGCACGCCCCCTCTGCTGTGAAACGGCCACAAACATCTATGGCGCACATGGCATAGTGCGCCACAGATGTATAAACTTAGCCGTAGGACACTCTGCCCTAGTGCCCTACGCCTAAGTGGCATGCACCAACTCCACACCCCCCCGTGGATCGCCTTTTTAGGGTTTGCAAAATATAAATGAAAATGATAAACACTTCAAAAAATTAAATCCTTTCATATTTAGGTAGGTAATGTGGTATAGATTCTAGTAAAATTAACAAAAATGAGTTTCGACTTTATTTGCAAAAAAAAGTCATGCCACGGTAAAAAGGCCGTAACTTTTGCATACGATATCGAAAAAAATCGTATAATATACCAAAATGATGAGAACGAGATTTCACATCTGCTCGTAACGACCTTTGGTCGTTTAGCGATTTTTTAGATTTTCAAAATTCGAAAAGAGTAAAAATTTACGGTCAAAAAACCGTTTTTTCCTGCAGAAAAAAAAACAGGGCGACTTATTCGTAGCGCACCTACACCTAGTGCGCCACGGATAAGCTTGGGCGGGATTCAAATTTGAATCCCCACCCCGCCCTCCTCCCTTTTCCTTTCCCCTTTTCCCTTCCCCTTTTCCCTCTTCCTCTCCCTTTCCCTTCTCCTTCTTCCTTCTTCCTTCTTCCTTCTCCCTTCTCCTTCTCCTCTCCTTGCAGTGACGGCGCGACGTCGACCTCCTTCTCCTCCTCCTCCTCGCAGTGACAATGGGCGACGTCGACCTCCCTTCCTCCATATCTTCCTACCTCCCTCTCTTCTTCTTGTCCTCCTCCTCTTCTTCTCCTCATCTTCCTCCTCTGCCTCCTCTTCTTCTCCTCCTCTTCCTCCTCTGCCTCCTCTTCTTCTTCTCCTCCTCTTCCTCCTCTTCTTCTCCTCCTCTTCCTCCTTTTCCTCCTCTTCCTCCTTTGCCTCCTCTTCTTCTTCTCCTCCTCTTCTCCTCCTCTTCCTCCTATTCTTCTCCTCCTCCTCCTTGCAGTTCCAGCGGCAACAAGGCGGCGACGAGGCGGCAGCGACACTGCAGCAGCCTTGACGGCAGCAACGAGATCCAGATCTGCTGCTCTTTTTTTGAATTTTGAAATTTATATCCGTGGCGCACAACACCTAGTGCGCCACGGTTATCGTTCATCGGCGGCGCACTGCCCAAACACGTGGCGCACTGGCATGTGCGCCACGCCTGTATCTAAACTTCTGTGGCGCACTAGGCAGTGCGCCACGGCTTAGAGATAGCCGTAGCGCAAGGCCCGTGGCGCACTGCTAGTGCGCCACGGATGGGCATTTCGGGTGCGCCACTAACAGCATGTTTCCTAGTAGTGGTTTTATTAAGCAAAAACATAAGTCAAAAGACTTAGTAAATTTTCCATAGCATGTGTATATAATCCACCCTTGTTTACTAATATCTAGGCTAAGCATAATATCAACAAGTATCTTAACTTAGAGAATAATTCTACCAAGACTACAACTACTAGGATTTCCCATGGCATAGCATATAGATACTTAGCAAAATTTCATGCAAGCCCTATACAAAATATCACTAGTGCATAATCAAAATAATGGGACAAATACATGAAGCACCACTTTCCTTGCTATTTGGGGGAGTAGCAAAAATCTTCTTAATCACAATCACCACTAGCACAAAAATCTACACATAAAATAATAGCACCAAATTCACATTCCAATATTCAAGAAAAAATATTATGAATGCATGCAAATGCCATGTGATGATTTTTCTATACTAAACTAGATAAGTCAAATAGTAATGAACACAAAACCAATTAAATATAGTCTAAATAAACTTAATTTGGCCTTATAAACATTTTCAAAATAATTTATATAGTCAAAATAAGCCTATATTTGTTTCTGCACAAAATTCCATTTTACAGAAACAAAATACAAAAATAAGCCCACAGTAGTTTAGTATTTATTTTTCTGAATCCAATGATATCTTATTTGCATTTTTTTGATAAACAGAACAAAAGATATGAATTTTACAAGTTTGAAACTCTATTAGATATAAAACAGATTTGAAAACAAATCCCCAGACACGTGGTTGTGTCTGATTGGATGATACCGCTTCGCGTGGATCGGCTAACATGGAGCATTGGATGTAAGTCAGATCCAGTGGCCCAGATATAAAGTTACCGCTTCGCGCTAGGATCTAATCTCAGCCCAATGATTCAGATCTGACGGCACTAGCTCAAACGACCAAAGCCTGGCGACGCTGGCGACGGCGGCGCTCTGCCAATGATGTTCCGATAGCTATAGAGATGGTTGGGGGCTATGGTTTGGCTTACCAGACTCGCGAGGTTGCGCTGAAGCTCAAGGTGTCCTTGGCGTGGACGGGGGCGTGTTGTGGTGGCCGGAGGAGCTCGTTGGAAACCTAGCTGGCATCGGGCACGGCTTGACGGCGATGTTCCCGGCCTCCCTAAGACAAACTAACAACATCAGCGTGTGCGCAAGGACAAAGCGGTCATCGTCATTTGATCCAGAGGTTGGGGGTGGTCACACCTTACCAGAATTCCTCGCCGGAGACGAGCGTGGCATCGGGTGCTCTCGGTGGTTATCGAAGACGGTGACCTGGGTCAGTATAGGACGACCCAAAGGTAGGGTTAGATGCGCAAGAACCAGAGGATCACGCTCGTTGGTCAAGAGGCAAAGGCGCATGCTAAACCCACCGGAATAGTTCACCAGAGAGCGTCGGGCAGCGGCGTTACACCTCGAAATTCTAGTAGCCAGGTGGCGGAGATAGTGTGCTGAGTGAGGGGAAAGACTCGCGGTGTGGAGGGACTTAAGTAGGCAGCGTCTCGATAAGAAACGCCTGCGAAATCAAGGGCATTTACGTCGCGCCATCAACGGAGCAACGACAACAGCGACGAGGTCTGCGGGGCGTGATTAGGGGACGAAGATGACTTGGCATGTGGGGCCAGCGCCTCAGTGACTACGGGTAGGGTTGCGCGCGTGAGAGATAGAAGAGAGGGGGAGGTGGCCGGGTGGGCTTAGTGGGATGCTTCTGCTGCTGGGCTGAATAGGTGGCGCCGGCCCTTTTCCTTTCTTCTCTCTTTTTATTTTTCTATTTTGATTTTCAGGAATCAAATTCAAACAAATTCAAATGGATTTGAATTCAAAAATCCTCTAGGTTTTTGTAGTGTAACCTTGTGATCTGTGAACACTTCACATCGTTTTCCCAAAAGATATTGTCTCCATGTTTTGAGTGCATGGACAACAAAGGCTAACTCTAAGTCATGAGTAGGATAATTCACTTCATGAGTTTTGAGTTGTCTCGGGGCATAAGCCACAACTTTCCCTTCTTGCATCAAATCTCCACCCAATCCTTGGTGAGATGCATCACAATAGACTTGGAAATCTTTCTCCAAATCTGGCAGACATAAGACCGGTGCTGACACTAGTCTCTTCTTCAGTTCTTGGAAACTGAGTTCACATCCTTTAGTCTAGTCAAAATTCTTGTCTTTCTTAAGTAACTCCGTCATCGGCTTAGCTACCTTTGAGAAATTCTCAATGAATCTTCTATAGTATCCTGCCAAGCCGAGGAAACTACGAACTTCTTTCACTGACTTAGGAGATTCCCACTCAGTTATAGCTAACACTTTTGCGGGATCGACAGCTACACCATCTCCCGGCACAATATGTCCAAGAAATCCCACTTCATTCAACCAGAATTCACACTTGCTAAATTTGGCATATAGCTTGTGCTCCCTAAGCTTCTCAAGTATCAAACGCAAATGCTCTTCGTGCTCTTCTTTGCTCTTGGAGTATATCAACATGTCGTCGATGAACACGACAACAAACTTGTCAAGAAACTCCATGAACACTTTGTTCATCATGTTCATGAAATAGTCTGGTGCATTTGTCAAACCAAATGGCATCACGGTGTACTCATATAACCCATACCTAGTGGTGAAAGCAGTCTTAGGTATGTCTTGCTCTATAATCTTTAGCTGAAAATACCCTGATCGGAGATCAATCTTTGAGAACACACGGGCTCCTTCTAGCTGATCAAACATGTCGTTGATTCTAGTCAAAGGATATTTGTTCTTGATAGTCACCTCATTGAGTGAACAGTAATATATGCATAACCTTTGACTTCTATCTTTCTTCTCAACAAACAGAACTGGTGCACCCCAAGACGAAGAACTTGGTTGAATAGATCCTTTCTGTAACTATTCTCCAAGTTGTTTCTTGAGTTCTTTCAACTCATCAACTGACATCTTGTAGGGTCTCTTTGCTATCGATCCAGATCCTGGCAGCAAGTCAATCAGAAACTATACATCTCTATCTTGTGACATTCCAGGCAATTCCTCTGGAAACACATCCGAATACTCTCTCACAATTAGCACACTGTCTATGCTAACCCCCTTAAGAGAATTTAACTTACTCCCTTTAGATTCAAAATTAGACTTGAACCTAATCTATTTCTTATCCGGGGTAGTGAGTGTGACAGTACGATTGGCGCAATCTAGTACTCCTTCATACTTAGTCATCCAATCCATGCCTAGAATAACATCCAATCCTTGGGAATCTAGGATTATCAAACTAACTGGAAACTTATACTTTCCAAATTCTATCACTAGATCATGACATCCAAGGTTCACTATCATCTCTCCACCGGGAGAGCTTACTTTTATAGGACACCCAATAGTTTCAGTTGGAAGTCCATTTTTATCAACAAATGCTCTTGATATGAATGAATGCTATGCGCCAGTATCAAAAAGAATAAGTGCTGGAAAAGAATTGAGATTGAACTTACCAGCCACAACATCAGACTCTTCATATATTTCTTCCACATTGATGTGGTTCACTTGTCCCTTCTGGAAAGGGTTGGGCTTGTTGGCTCCTTCAACTTTCTTTTCTGGGCACTCATTAGCATAGTGCCCCATCTTCTTACACTTGAAACACTCAACCTGACTGAGATCTTTCTTTATAGGTTGACTTCCATTACCACTTCCACTGTGGTGGCTCTTGTGTCCACTCTTGTGGTTCTTATACTTGTCATTATCATGACTGCGATGATGCTTGTTGTCATGATGACGGTTGTGGTTGTGGCGGATGTTGTATTTCTCATGCTTGTGGAATCCAGAACTTCCACTATCATCATTATGGGAACGTTTGTGAGACGAACCCGAGCTATGCTTATCAAAGGTATGCTTCCCCTTCCTGTCCTCAACCTGTTTCATCTTGTTTTCCAAGATGGTGGCCTTGTCACAGAGTGATTGATATGTTGGGACATATGCAATAGATAGCTGTAGGTTCAATTCATCATTCAATCCTTCGAAGAACTTCTCCTTCCTCTTAGCATCAGTATCAACTTCATCCGGTGCATAGCGCCAGATTGTTGAACTCCTCAATGTACTGACACCTTCTTGGTGATCTTTGTTTGATTAATGGAACTCTTTCTTCTTCAAGTTCATCACTCCGGATGAGATGTGAGCTATACGGAACCCATCTTCAAAAATAGCCCAAGTCACATCCTCAAGGGGAGTGGTGATCTGCAAATTGTCCCACCATGTTACTGCTGGTCCTTCGAGAAGATGTGCTACAAACCGGACTTTTTCCTTGTTGCTGCTGCAAACAGTGACTAAGTCCTTGTTCACCGAACGTAACCAGTCATTAGTTACCATTGGATCAGTGGTTCCCGAGAACTTTGCAGGCCTCACTCTCAGAAATATGGTGACCATGTAAAATGCAGGAGGATTGTTCTGATTGTTGTTGTTATTGTTTGTTTTGTTATTGTAGTTCTGATTCTTATTTTGCATGAACTACGTCATCATCTGCATCAGTTGAGCTTGAGCTGTCATCAACTGCTGCATCTTGGGAGTGACGTTATTGTTGTTGTTTTGGTTGGGATTGGCACAACGGGGAGGCATCTGTGGTTTCAATAAGGATAAGAATGAGATACCCATAGATGCTTAACATGCACAATACATCACATAGAAACAATCACAATAAATAAGCTCAAAATAAACAACAGGCTTTGAAAATGCAAACACACAATAGCAAGCCATCCACATGTTGGATGGTCATTGCGACTCAATAATCAAAGTATGATAGATAAAAGATAGTCGAGTAGTCTACACTACTCCTCCATGTCGACCTCCACGTCAACAAGTGTAAGTCCGGTTGACTCCATGGCTGTCTTGTACTCCTCGACATTGGTGGTCAAGGCCTCGACCTTCACATGGAGAGCTCTCTTCTGTGAGCGTAGTCTCTCGATCACTCCCTTCTGGTTCTCGAGCTCGAAGTCCTTGGCCTCTATCTCAGCCTTCATCTCCCTGGTCTTCTTGTTCCTGTCTTGGACTCTTTTCTCCTGATTCTTGAACTTCTTGTCCTGGATCTCGAATCTGTCCTCCATCTCCTTGACGATCTCGTCTTGCTCCGCGAAGAGCTTATCCTTCTCCCTCAACTAAACCTGGAGATCGTCATTGCTAAGCATGACGTTGGTCCTCTCCATGTCGAGGTGTCTAATAAGACCCTCTAGGTCACAGAATGCAGAAGGCGGCTCAATCGTCTCTCTAGTAGCATCATCGTACTCTACAGCCTCACCCTACTCGTCACGTCTCCCGAACGGGTGAAAGTAGAGGCCTCTAAGATCCGTGGAGTGCCTCCCAACCAGACGTCCAAGTAACTCCTGCATGACTACATCTAAGACCTTCTCCTTGTCATCATGCATCAGGTTGAAGGTGATCTCCTCCGTGGGTGGCTCCGCCTAGCGTCCCGGCTGTGTGACTCTGAAGCCCCAAAGGTCCTTCCTCTCAAACTTGGTGAGCTGGAGTGTCGTGATACTAGGAAGTGGAAGGTTGAGAACACTAGTGAGATCCACAAGACGAGAACCAAAACGAGTTCTCTTGAACTCCTCGGCAGTGCTAATAACAATGTTAGGCATCTACTGTATAATATAGATAAAGGTTAGAATCAATACAATTAGAAAAAATCACAAGACAACAAAAACACAAGCACACTTTTAAAAATAAACACACAAGTCATGGCATACAAAAATCCAATGCAAACTTTAAGGTCCAAATATAAATTAGACAATTTTTTGTGAGAAAAACGACAAGTGTGGTGGTCCAACTAACGTAGTACATTACAATTCCCACTCATTTGTCAAATTATCTAACAGGGCATCTGTGGCATCCCGCAAAACCACTACTAGAAAATCGCGTTGAATTTGTGCATTGCATCGTCATCATCATGCATTGTTTGCCAAAACTGTTTCCGCAAAGCCCGTTTTGTTTTATAAAACGCCCCAACTTATTTCAAACGCCAAAACCCGGGGCTCCAGAGTATTTTGTTTTGCCGCTATCGGTTTGCAAACGGAGTTATTAAAACAAATAAAAATTATAATTAATTTTGGTGGGGCAGTCGAACGGTCCGAACCGACCGAACAACCGCCCCAGAAAAACTAAAACGGTCCAGCAGTCCCACCCCTTAATCCTAAAGTCACCAACTATTCTACCCACCCCAGCTTCCACCTCACCCCCTCCAATCCCTGCCCGCCAACTCAGCTTCCCTCTCTCCCCAACCAACCAGAGCACGCCACATGGACCTCACCCAGCCACCCCACATGCCACACACGCCAACCACAGCCCCACCCTGCCCCTGGGTCCCACGCGCCAGCCCTCCCCAGAAAAACCTCCCCCAGGCCCAACCTTCCCTAGCCCTTGACCCCCTGCAGCCACCGCCTCGGTCCACTGGAACCGCGTCTCTCCCGCACCCAGCGCCCTCGCCTTCCGGCGCCCGCCGTCGCCTCTGCTGCAGCCTTGGCCCTTCAGGCCCTCCTCTCTCGCGTCGCAGCACCCTCGCCCAGCCTCTCCCCGACCTGCCACTCACCCCTTGAGCATCGCTGGCAGCCCTTCTGGTCGCTCCTGCAAGCCCCTGCCAGGCGTCCCTCAGCGGCCCGGCCCGACCCAGGCGCGCAGCCAGGCCGCACCTCGTCGACCCGCCCTCGCCCTCACCACGCGTCCGGCCCGCCCCTCCATCTCCTCCGCCGCTGCGTCCGGCGGACCGCCTCGCGCCCAGCCGCCTTCGCCCCTCGCCCGGTCGCCCTCATGCTCCCCCAGCTCGTCGCCGGCGCCCCTCTCCGTCGGCCCCGCTCCTCCTCTGGCCGCCTCCGGCCGGCTACCTCCTCTCCGGCGAGCCCGCCTCGCCCCGCCGTTTTCCTTCTCTCCTCCGGCGAGCCCGCCGGCCCCCGCTTCCTCCGCGAGGCCACGGCCCGTCGTCGCCTCCCGTCCTCTTAGGCCTCGCTTCGTCACGGCGTCTTCCGCCTCGCCCGCCTCGGCTACGGCCGCGCTGCGCCTCCGGCGCCTGGCCTGGCGGCCTTAGCGCCCTCGGCGCCCTCATCGCCTCCGATGACCCGGGCGGGCATGGTCGCGCCCGGTGCTCGTTCTCGGCCAGCGTGCGTCATGGCGCCTCGCGGTCCCCGATGACCACCCAGCGTCCCGACCGGCGGCAACGCGCGACCTCGTTCTCGCCCGAAGAACAAGACCGTCTCGAGCCCCGATGCCTTTGGTCGCCAAGATCTGTTGCATGTTTCGACGACCATGCGAGATGGAACCCGATGACACCGGCACCCAAGACTACCACCCGGACGCGTCACGGACTCGGATAACCCCGCGAAACGACAAGTTTGACGTCTTGGAACAACAAGTACTCCCTCACGGACCGCAAGACCGTTCTCGGATCCGAAGACCGACCCCGGTGTTGAGACCGAACCCCCCCGGACGCCAAGACCGACTCGATGGCGCGGGCCCGACAAGACCCTCGCAACGGCAAGGCCGACCTGGACCCGACAAGATCTTCATGCGACAAGAACAACCGAAGAATCGATGCAACCCCGACGAAAGTACTCCTTCCACTGACGCCAAGAACGCCCGATGGATACGACAAGTGCTTCATCCCGAGCGCCATGATCGTCAGCGTGATCCAAAGACCCGGATCGACAAGTACCTCCCGTTACGAGAAGCGTTCCTTGAGACCGCTCCGTCGAACCCTAGACCCTGGACCCCGAGACCAACCCCGAACCCCGGAACCCCAAGATCGTCGAGGCCTCTGATGTGTGACCCCTTTTCCCTCGGACCCTATTTTATAACATAAGAACAACTTGTCGCATATTAAATCGTCATCTCGCATGCATATCTGTGGTTTGGGGGCCTTATGCCGATTCACCTAATAATTAAATATGGGGCCCATATGCGGGCAAATCTAGTCTCATATCGGCCTCATTTAAACTTGGGTAGCGAACCGGTACCTTATCTTGCCTTGTTAAAACAACATTTAAATTGCGGGGGTCTAAACAACTTGAACCATCTAATTAATTGTCGGAACCCCGGTTCCGCTTAATCTTGACCTAATCGCATCGCACCTTGCCATGCCATGCATCATACATGCATCATGCCGATCTTCTGCCGTTTTATTAAATATTGCATCCGGTGTTTATTCTAGTGTTTTGCTTCTTCGCGGATAAGGCCGTTGAGTTGATGTGAGCTTCGCCCCGATCTTCGGATGAAAACCTTCGACAATGTTTTCAGGCGAGCATCTCCCCCTTTCTACCTATCTTAATTTTATAGTCTTTATTCCCTCCTGTTGATCTATTGCTATCTGTGTTTGGATGCTCTAGTTTTCGTACCCTTTGATATCCCTGCAGTATATTGCCTTGGACACATCCTATTACCTGTTGTTTGGTAGCTAGTTGGACTTGCGTGTCGTAGTCGCTTGCTCAAGTGTTGTCGCGTGTTGTCAATGCCACGGTTGTTGATGTATTGCCGCATGTTGATGTTGGAGATGATTCTAGTTTTACTTATCGTTACTTTACTTTCTGTTTAACAACTAAAATTGAATAAGCGAGGCATCGGTGGGTGATACATAATATTTGGTTTCAACCCACTTGTGTCCGTAAGACCCGAGTACTTGATACTGTTCCTTGATTTTCGCGCTATCCACATCCGGGAGGTATATGGGACCCCACGAGCGAGCTTGATTCATTCTTATTTCTTGGGGCCACAAACTAGTTTGAGGTTTTATTCTGATCTGTACTTATGCCATGCTTTACCGCTTTATTTACGATTGTGCAGGTCTGCACCTTTGTCTTTAGGATGACCACGATTCAGCGGTGTCGACAAGCCCGTTTGGGGTTCCCATCGTTCACTGCCGTCTAGCCAAACCTTGAGGCCGTCTCGGAGCTTGCTTACTCGTTGCGGATTCTACTCTAAGGGTGGCCCCTGAAATATTCTGAATCTGTGATTGTTCGATCGTGAAAGCCTCGTTGGGTTTTGATTTGGTTTTCGAGGTTGATCGAGTGTGTTGCTATTGGTGCACCCGGCGGGTAAAACTTTCGAAAGCCGTGTCGCGGATATGGGCGACTTGGAGCACGATATCTCGATCATAGACAAGCATAACTAAAGTTTGCTATAAATTTGACTTATAATGACTAGTAATCAGCTTCACTATAACGGAATGGCTAAATAATCCTGCCCAAATGCTTGTTACGAGTCGCTTGCGACCATTGTACTGACTAGTAAGTATTGCAACTAGCGAAATGGCTGAATAAAAGTACCAACAAGCTGCTGGGTTTTGGGTTTATCACATGCTATCTCTGTCGATTAGTAAATCGCCACTATAACGGAATGGTTAACTAAAGTGCCCTTGTTTACTTTATCGGGACAATTATCTATACGACTAGTAAATCTAGCGATAACCTAATAAACCGCCAACCGTGTGAGTTCCTCGGTTGACTTCCTCGTGGCCTCGAGGAAATGCCGAGATGGGTTTGTTTGGTGTTAGCTTGAGTTGGTTCGAATAGGTCATTCCACCCCTCTCGATAACGCCGGTTGTATCGAGTCTCTATAGGTTGTTTAGTGCATCTTTGCTGGCTTGATCCACCATACCTGTGGCGAGGACCGCGAATTCTAGCCTCGCCGTGTCTTGGCCTCGATCTTGACGCTCCTTCTTTGTTTTGCTTTGCCCTTTGTCGGCACCCTTTTTGTTTAAGCAGGTTTTGGGATCGGCGTCGTTAGCGAGGTTACCCTTCGGCTTGGCACAGGCGGGGTTATGGGCCATTGGTTATTCTTGAGGCTCTTAGCCCCATTTGCATCTTGTCCGTAGTCGGACGCTCGATCATTTTCAAGGTGATTTGGATCTTGTATATTATATCTGTATTCTTGACTCTTTGAGTCGCTGTTATATATATATATCTGTTCTGTGGGTCCCATCGAGGACTGTAGTGTGATGTTATTACTTCGTTTTCCACCCGCACGAAAGTGCCTGGTGGGCACCTTTGAATCGTTTCTATGCGGGTTTGGAGAATTTTGCCCAAATTTGCATAGGTCCGATTCTGAGGGTGTTACAGCATCCCTAGAGGCAAACTGTCAATCTTGATCACAAGATTCCAATGTTAAGTCTATGATGTGTTCTCTTAAACGTTGGTTAGCAGTCTCTAAGTCTTGTGTACGCTTCTTCTCTTCTCTAAGGTCATTTTGAGTGTTGAGCATTCTACACTTGAGTCTGTCACCAAGCTCCTTGATGGCATTCCAAGCTGCATTCCTTGCAGAGTCAAAGAATGACTTGTGCATTTCTGAGTTGGTGACCATGCAGAATCCCGACTCCTTGTGGTTGTATTCCTTGTTTTTGTACAAGTGAAGTTGCACCCACCAGTATTCTTCTCCTTCATCCATCACGGGAAATCCCTTGTACACTGCTTCTCCATGTATCCCCATGGTAACGATAAGGTTCTTGAGTGCTTTGGGAAACTCTGTCTCACACTCCAAAGTCATAGTCATGAGTGGTCCCTTCCTCACGGCTTCGTTGATTGAGTTCATCTACAATGAAGATGAGAAAGAAGATTAGAAAATTTTACGAGTAGAAAAAGACAAGTGTGGAGTTTTTGCAAAGAGTTGTATTTTTCCTTAGTCTAATCCATCCTAGGGTCATAATCCTACAGGCAACACAGTGCTCTCATACCATCTGTAAGACCCCACCTTTATAAGGTAAAGGATCCATGTGATTGCAATGATAGTCCATGGATCAAATGCTAGCATCCACAGTTTAAGCTGAAGTACACAGATACAAATGTCTTTATTACATCGGCATTCCAGAGATACCATATTTTACAACTCCATAGCCAAATGCTAGTACAAGAGTTCATAACATAAGTAAAATAAAGTAAAGTCTTCATCTTCATGTGCCACAGGCAAGCATGTTGAGTGTAGACTCATAACCCTAATCCTCATCAGAGTACCCTACAACATCATAAGTTACAGCCACAGTGGGTGACGAGGTTTGATCTCATCAATGACCATTGCTATGGACTTGGGTTTTGGAGAAGATGGGGATGCTGGAGATCGCGGAACGGTTAGCAAACAAGCAATATGGGACACGAGGTTTACCCAGGTTCAGGCCCGGAGAAACCCTACTCACGCTTGCGCTCTTTGATTACGGTGAACCGGTGATTCTGGTCGGAGATGCGATCTGGCATGAAGGTGCGTGTCTTGGAAGTGTTGCTGCAAAACCCACCGGTGAGCAGCGACGAGCAACACGGAGGCGGGAGGCTCCAGGAATCTGGTGGGCCTGGTCCCTCGGCGACGGCCGAAAAGCTCCGGCACACGTCTGGCTTGGTTCGGCGTGCCACGACCTATACACAGTCGGGAAGGTGAAGGATTGCTCGATTGATTTCTGCATGGTAAACAAGTATCGTAAAATTCGAGCCGTAATCGGCTCCGAGTTTCCACAATCGGCTCCTAAAGCCGATTGCCCCATGGTTCTGCATTAGATTTATGATAACATGGGGTTTTGCTTGATCACTACAAGTTAAATCGATCTCGATAGTCTAATGTTTTCACCACGTAGCTGGGCGTCCTGGCGTGATTGAGCACAATGCGTACAAAGATGAAGAATATTAACCCTAGAGGCCTAATAACCAACGTAAAGCCAATTACGGAACATCTTCTCTAGAGCGAATAAGCCACGTCCTTATGCATTCTTTGGATCGTTCAACCCGTTTGTAAGGCCTGATTACATAGATATTAAACTAAACCTTGGTGAACAAGGCACAACTATAACATCGAATCGACTAAATAAAGATCAAGCAAGGTGCTACCCTTGCACTTTGGGAAAAGGTGCAAGGGTAGCGAGATAACTAGAGGTAGCATAACCCGACGATAGTAATGAAAAAGCACCGATGCTAGCCTCAAACAATCTATGATAATGGTATTACTCGCCATCAACAACGCCCAAGACTGAGTAAAACCAGGTAGCATAAGTGAATACTGCCTAGATCGCAAGATGTGATCTAGGCGACATAACACTACGAAAGAAACCCTAGAAACAAGGGGTGGCGATGCGCCGAGATTGTGTTTGTTGTGAGCGTGGTTGTCCTCTTCTTCGATAACCCTAGGTACATATTTATAGTCAGGAGACTCTCTACTTTTGGAATAACTCTACAACTCTATCTCTACCTAAACATAAGCGGAACCTACTATGATACAAGATACACGGGCAATTTAGCCCAAATCACGCACTAGGCGATCCAACAACACGTTGAATATATGTATCTTCCAAGCCCATCTTGATCACGGCCCATCTCCGTCTTTGGCCAAAATACGGTGATAACACATGCCCCCTGGTTTTGGCAATGATAATTCCAAAACCACTCGTGTTTTTCTTCTTCTCCTCTTTTTTTATCGAGTGCGTCGGCGGAGAATGCGTGGCGAAGCAAATCACGCTACCCCTTCATCATGATGCCTGTCTTCTCAACTCCGCGATTGCATGATTTGATTTTGGCGGTCTGTCAGGGAACCGCTATGGCATTGAACCGTCTCCACTATTCCCTTATTTAAATTTGCAGCAGTTCACAATCCCCATCTTCCTCCGGTTGCGAAAACCCTCTTCCTTCATGAAAACCCTCTTTCTTGCCATGGCCTCCTCTGCTTCCTCGGCGTCTTCCCATGCCTCCAACTCGATGGCGGCAAAGAGCCGGCCTTGAACCCGCCGATGGCGGCGTACAACTCTCGCCCCACAATGGTGGGGCGAGAGGTTGAGACTTATTTGTCACAGTGGGAGGGCAGCGCCGCCTCCATGACCGATGGCGAGGAGGACCTGTTCCTCGCCGATGGGGAGCTGAGGCGGGCAGCGCCGATGACGCCATGTCACGGGGCGGCGCCGACTCCTCCGAAGAAGAGGAGGAAGGAGGACACCTCCTCCGAGGAGTACCGGCCGGTGAAGTACTTCGCACGGGTCCAGCGAGGGCGGCGGCGATGAGGCGAGGCCCTGGCGACTTCTTGGCCGGCGGCGGTGAAACGGCGCCCGGTAGCGGCTGAGGATAGCGCTCAAAGGCGGCGGCGTGTGGCGACCTCGGCCTAGATTAGGAACCAGTAGTAGTAGCCGTAGTAGTAGTAGATCCCCTTTTGTAATCCGTCAATCGCTTGTAAGCAATCTGCTTTTGAATGAATGAATGAAGAAAATCCGTTTCTCGCAGATTGTCCTTTCGCCCCAATTTTATCGATAACATAAATAAGTCGATACTCCGAGCCGATAGCAGCGCATCGGCTTTCACCTATCATGTTTTCACGATCAACCAAGCTACAACTCAAAGAGCCGATGCACATCAACTTTCCCCAAACTGTTGACAAGGTCAACTTCGGCCATTTAGGCAAACCCAAGCGGCCACCTCTTAGCCCCAAGCGGTAACTGCGGCTCTCTTCAAAAAGGCGACCTAGATCCCCAAGTCCACCAACGGATCAAGCTCACAGGCAAGACCCTTCAATCCTCAATACGCACAGATCCATTTCCGCCCGGCAAACGGATGGCGAATCGTCCAACACCAATCCGAGAGGTCTCGATGCGAAAATGCGCTTACCCTTAGCGAGCGATGTTAGAACTTGATGGAGAACACCTGAATTAATGCCTTTATTCTATTATTAAATTTTCTAGGTTTCAGACATCCTGCTGCCACATCCTTCTCTCCCAAATTCTCTCTGTCTTGGCCCTCGTACAGATTCCAGTCCTGCCCATCTGATTTCTTGCGAAGCAAATAGAATCCCCTTCGTAAGCCAAGACTTAGATCTGAACTCTTGGGCCATTGCTTGCCTGGCCTAATCCCCTGAACATTGGGTTTCTTGGTTGATAGAGTAGCTAGAGCTTACCAATCCCAATGGGAAACTTTGGGAATAGCCGATGCCTTGCATCTATCGTTGTCTCCTCTTGAAACACGAGAATCTTCTCAAAACCATCGGCTACTTCAGTGCGATGCTCTGAATTGTTTTATGTTTGGCCATGGTCCTATGTCACCAACCACGCTGGCGTGGTGATGATTCTTGATGCGGATGTTACATCACCCGGCCCTACCTTTCAAATGACCACAGTCCCCTACAAACTGTCTTCCAAAGCAATTTGTACAAGTTGGGTGCTTATCTCCAACGCCATATGAAAACAAAGGGCCTGTTTGAGAGAAAGAACATGACCTTTCTCAACTTCGGCTAGAGCATTTCATCTTACGTGGCCCTTCTGGCTCCCACCAAGAACTATCTTTCCACAGCCTAGGCTGGCCAAAGGTACTCAACTTGGCATCGGGCTGTTCCTTGGAGGTCTATCGATATCTCCGATTGATGTACATTAATGTTCTCGAGCATAGCAATCGAGCAGGTGGACCTTGGTGGTTCATCCATTTGTGGGCTCATTGTACTTTCAAAACATCCAGACTTCCCCTTTACGGCGAGTTGTACTTTCCCGATGTTAAAGGAAGCAAATCCGATGCACCGGCTATGGCCAAGCTTTGTATCGTCGCGGCGATGGCCCGACCCCTCAAGAGGCGTCTAAATGGTTCGATATCTTTTTCAAGGCTGGACAATCCCAACTTCTTCCCTTACATGGAAGAAGCGAACACTTTAATCCACTCTCCTTGAGCTGGACAATTTTAGATGACACTAGCACTTTTCGACTCTTTTCCACCGTTATTCGTCCTGTTTCCTTCCGGTTGGCATGAGCACATCCAACAGGATAATCAAACTGGGTATGAATTCTACCGCCATCGTAGTGGCTCGTTAATTGACCTTGGGCAAGTAGCTCCCACTTCTTTGTTCATCAACTCACGGAGTGTAGAGCCGACACTGATCCTCTCACCCGATAGGTGTTACTCTTTCTTTGATGCTCGCCCATCCCTATTCCAACGACCTCACCTTCTCTTCGTCAACCGGCGGCTTGGTGGATGATGTGGAAAACTCATGCCTTCGGGAGGAGGGCTCTGGGACCGTTGTTGAAACAGCCCGGCTTCGACATCCCGTGGAGCAGTACCACTACGCAAATTTTCACGATGCGACTTGCAATTGATCCTTTACTAATTCATTTTTCTCCTTGCGGCAACAAGATGGCCCTGAGCCTACACATAGCGACGGATCCTCTTGAGCTCTTCCCTTGACTCTGTGGTCCTTTTACGCAAGACTACGCCTCGAAAAAGGTTATAATGCGAAACAGCCGATAACCCCGCAATCGGCTTCCAAGAAACCAACAATTCTAAGTCGGTTGCCCTCGAGTTCCGACTAAAACTAGAGCGATGGTGAGAAGGTAGCTGCTAGGAAGACCTTGAGCCGGAGCCCTTCCCGAACGACTCGCATGTAAGCTAATTCAGGCATTGATCGATCCTCGTCATTCTTCTATTCTTGCAAAATGTTTCGCTTCTTGGTTCCCCTCTTGTATAGGCTTCGTGAAGACACCTCCAGTGAGGATACCCAGTTAGTCGAGAGGAGCTAGGCCAAGCGGTTTCGAGAGAACCATCACACGAACCAGCGGATTCACCACCATCGGCTTCGAAAAAGGTCGGCTCTGAACTGCTTGCCCCGAGCACCGGTGAGGCGGGGTCATCTGCGGTCCTAAGAGCTCGTAAGGACAACAAGCTTCTTTCGAGCCGGGAGGTTTCGATAACCACCGTCCTTCAATTCTTCCTGCTTGTTCCTTTTAAATGCCAATTTATCGTTATTTATACTGAGAACACCCTTCATGCAGATATGGCGTCTTGGCGGGCGAGGCGATTAGCGCGGATCACAGGAATCCCGAAGGTGTAGATGAAGCGGCTACCATTCTCGTCAGCCTCCGGCAACCACACACGAACCGATGGTCCCCTCCTCGGCTATCCCTTGACCTTAGGAGAGTGCGTTGGTTCTTCGGCTTATTCTAGCATGTTTGGGCGAGATCTTGGCGCTTTTCGGCTGCGAGTTGCGATCCTTCGAGTTCTTTGTTGTTTGACCACGAATCCATCGAACCAACTCCCTCTGTTGCTCGGCTGAGCCACAAGCTGGGGCGCTCTACCTCAATTTAGCGTCTTAAAACCTTCTGTCCTCCCGATCGAGGAGTTGATCGAGGGCTCGAGGAAGTGAAGGCGCCCTTGCGAACTCGAGGCCATCTTCCGGTAGTGCAGGTGAAGCTTTGGGCGGTTGCAAATTTGTCCTTCTTGAACCACGGGTGAGGTCGGCTCGTGAAAGGATCAACCTGCTCCATGCCCAACTTCCGTTGAAGGCCGATGTTGCGAGGCGGATGTCGGCTCAGCGAGAAGAAGGCGTCCTGGATGCTAAGCGGACACCTCCGTCGATCTTGAGCTCGCATCCTTGAAAAGGGAGTTGGAAGATCTTGAGGAGAAGGTCAGGGTGACTAAACAGCTCATTCGTGACAAGGAAGAATCCATAGCCCGTTCCCAAAGCGGCGGAAGGCCTTAAAGCTCAGCGAAGACCGGCACGGCGGACATCGTGCCACAGCAAGCGGTGGTGAAGGGCAGGGCGAAGATGGCGGCTGAGATCGCCGAGGTGGATCGTGTGCATCTTGGCGCCCTCCATGCCTTGAAGAATTTCTTCAACTGAACTAGCATCTGTTTGTAACATGTGTGAACCTTCAGAGTCGATGACCGTGCATCGGCTATGTATTTTGCTTTTATTCGGCCGATTTTCAGAATCGGCCCCTCATATTTTTACTGTCCATCGCCTCACGTGCCTTTACTTAGCCGGTTTCATGTATCGGCCCCTCCAGTTTTACTGTCCAACATCCCACATGCTTGGGAAATATTTCTTGAGATGTTGACCATTGAGTTGTATCGGCCCCTCCGGTTTTACTGTCCATCGTCTCACGTGCCTTTACTTAGCCGATTTCATGTATCGACCCCTCAAGTTTTACTGTCCAACATCCCACATGCTTGGGAAATATTTCTTGAGATGTTGACCGTTGACTGCCACTGGGAACTTTACGCCATCCAACTCCTCGAGTATGTACGGGTTTCCTCAAAGGTTTTCACTGCTCCCACACCAGATCCCCACGTGGAACTCCGTGGAACTCCTTTGGCTTTGTTTCTTATCCGTTTAGGTGCCCCCCGAGCCGAATCCTTCAAGTAATTGGAGATATCGGCTCTCGATCGTCGCTTCGGAATTGTCCACAGAATGTCGGCCTGGCACATTCTTGCTTGATAGATGTTGGTCGTGACTTATCCCCAGGACCAATGTCGATCTCTTCTAGCTCATCAGCGGATGTAAACCCATACCCTAGCTTTCCGTCACCTATCAAATCGACGCCAAACACAGGGCAAACGGTAGGGGAGGACAACAAAAATAATTTGGGCCGATCGCTTGAATCAGCCCCCTTTTTGCTTGCATCAGTCAAGGACGGTTTACACCTTATTGTTTTCTGATGGAGCATCTCTACTTTCGACTACATGTTGCTTGTCGATGATCGCTGCTTTTTATTTTTGTGGCGATCGCGAGGATTGGCGTACCACGGATGTTTGTGGGCTTTTCTACTCTTAAGTCAGTGGATAAGACCAGCCTCACCCGTTTTTGTAGCTTCAATCGCTGCAGCCGTCTAGATTGATTCGAGATCGGCTCTTGGTCTTACGCTTCCCAGACGTTCATGCCAGCTATGGAGATCTCGATAGAATCGTCTGCGTGGATGATCTCCGCCGTCTCCATCCCTGGATCGAGCCTTTGGTGCATTGTGGACGGATGCAGCAATTAGCGTGAATCAATCCCTTCCTAGCAAGGCGTGTAAGTGCTCTTCTTTGTCTCACGAAGAATGGCGTGGATGGTTTTCCTGCCTTGTCAAGTCCACGTCATGCGCCTTGCGTTCCGAAGGCCGACGTTGAAGTCGCTCAACGTGGCGTTGGTTTTGATCGGATCTGCGGTGGGCGTCCCAAGCGTCGTAGCATGGAGTATGGCATGATATTGTTGCCGCTCGGTGTCCACCAACATCTTCGACAGGTTGCCCATTGATGTAACCTCGCGGTGCGGGCTTTCGGATGTTTGTAACCCTTCTCCGTGGCTTCTCAAAGATAACGGCCGTGGGCGCGATCAAACCGTGCCACGGGTAGCTCATCGGTTCTTGGCGCGAGAATTACGGCGTATCGAACACCATGTTTGTGCCAGCCGATGTCCTTGCATCGGCTTTACCGGTTTAGGCGCCACTCTTTCCTGGTCGGCGGTCTTCCGTTTCCAAAGTTTGCCTCACTTTGGCCGGATCAGGTGCTTTCTTCAAAGCGTGGAATCTGCGCTTGACTTCCTCTAAATTCTGGCGCTGCACTCACGCTTGGGTGTGTACGAGTCCGTCGGGACACCACCTTGGGCGGTGATACTGTCTTCGTCTTTGTCATCCTTTGGCTTCTCGAGGTCTTACGCTCGGCGGACTCCTGTGGCGGCCACAGGCGGAAGAGGCCCTAGACGTTTGAATCACGACCGCGGCCTCGTGTCTTCCTTTGCTGACCGCATTCCGGCGGTTGTCGATTATGGTAATCGGCTCATTCCAGCGTCCCAACAATACTTGAAGAAAGGACAATCCCAATGCTCTGCGCCTTCCTTCTCTTCGGCGGTCCCCTAGCAAGGTGCTCATATCTTCGTCGTCTCATCGGCGCCCGGTAACGTTAGTCATCTTGGCGCTCATACTTGTTAAGGAGATCGTAGAATGTGGCTTACGATATCGCACTCTCCTCACTTGTTCCTCTGTTAAGTACCTTTGTCATTGTGCATTTGGGCGATCGCATGGACTAGCCTCCTTTCTTTCCTTGCCCGAGCGACCACCGTCCTCCTTATACGTGTCATGGTGGTACCAGACCCTGCCATATGCTTGAGCAGAAATCCAGCTTCGCCTCGCGGGCTGGGTTCTACCATGTTGGCGGGAAATGGGTTTGTGTCCACTTTCATGGCGAACGCCCAAGGATCGACGGCCTTGTTCTATCGCCATTTGGATTTGGCGTGAAGCTCTTTGCACTCATTGGTGGTATGGGTGAATGAGTGATGCCACTTGCATCTGACCTCCGTTCATTTCTGAGCCGTAGGGATTTTGTGGCCTTGGGTAACCTCGGTTGCTTCTCCTTGACAAATCAAATATCTGCTCAGCTTTTCTCACATCAGTCGAACCCTTCGCAGGCCCTTGCTTTCACCCATTTGCAGGCCACGGATCGCCCCGAGCCCATTCTGACCACCTCTTGGTCTGTGTAGGATCTTCTTCTTACGCATCGACCGAGCCTATCGGACGCTTGAATTTGTCTTGGTACAACTCGGGTGGCGCTGTTCATACATCGTCGATTTACGGGCCATGTGCGCCAATGAGTTGTATTCTACAGAAAGCGGATCCTTGATGGGTCTGAGACCCAACCTTGCTCATTGCTTCCTTCTCGATTAAGCGAGCCGAGTAACATCGGTTCTTGACAGTCTGGCATTTGGATGTACTCGGCTCTGATTTCTCTCGCCACGCACTTTGCGCCAGTGCAATGCCAGCCTCGGTAGCCTACGAATAGTGCGGGCGTGACCATTCTTCCGGTTGTTTCGGTATGAATTGAATCGGTGGTAGTGGTATACCACCCAAAGCTGGTCTGTCGGAGATTGCAAAAAATCTTACGCGCATCGATCCGATGCGAAATCATGCCTAGTTGTGCGGTATCTTATATATGCTCGATCGAGCTCGACCCTTGACCTGAACCTCGAGAACTCGGGGAGCTTATATTTGGGTGGCGGCGAATTAGATCAAACTTCGTTAAGTACGGCTTTGAATAGCCGATTGTCCTTCTCTTCGGCACGAAGCCGAACTGGTCCCTCAGGATGGTACCGATTTGCTCCTTTGTTTGAGTAGTAGGGCTAGATTCTCATGACTTGTTCGATGGCATACTTGGCTAGCTATGCACATTTGTCGGCGTCCATCGCCATATTTGCTCGACACGCTTTGCCCACGAAGATCTCGCCCAAGAGCTCCCCGCCGCGAAACCCTGCGGTTGCAATCTGTTTGGTGCGTGTCGAGTTATTGCGATCCGCACGTGGGCATATATATCCGTGTGGGATCTCCTTAGGTGGCTCAAACAGGAATTGGCAATCGCTGGGTCGCCTCGACCTTGTGAGCGGCGTAAGCCGCTGCCCTGGCGGTTACAGGCGGCAAGTCGAGGGAGGCTGGCCTGGTGCAGGCGGTCTTTCTCCTGGTGAGTCCCTAAAGTAGGTCCCGACGGAAATCTTGATGCTTCATGATCTCTGAACTACGCAAACCGCGACCCGCTCGAGCGTTCACGGGCTCTCGAATGGCGGTGCGGAGAATGAGCCACCATGTAGTTGACTTCACAGCCGTGAAGCTACGTGCGCTCCTCCGAAGGAAGAGGCAGATCCACCTCATTGAGGCGCCCTCGGGGAGAACCCTTCCACGATGCCATGCTTACGGGTCCTCTCAAAAGAGCCGATGAGGTCTTCCTCGAAGAGCCTTGATCTCGTCGTGCTTGGCCTTGTGCTCGTCGGGTAGATCATCGTAAGTGACTGATGCATTCTCCATTGCAGCATCGGATGTTGATGTAGGCGTTGTTGAAGGTCCCACGGTGTGCGAATGTGTTGCTGCCAAAACCCACGGCGAGCAGCGACGAGCAACACGGGCGGAGGCTCGGGACTGGTGGGCCCTGGTCCCTCGGGCGGCCCGCAAAGCTCCGACACGTCACGGCTTGGTTCGTGCCACGACCTATACCTGGTCGGGAAGGTGAAGGATTGCTCCGATTGATTTCTGCATGGTAAACAAGTATCGTAAAATTGAGCCGTAATCGGCTCGAGTTTCCACAAAATCGGCTCCTAAAGCCGATTGCCCCATGGTTACGCATTAGATTTATGATAACATGGGGTTTTGCTTGATCACTACAAGTTAAATCGATCTACGATAGTCTAATGTTTTCACCACGTAGCTGGGCGTCCTACGCGTGATTGAGCGAATGCGTACAAAGATGAAGAATATTAACCCTAGAGGAGGCCTAATAACCAACGTAAAGCCAATTAGGAACATCTTCTCTAGACGAATAAGCCACGTCCTTATGCATTCTTTGGATCGTTCAACCCGTTTGTAAGGCCTGATTACATAGATATTAAACTAAACCTTGGTGAACAAGGCACAACTATAACAGATCGAATCGACTAAATAAAGATCAAGCAGGTGCTACCCTTGCACTTTGGGAAAAGGTGCAAGGGTAGCGAGATAGCTAGAGGTAGCATAACCCGACGATAGTAATGAAAAGCACCGATGCTAGCCTCAAACAATCTATGATAATGGTATTACTCGCCATCAACAACGCTTGATCTGAGTAAAACCGGTAGCATAAGTAGAATCGCCTAGATCGCAAGATGCGATCTAGGCGACATATTACTACGAAAGAAACCCTAGAAACAAGGGGTGGCGATCTTGAGATTGTGTTTGTTGTGAACGTGGTTGTCCTCTTCTTTCGATAACCCTAGGTACATATTTATAGTCCGGAGACTCTCTACTTTTGGAATAACTCTACAACTCTATCTCTACCTAAACATAAACGGAACCTACTATGATACAAGATACACGGGCAATTTAGCCCAAATCCACGCACTAGGCCGATCCAACAACACGTTGAATATATGTATCTTCCAAGCCCATATTGATCACGGCCCATCTCCGTCTTTGGCCAAAATACGGTGATAACAGGAAGTATGAGAGAGATTGTAAGAGAGATCTAGATCTGTAGATCTATTGTGGTCTAGTCTATCGGGGGTGCCCTCCTCGTGAGCCCCTCCTAGCCTTTATATATGGGGAGGCTAGGTCTCAAGTACCGATACGAGTAGGTTACAAGTTGTATTCAAACTCTAGTCTTGAGCTTTACTTGTCTTGTGCGCTTGGGAGTCCGTGTCCATATGGGCTTCATAGCAGCCGAACCGTCATAGGCGTCATGGACCCTGGTAGGTCGTCGAGTGGGCCTTCCGTCGGGCTGGACCAGGTATGCTAACATCGGGTACCCGTAGGGTATAACCATGTCAGTAGCCCCCGAGTGTTCAGTCGAATCGTAGATTCGGCTGAGGACTCTTCAATCTTTCGGGTGCAACTCTGTCTTTCAAGAGAATGTTTAGGGATTGTTTATGCGTGTGCCTGACTCTCCCGACGAATCAGGGTCAGTTAACTGTCTTAGGACAAAACAACACGATCTTCTTCAGGTTCGAGTCCCTCGACTCAAACCCGGAACATATGCTGGCGTAATTCGAATCAGGCCGCGGAGGACTTACAGGAGTGGAATTCCAGTGAATTTAAATGATGTACCCAACGCGTCCGTCGGGATTTTTCATCGCGCCTGTTGGCACGGATTCTTACTGGCAGAGCGCAATCATGTGCGTTACTATTCCATCAGATGATATCTGTAGGTCTTATCTTTGTGTCGCAGACACAGCATCCGAATGTTTATCACCGCGGAGGTGTTTTGGGTGGCCAAGGAGGACGTTGCTCACTTAGCGTTAAATGGGGAAGAGTTGCCGAAATTTTTTGCATGCTGATTCGAAGGATCGCAGTCGAAGAATTCATAGGGTGCGCGACCAGCGCTCCCTATGGGAGTAACCCAGTGTATGTTGAGTCGTGAACTCGGCGAACTTTGATTCAGCCGCTATTCAGCTTCAGGTCCGTAGGACACAAATTTTTCGGATGCTTGAATCCACGCTCCCTATGGGAGTAGCCCCCAAATCCGTAGTGGAGTCGAAGACTCGACGTACGACTCGAAGAAAATAGGTCATTGGCGTAGTACGCTATTCATGCTTCAAGTGCGCGGCCAGCACTCTGTTGGGAATATGCCCTAGAGGCAATCATGTATGATGAGATTTCCCATAGTATTCATAAAGTTATTAAGTAGTCCTTGTATAAAAAATGATGTGTATCATTGAATATGTGATTCAGTTGTGGAACTATGCATTCATGTTGTTTGTACTAAATATCCTTGGTCATTGAGGTTGTGCTGGACACACAACTTAGACCAATGTGAAAGTTGGCTTGATGACTCGGTTCCACTTGTCATGGGCATGGAGATGCTATTCCAACTTACACAGACTAGGCTAAAGAGTTTAGCGAGTCGGATTGACCCATATTGAGGTACAACGAACTAAGTTGTCATTTGTATATCTCAATCAATGTAATCCTTAGACACGAGGTTGTTGCATAGTCGAGTTGAGGATCACCGACTTAGGTTACGTCAAGCGCTGATCCGTGGCTGGCGATTATAATGGCGAGGTTGTCGATTTGAGAATCAAGCTGCGTGATGTGAATAACTAAGATGGGATTTTGCCCTCCACTCGGAGAGATATTCTCTGGGCCCTCTCGTGAGATATGATTTGGAAAGCATGGCCATGCGACTCGGTTAAGTGTTAACCGAGGCGATCGATTAAGTTAGTCGGGTGAGTCACTTATCTCGGATCGAGAAGAGTTGGACTATTTAAGGGATGACATATATTCGCCTATAGTCGACAAGGTATATCGTGAGGCAAAAGGGACTCGGGGCGTGTCGCATTGAAAAGGCAAGTCGTCATGACTCTTTGGTACTTGGGAATCGATGCGTTACGCTGGGAGCCGATGCCGATTGATCGATTGTGAGTTGGACTCTAATCGTGTCCAAGTAACCATGAGCCTTGAGGTCACACACTTAAGGCGGGAGCATGTTGGATTGGATCGAACATATAATCAGAGGTTGGACCTAAACCAGATTAGGGCTGAGTTAGTGAGTTGGACTCACGGTGACTAGTTTTATATGGGCTTTAGTGAATGGGTCGCAAAGCGAGAGCCCACGTTCACTCCTATATATAGTGGAGCATAACCAGAAAGGTTAATCTTTGTTCGGTTAGGTTATTCCATGTGTTGGAAACCTAGCTCCACAGTCCGGCCGCGTGAACCCGGATTCGCCGGTGCTCCTCCTTATGCGTGTGGATACCAGCAGAGGTGTTGTGCGATCAGCACCGGGGTCGGATCGTGAGGACTACACTGCATCAACTGACGCGCTTCATCAGTAATCCGCAACCGCTCGTCTAGTGGTAAACCTCGTGGCCTTCTACCTCAGCTAGGTCTTGGGGATCACCACGTTAGAGGAAAAGTTTTTTGTTTTATCTCTGCGTGGCCCAACACACTCCTGATAGGAGTAGCCCCCGAGTGTCTAGTCGAGTCACAGACTCGAGTGGAGACTCATGCAAGGAGAAACCACTGACCCGGAAGTGCATCGAGTCAGCGTCTCATGCATAAGGATCCAAGAATCGATGATGCAGTCGGAGTTGACGTGGTGGAGTCGTGCGGCGTTTAGCCGGAAGGACTCGATATTGCGGATGAAGTCGACGATATTTCTTCTGTCGGGTGCGCGGCCAGAGCCACTCTTGTCGATGATTGATGTGGTCATCCGAGGAATGCTTCGACTCGGGTCTTGGCGTCTGTTGACGTGACTAGCGCTGGTCGACTCCGTTGGAGGACCCGATAGAATAGCTCGATGTAGTCGACATCCTTGTAAGCTGCAGAAAACATAAAAAGTTGTGAAGTACTTGTATCTTGTAAAGAATATTTGTCTGTCGGCTTGTATAGTAAGATTCTGGTGCCGATCGAGTCGACACTTTGGCACTGTATGCTAGGCCTTTTCGTTAGCCTGATTACCCTTAGTCTCAGTACCTTGCCAAGGCACTCGGAGTTCAAGGATTCGACGATCAGGCAGAATCAGCTACTCGGGCTGTCGCGTATGAGGTGCTCGAGTGCGTGGAGCCGATGGCACATTAGGTTACTCGAAGAGGGCGCAACACCCGAGTATTTCGAGTGCGAGTTAAAGATAAAAGAAATCAGCTCTAAGTAGAGAGAAACTTAGCATTATTGGTAGTTGTCGTGGACGAAGTTGATGCGGTAGGGGGTCACGCGGCGGACGTAGTCGACGCGGCGAATCACGGTCATAGCATCGACAGGTTCCTGGGGTCGATGGCGGCAGCGAGTTCCGCATCCGAAGATTGTTGCAATCGATGACCGCACCGGGTCACCACATCCGAAGGATGTATCGGGTCATCGCAGTCAAAAACCGCATTGGGTCGCCGATGTCGAGGGAGCCCTCGAGTCGTGGTTGCTAAAGCTGATGCAGCTAGTTGCCACAGTCGAAGATTGTGTCGAGTCGCCGCATCCGAAGGATGCAGTGGCTCGCCGAATCTGAAGACCGTGGTTGGTCGTCGAGGCTGAGGAAGCCCCCGAGTGTAGATTCAGTGTGGTCGAGGCGGCGTTCGAGAGCCGTTGCGGCGGACCGGAGTCAACGCGACAACAGGTCGCTGAGGCCGATGGTGGCAGCAGGTCGAAGCAGTTTGCCGTAACCGGAGATTTTTAGCGGGTTGCACGTCAGAGTCGGCGCAATCCCGGACGGATGTGATGGCGGATCCGACATGGAGGCTGAGGTCGATGTGACGAACTGGTCGTCTCCATGACTTTGGTACTTCTTTTCTTTCGACTGACCTGATCGAAATACTTTTTTCTTTAATTTTCTTGCTTCTTCACACAAGGTCTCGTGGACAGCATGCATTGACTTGTACTAGTTTTTGGTCTTGCCCAGCGTGGAGCATGTTGATTGATGCCTGTACGTTTCCGAAGTGGAGACCAATTTGAACTAAAACCGGCTAATCACTTTTTTCTTCTTTTGTCTTTTGTCTTTTGTGCTTCATCGATTGACAGGATCAGGGACTTTTCCTTTTTCTTTGTCACCACGTGATGTAGCAGTACGGACTCCACCCGTGGTTCTTCTGGTTGCTTTTTTAATTTAATGCCTAGCAATTTGACCATGGCAATCCAGCGGATCGCCGGACGCGGAACACAATACTCTGTCGAGTGGTGACTGCATAACACGTCCGACGACGAGTCGTTCGTGCACACACGATAAAGACGGGACATGCCGTGGCAGATTTGTTGATGATGAAGCTGAGCATGCCGACGTAGACGAATTGATCAGATGCGATACGGCCATCGTTGACAGCGAGGGATCTAGTCTGGATGATGACGCATGGAAGCCGAAGTAGATCTGTTCTCCGGTAGTCGTCGAGTTGTAGATTGTTGAATCGTAGATCACGGATGATGGAACCGTCACGACCGCACAATCAGCGCCCCCAGTTCCCACAGACGGCGCCAATTGACGAGGTTTGATCCCATCAATGCCCATTGTTATGGACTTGGGTTTTGGACAAGATGAGGATGCTGGAGATCATGGAACGGTTAGCAAACAAGCAATACGGGACATGAGGTTTACCCAGGTTTAGGCCCCCGGAGGGAAAACCCTACTCCTGCTTGTCTGCTCTTTGATTACGGCGGAACCGGTGATTACAGGGGTGCGCAGATGCGATCTGGCATGAAGGTGCGTATGCGGAAGTATGAGAGAGATTGTAAGAGAGATCTAGATCTGTAGATCTATTGTGGTCTAGTCTATCGGGGGTGCCCTCCTCGTTGGCCCCTCCTAGCCTTTATATATAGGGAGGCTAGGTCTCAGGTACCGATACGAGTAGGTTACAAGTTGTATTCAAACTTTAGTCTTGAGCTTTCCTTGTCTTGTGCGCTTGGGATTCCATGTCCATATGGGCTTCATAGCAGCCGAACCGTCATAGGCGTCATGGACCCTGGTAGGTCGTCGAGTGGGCCTTCCGTCGGGCTGGACCAGGTATGCTAACATCGGGTATTGGCAAGTGATACCATAGTAGAATAGTAGTTTCTAACTTTTATATGAATTTGGGTAAGTGTATCTTAGGCTTGCATTGCTCAAAATAGGTTTTCCTATCAGTTGAAAACACTGAGTTTTTGTTTATTAAAACTCCCAAGGAACCACCAATGAATATTGAGGAACCTTTAACCCTTGTTCAACCACAAGTTTTTAACTTAGAAATTGGGATGATGAGATCCTTGATAGCTTCAATGTCTTGATGCTCAAATTGTCCATTCCCGGGGACACGGCTAAGTACTTAGATTTTTCCTTCTCGAGAGGTAGTGCACTTTCCTCACAAGACTCGATAGGCATCGAGATAAGATCTTTTAGAAGCCTTCCCTTAGACCAAATGAATGCGTTCCAACCTATCACCCCCTACCACATTCTGTCCATCTGGCTAAGTTATTGCAACATATATGATCCAGGCAGAGCCCATATGCCATGTGGCTGCACTAGAAGCTTCTAAACACTAAGTATCTCAAATCCCTTTGTTCCTGGGTGGCTTTCCACAAGTGAGATACACTAGGGAGTCCATAAAAATGGGCCCTGGGGTAACCACTCAACATAACCCATCCTTTCCATTCTATCCAGGTGATTCATTCACTTAGTTGTTTTATTAAGCAAAAAACATAAGTCAAAAGACTTAGTAAAATTTCCATAGCATGTGTATATAATCCACCCTTATTTACTAATAGTTAGGCTAAGCATGATATCAACAAGTATCTTAACTTAGAGAATAATTCTACCAAGACTACAACTACTAGGATTTCCCATGGCATAGCATATAGATACTTAGCAAAATAATTAAATATAGTCTAAATAAACTTAATTTGACCTTATAAACATTTTCAAAACTAAACAAGACAAGTCAAACAGTACTGAACACAAAACCAATTAAATATAGTCTAAATAAACTTAATTTGACCTTATAAACATTTTCAAAATAATTTATATAGTCAAAATAAGCCTATATTTGTTTCTGCACAAAATTCCGTTTTTACAGAAACAAAATACAAAAATAATCCCACATTAGTGTAGGAATTATTTTTCTGAATCCAATGATATCTTATTTGCATTTTTTGGATAAATAGAACAAAAGATATGAATTTTACAAGTTTGAAACTCTATTAGATATAAAATAGATTTTAAAACAAATCCCAGACATGTGGCTGTGTCTGATTGGATGATACCGCTTCACGCGCGCGGAGCGGATAACGTGGAGCGTTGGATCTAAGTCAGATCCAGTGGCCCAGATCTAAAGATACCGCTTCGCGCTAGGATCTAATCTCAGCCCTACGATTCAGATCTGACGGTGCTAGCTCAAACGACCAAAGCCTGGCGACGTCGGAGCGGCGGCGCTCTGCCGATGATGTTCCGGCGGATACAGAGAGGGTTGGGGGCTGTGGTTTGGCTTACCAGACTCGTGAGGTTGCGCTGAAGCTCAAGGTGTCCTTGGCGTGGACGGGGGCGTGTTGTGGTGGCCGGAGGAGCTCGTTGGAAACCTAGCTGGCGTCGGGCACAGCTTGACGGCGACGACGACGACGTTCCCGGCCTACCTAAGACAAACGAACGACATCAGCGTATGCGCAAGTATAAAGAGGTCATCGTTGTTTGATCCAGAGGTTGGGGGGTGGTCACACCTTACCAGAATTCCTCGCCGGAGATGAGCGTGGCGTCGGGTGCTCTCGGTGGTTGTCGAAGACGGCGACCTGGGTCAGTATAGGACAAACCAAAGGTAGGGTTAGATGCGCAAAAACCAGAGAATCACGCTCGTGTGGTCGAGAGGCAAAGGCGCGTGATAAACTCATTGGAATAGTTCGCGGGAGAGCGTCGGGCAGCGGCGTTGCAGCTCGAAATTCTAGCAGCCTGGTGGCGGAGAGAGTGTGCTGAGTGAGGGGAAGACTCGCGGTACAGAGGGGCGTAAGTAGGCAGCGGCTTGACAAGAAACGCCTGCGAAATCAAGGGCATTTACGCCGCGCCATCAACGGAGCAACGACAGCGGCGACGAGGTCTGCGGGGCGTGATTTGGGGACGATGATGACATGGCGTGTGGGGCCAGCGCGTCAGTGACTGCGGGTAGGGCTGCGCGTGTGAGAGAGAGAAGAGAGGGGGAGGTGGCCGGGTGGGCTTAGTGGGATGCTTCTGCTGCTGGGCTGAATAGGTGGCGCCGGCCCTTTTCCTTTTCTTCTCTCTTTTTCTTTTTCTATTTTGATTTTCAGGAATCAAATTCAAATGGATTTGAATTCAAAAATCCTCTAGGTTTTTATAGTGTAACCTTTGCACCTAATTGTGTATAAAACACTACTGTTTAGTCAAATGCACTTTGACACTTTGTAAATAAAATAAAACCTTGCCTTATTGATATATAGATAATAGGCATATAAATGGTTTTATTTTGAATTTGGTTTGAAAAATTTTATTCAAGCCAAGGATGCTATGAATGAATGAATGAAATGCAATGTTTTATAAATCATGATTTTTGGGATGTTACATTGTCTCACCTAACTACAGAGAAGAACTAAAAAGTTCTAAGCAAAAAGAAGAAGAAAACTAAAGCTAAACGCAATGCTAGCAAAAGAGAACACTCGTAGAACAATAAGAGTGAAAACTAGAGTGTTCTAAAAAAAATGAAGAACGGGGTGTGACTTCTACAAAATAGGTGTGATGGGGTCCAACCAACTTATTGTAGCAAACAAAGCAAAACAAAACTAAAAACAAAAACAAATATGCTCCAAGAACAACACATAGTTCATGAAGCAATTAAAATATAGTGTCTTGAAAGAAGACTTGAGATTTTTATCGATGAAGAAAGGGATGCCTTGGGCATTCCCAAGCTTTGATGCTTGTACCTCTTGAATATTTCTTTGGGTGACACGGGTGGCATCCCCAAGCTTGAGCTTTTGTCCATACTTCATCTCATCACATCTTCTATCCCTACACTTGAAAACTTCCTTCATATAAAACTTCACACAATCTTCATTAGCAACATTAGTGTATGGAAGATAATAAACCTGTGGGTTCAGTTTCAAATCAAGTAAATCATCCATTAAAACATAAGGTACTATAGCAACTTCTTTTAAAATCTCTTCCGGTCAAAAGAACTAAAAAAGAAAGAGATCAAGAGGTAAAAGCAAATAGTGGTAGAAATCTGTTAAAACAGAACATTAGGTAAAGATCGATTTTTTGAAGATCTTCTATTACTCAAATCGAAAAGTGCAAAACTAATGAAAGTTAGATAATAACCTGGGGCATGCGCACAAAATATTTCAGATCAATACGACTTTCTAGGGTTTTTCATGATTTTTTACAGCGAAGCACATAAATCTATTTGGGGACAACAACTTCCCCAAATCTTACTTCCCTCTCATTAGAGGCTATTCTTGGCACGAAAACCACACAAAAAGGATAAGCAGAGGTTATTATAGAGGCGATAACTTCAAAGACTCAACAAAATAGAAAACTTACTGAAATAAAAATTGGGTTATCTCCCAAAAGTGATTTTCTTTAACGCCTTTCAGCTAGGCATGATAATTTCTATGCTGCTCACATAAGAAATATGAATTGAATTCAAACAGAGCATCAATAAGCAAATATAAAACAAATTTAAGTCTAACCCACTTCCTATGAAAAATAATCTTGTAAAGAAACAAGTCATGAAAGCACAAAGCAACAAGCATAGAAAAGCAAAACAAGTGCAACTTCAAAATTTCATAATGAGGGGAAACTTAATATTGTTGAGATACATAAACCATGTTTCCCTCTCTCATAATAACTTTTAGTAGCATCATGAATAAAATTAACAATATAACTATCACATAAAACATTCTTACCATGAGCCACATGCATATAAGAATTATTACTCTCCACATAAAGAGTCATTCTTATTAATTAGGCTAGTCATAGTGGGAAGTAACTTGGACTAGTGTCATGCATATGACACTAGTCTAAGTTACCACCTTCATAGTGGGTAGTAACTTATGTCTAGTAACATGCAAGGTCATATTTATTAGCTTGTAGACTCATCTTTCTTTGGAGTGTGTGATGTTATGGTAATATAGATAGTTACCACAAGCCTCTCTTTCTTCATTTAATGACATGCCACATCATCAAACTTCCTAGTTGGCACTGCATGTAGATGCATGTTACCACCTTAGTTACTCCCACTATGACTAGCCTTATAATGGGAGCAAATTCAACAAAATAGCTATCATTATTATTCTCATCACCATTATCATCAAATATATGAGGCATATTGTATCATAGTTAATTTTCTACTCAATAGTAGGTGGACTAAAAATATCATATTCATCATTATAATCATCATATATTGGAGGTATAGTATCATCATAGCAAATTTTCTCATCTAAAGCTGGGGAACTAAAAATATCATAAATCTAGCTTCCCCAAGCTTAGACTTTTCCATAGCATTAGCAATAATGGTGTTCAAATAATTCATACTAATAACATTGATATTAGCATGTAAATAAAGTTCCATAGGTTTTTTAATTTTCTCTTCAAACACTTCATGTCCTAACTCAAGATAAATGTTATAAAGCTCTCTCAATTTTTTGTTGTTTTCCATTAAGCCTAACTAGTGAAAATAAAAACAAGAAACAAAAAGATATAATTGCAGAATCTAAAGGAAATAACTTCTAGCACTCACACACTAGCAACAGTACTAGAATATAGCTTAGTAGCTAGAGGATGTGAGTACCTTTTACCTTACCTCCCGACAGCGGCCTTGAAAAGAGCTTGATGTCTACGCATGCTTCTATTCTTGTAGACAGTGTTGGGCCTCCAAGTGCAGAGGTTTGTAGAACAACAACAAGTTTCCCTTAAGTGGATCACCCAAGGTTTATCGAACTCAGGGAGGAAGAGGTCAAAGATATCCCTCTCAAGCAACCCTGCAATTAAGATACAAGAAGTATCTTGTGTCCCCAACACACCCAATACACTTGTCAGGTGTATAGGTGCACTAGTTCAGCAAAGAGATAGTGAAATACAAGTAATATGGATGATTATAAGTAGTAATTGCAATATGAAATAAAAATAGCAGCAAGCAAACATGTAGCAGGACTGGTTGTAAACGGTGTTTTAATGCTTAGAAACAAGGCCTAGGGATCATACTTTCACTAGTGGACACTCTCAACAATGATAACATAATGGAACAAATAAATATCTTCTCTTCACTATGCTACCTTGAACTACTCTCCGGTTGGATAACGAACACCAATTCACCGCGTAGGGCTATAAAAGCACACCTTAAAGTTCCCATTCCCCATCTAGGTAACCCCACACTGTCACCTTGAGCGCTAGATGGTTCCAGACAAACACCACAATTTCATATAGACATCCAACTCAAATTATAAATCATGATAAGTATTTCTGTAATCTTTAGCCTAAGAGCCACACACGGTGCACACACTGTCACCTTCATAGACGTGTGACAAGGTGTCTCCGGAGATCACATTAATAAAAGCACTTGATTAGCATAATAGACAAAGAGTAGCATCTACTTATTCAACTAGATTACAAAGCTCATGATCATAATAAGATCACACCATCGAGAGATATGAACACATAGCTACCGATAGAGCCCTTAGCCTCTGGGGATAACTACTCCCTCCTCATCATGGGAGTTAGCAATGGCGATGGAGATGGCGGTGGAGTCGATGGATATGGCTTCGGGGGCAATTCCCCGTCCCATGCCGGAACAGAGACTTCTGTCTCCCAAATCTCGTCTTCGGTGGCGGCGGCGCTGCGGAACTTTTCGTGGAGTTCTGATCTGGTACTTAGGGTTTTCTCGGGGAGGCGTATATATAGGCGGAGATGCAAGGTCGGTGGAGGCTCGAGGGGGCACACCCTATGGCAGCGCGCCCCCTGGCCGCGCCTAGACCAGGTGTGGCTGCCCTGGGGTGCGCCTCCCCCTCTCCTCCAAACTCCGTCTTCGTCTCTGAAAAATAGGAAGGTTGGATTTTGTTTCTTACAATTCCGAGAATATTTCTTTACTAGTTTTTCTAAAAAAAAAACAGCATTAAACATGAAACTAGCTCTATGACATTTGTTAATATTTTAGTTCCAGAAAATGCATAAAAATGCCACAAAGTGTATAAAAACATAAGATAGTTAGTGCAAAACAGGCATGGAGCATCAAAAATTATAGATACGTTTGCGATGTATTAGTTAGCTTGCAAGCAAGTGATGTGATCACTAGAATGTTATATCACGGGAACGAGAAACAAGTACATGTCAAAAACGAGATCAAACTAGGTATGGAGATACCGATAATCGAATCTCGGACATGTAATATATCGCAAGACAAAGGGATTGAGATACTAGCGTATAAGGTTCTCATGATCACAAGAAGTCATCATTGAATGTGTGGGAGTCAGTATGGATCTCCAGGTCCTGCTTCTGATTATTGATCTGAGAGGGGTCTTGATCATGTCCACATTATTTGTGAACCATAGGATGACACACTTAAGAGACACCGACACCATTTGAAACAAATAGTTTCTAGACGAAAAGATTTACAAAGCGCGGGAATTATTTCACTAGACACCAGAATTGTTTTGGGTGAAATTGCTAAAAGTATTTCTGCATGTGGAATATATTACTTGCAAGGGGTTTTACGTGAATGTTTTTTTATTAATGTAATTGAAAAAATCTGAATAAATAAATAAAAGGAGTTTTATTTAAAGAGAGGTTGCATTAAATTTGGTGGAAATTTAATGGGACTTTTGAGTGGATAAATGGAGGGTCATCTTTATGTGAGTGGAGCTCCCTCCACATGAATGAGGAAGAGGAGGGGGCACCACCCTCCATGGTGCGCCAGCCATGGGGAGGGGCTGACCCCCCTCCTATTATAAAAGGACCCCCTCTCCCTGTCTCACACTCACACCTCCTCGTGAAGGATCTCTCTCCCCCTCTAGTTTATTCCGCATGGTCTCGGACTAGCGAGATACATGTTCCAAGGGGCTTTTCATTTGGAAAGAGTTGTTGCTTCCGCTGCATCGCTGGATCAAGGAGGCGGAGGTTTCTCGGTGGCTTGAACGTGTGTGCAAGAACGGATGAGCCGCTGATTTGCGGCCCTGGGACTTCTTCTCGATCTTGAGATCGTGAAGCGTTCGTCTACATCATCCAATATTGAAACCTCGTTAAACATTATCGTACTACAAGGGTATGTTCTCTATGGATGTATATCCACCCGTTGCTTGTATCTAATAGATAGATCTTGGTACATAGTTGTTCCCATCGTAGGAATTTTTTTGTTTTCTATGCTGCGAACCCTACACTCCCCTGGATTGCTTCCAAAAAGAGACTTGCTTGTTTTCGTCTGAATATTGTGTTTTTGCTGTTAAATCCCTCTATTGGTGTTCAGAACATAAAACACAAATTAAAAACCAAGTTTTCTTTGCTACAGAAGTATTAGCGTTAGGTAAAGCTAGAAAACCATCAAATCCAAATAAAACCACCGATAGAAACCATCAAAAATGTGTCGAATCTCACGGCTACAAACTCCCCCAAGTTTAGATGTTGCTCATCCTTGAGTGACAAGGAAATAAGAAAGGATAGTGGAGATTTGAGACTTAAATAAAAGAACTTACAAGCTCAATTTTGTGTCAAATTATTTTCTTCAAAATTCTTGCAACCTTAAACATGATCATACAAGTATTCAAAAGATGGCACTGAGTTCACTTCCTAACCATGTATATCTTTCTAGAAAATAAATCATATGCCCAAGCTAGTGTCAAAATTTTAGCTAGAAAAGTGAAAGAAATCTTTTTGGTTTCTCTCTTATGTAGAGATGAAAACTTTTTTGCTCTTGTTCATTTAATTAATTAAGTGTACTCAGGTTGGCACCAAAATCATTTAATTGAAGAACAACACATCTAATCTCACGTCAAAATGTCAAGACTCTCAAAGCACCTTTTTCCTTTCCTTGTTTTTCAAAAACTTCAACTCTTTCATAGAGAAATCATGGCACTGTTCTTAACATGTTAATTGGGACTGTGTTGCACACTCGTGACCATGCCAATAGATAGCTGTTGAGAAATAGTTGATTTGAAGAGTACTACAACTTCACTTGGAACGTAAAACCACAAGGAGACTAAAATTTTACCCGTCATAGCATTGCTGCTACAGATGTTTACATAACTCAATAGCCAAAATTAAGTGGTTTCCCACATTTAGATCATTCGTTGGCCAGCAGAGTTAATAGTTCCCCGTGGAGTACGACAGTGTTGTAGTGACACACATAAAGCAATATCCTACTATAATTATTAGAAAAAGAAGTGGCATAATCTCTACTACTTCGAAGTATCGATTTTATCAAACAATTTCATTCAAGGGTGTTATCGAGTCTATTTACATTAATCTCAATGGGGTTGAGTAGTTTCTAAAATCAAATCCTTTGGGATAAACATGGACGCAAGTCATCTCTTGGATGCCTTTTCTTGTTGTAAAAATGTTGGAAATATTTTAACCAAGTTCATTGCTCATTGTTTGAAAGCTAAAAGAGGACGCTGGCAAGGGAATATAATTTATAGGATAACAAACTAGGTGGGCATGACTCAAGTCCAAGCAAGTAAATAATTGTAGGATAAATTTAAAGTTGTAGAAGGGCTGGTGAAAGGTATGTGATACCTTCTCTTGCTTGCTTCGTTCTCGTACTTGAGTCGAATCCCCTCTATATTTCCCTATTGCCAAGTCACCTGCAATTGAGCAATCTTCGAGAAAAACAAAGAAACAAATTGCAATGAAAGTTACACTATTTTTTTTGTGTTTTTGGTTTTAAGAATGCAAACTGAAAGTAAACATGCTATTCTTGTAAAAGAAAACAAATCAAAAGAAGAAATACAAATATGAATGCAAGTTTTTAGGTTTTCAAAACCTCCCCCAAGCTTAGGCTGTTGCCATGCTTAATTGTTGCCGTCATTCGGCAGCGAGTGCTAATGCTACTGGTAGTAGTCAGGGAAGTAAGTCATGAAGTTACTAAAGTTGTGAGTTAAGGCACTCACATCTTCACTTACTCCATGCAGAGTTTGGTCGAACTCCCCAATGCGCTAGTTGAGCTGCAGAAAATCTTGGTAGGGGACATTGTTGAACCCCTGCTGTTGTTGCTGGTTGGGCCATTGGTCCCAAGGTTGCTCCTGCTGTTGCTGTCCCTCCCAAGAAGGGTTGTATTCCTGCTGCTCCTTCTCATCCTGCTTCCCTCCTTCTTCCTCTTCCTCGGAGTCAGGATAGAGTTCCTCCATGATCTCGGTCACTTGATCCTTGGTGAGGATCCAGTTGTCCCTTCCCTGAACCTCGAAGGCTTGCGGGCAAGGCAATGGCACTTGATCATCCTGCACAACATCAAGATAACAAAATTGATAGGCTCGGAGCCTCATGTTAGCTCGATAAACACTGAGGAATCCACATGTAGTTATATACTTGACATCCATAAGTATGTAGCCATCTACAGGTTGCGCAATAGGAATTTCAATTCCAAGATCTTGGACTAGGTGGGTTACCAATCCACCGATGTGAATATCACCTTTCTTTTTGTTACTATGGTGGCGGAGGTGCTAGAGGAATAGAGCTGCTGGAGTGGGACTCTGCGGTGCATTAGGGAAGAGCGCCTTGGTGATCATGTCCATGTCTGCATTAGCCATAGAGTCGGTATATCCTCTTTCTAACAAAGTGTTAGCAAGAAAAAAAGCGAAGTAACGGATGGTTGGGTTCTGAATAGTGGACAACTTCTGGTAGAAGTCACTGCCACCATTAACAGAAGTAACCTCCCAAGTTACTCCACTTGAGACACTATACAAGTTTGTAACAGTTGATTCCATAAGCCTCACAAAATTGTTGAAAAGAAATTTGATATTGCCGCTGGTTAACAGTGAAATTTACCGTGGATGCATTACCTTTCTCCTTGTAGTCGTTGCGAAGAAGGAGGCGAGGAACTCATGGGTGAGCCCAACGTAGGTGTAGTGGCTTGCATTGGCGATGTTAGAGGGCCCTGCATTTGCACACAAGTATTCGGAGTCTTCCCAAAACCCTGCTGAGTTGAGAAAGCCATCATCGGCCCATCGTGTGGGCAGCACCTTGCTCTTGTGAAAAATGCTACCGAGCTTGTTCACCTTGATGCACTAAGAAATTTCAACATAAAACCTTAGGCATATAGTTTCTACATGATATATCAATGATTATACTTGGAGGAATTCGATCCTAATGTGAGAAATTAAAATAGAAAATCAATCAAGCTTGAGTTCATCCATTAATTCAATTAGAAGATTTCAACCATGGAATTATGAAAATAAAGCATGGATAGGGAGAAGAACATACCGATCTGTTGATTTCCCCACTCAAACGAACGAAATCCATGAAGAATTGAGAGTTCTAGAGAGGTTTGAGACTTTTTGTAACATCCTAGTATTTAGGAACTAACGAAGGGTAGATTTAGGAATTTGGAATGTTGCATGCACTTATCAGTGAAAATGTGGGTAAATTTTTCGCCAAATAAAACCCTAAAGTGATCAAGGTTTCTTTCATACTTTAAGATTAGGTTTAGTCTTAAAGGATGATTGTTATAGATTTTGAAATGATCTTTGTGGAATTATGTGTTTTGGGAAAAAGAAATTTGAATTTAAAACTTTAATTTTTGAATTTATAATTCAAAAGGATTTTGAATAATGTTTGAATCTTGATTTAATTAAGAGTTAACCAATATAACTCAAACTTTATCTAAAGAAAGCAATTAAGAATATGAATATCTATTTCATATTTTCATTCATTAAATAAGTTACAAAAATGTAACTTATAATAGTCATCCACACTTTTTAGAAGAGTAAATAAATAAAGAATAATACTTATTTATTGATAATAGTATAATATTTATTACAAAATAATAAAATGAAGATTACAAAAGAATAGAACTAAAATTACAAAAGAATAAAGAAGATTACATTGGACTATTGTTTTACTGCAAAACAAAGAAGGTTAGGGTTAGTATTGTTTTACTCTCAGAATTGATAGTGAAGTGCACTGTTCACTTTTTCATCATTGAGTAATTTAAAGGGGCAAGTTTCACCAATATGAAAGAATATATCTTTTATAATTCTAAGCCATAAGTCAAATGACAGCAAGGAGGGGAAAGTTTCACCAGCCATGTAAAAGTAACCAGATAACAATCAATCTCAAATTCAGAGCATATCCACAAGTGCACAGCAAGCACACAGGCAGGACACACACCAGATTGCGTGGTGTGTGCTGTCAGCCTCACAAAAACAGCTCAACAACACAAAACCATCAACACAGCCGTGGGCTAGCACCACAACCTCATCTTCTTGTTCATACACATCAAACATCAGCAGCCTAGCCACATCCAAACCTGCCAAACTAAACCACAAACCAGATCCTCTCAGAACTCACCAAGATGGTGACATAAGGAGGGGGTGAATCTGGTGGAAAAAAAGGTCAAGACCAAGCTATTAGGAACCAGAAGGTGGATAGCAAGATCAAGGACCAGTTCCAGAAGCTGTAAGTAGTAGGGACAACAACAAGAGAAGGACCAAATCAAGCCAGCAAGATCAGGCTACCAGATCAACAAGTTGGAACCATAACAGCAACAACAGTTGTGGTGAGTTATATAAAATCCTCACGTGATATGTTATCATATCAAATAATCATGTGTTGTTTTATATCTAACCTCTCAGTATTCATCCAAGTGGGATGAATCCATCCTAGAAGGTTTTTAAAAAATTAAAGTCATAATCACAAGATCAACATACCAGTATAACCAGGATCTCAGACCAACATCATTGATCCTGGTTACAAAAGCCAAATCCTATACTTCAATATAGCCCAAAGGAAAGATTATGAAATATGGGCACACCTCTTAAAAGAGTAGCACCTTAGTATCCATAAATCCTATGGATCCATGCAAAATCATTAACACACCCATTGTTTTCCAATTATGTTTCAATAATTAGCAGCTGGTAATTCTACCAGAATATCTCTATCAGGGACAGGCATTAGGAAACTAGTTCCTATGCCTTAGACCAACATCATAGGCAGGAGAATTCAAAGAAGATTTCATTTTATCTTGCCAGTATTAATCACAAGCACTGTCAGAGCTAATATCAGGAATGACCAATCACTTGTGTGCCAGTTTATAATGGTATCACAAGGACAAGTTCTAATAAGCTAATTCCAATCTTTACTTAGATTTCACAAGTAAAAAAGGGGAAGCCACTAAATATCATCTTCCTGAAGCCAAATGCCAGGAATCATCATCAAATTCATTTATACATCTACATAAATCATTAACATGTAATGATTATATTCAGTATGCATATTCTCATACAAGCCAACCATTATAATTGCAGTAAGAAATTACTGATAGAACTATTGACAGTATAAACATCTTGACAGTGGAAAGTTCTCAGATCAAGAACATTTCCATGTAGTGATTTTGTAGAAACACTAACATTGGATCATAGTAAATTACCACTGGAATAAGCCTAACAAGCCACCAGTATCACCAAAGACAACTACAAATAATAATCCACATCAAACAGTCATTCATCATGCTCAAGGATTATCACCACTAGATCCAAATCATCATAAGATATGATCAACAGAGGGATATGAACCCTAATCAGAATAAGAACCATAATTAGGATATGAACCCTAATGAGAACGCAGGCACTAGGCAAGGGTAGCCACTAGATGCACACAGAGAGATTCATGATGATAGGATGAACTAAGATCCAAAGAGGCAACTTACCCGGGGTCCTCACCTAATCAAGAGAAAGCGAAGGCCGACGTGCTCAAGCATGGGGAGCACCTAGAGGGCGCTGCAACCCACACCAGCCACGGCGGCGGCCACCGCAGCACACTAACAGCGCACACCACCACATGAGGGTCCATGGCGGCGGTGGCAGCACCCAACCCAAAACCTAGGGTTCGGGAACATGGTGAACCTGGCCATAGGGGAGCTCCGGAATCAAATCCAGTTGGACAGGAGGAAAGGGCGTAGTCGACAACCTCCTCCTGCACCACGACAGCGACCAGAACAGTCCACGATAGTGGGAATTGTCGGGATCAACATCACCGACCATGGGGTCAGGGATGGAGGAGGAGAGGAGTGAGCTTGAGGGTGAGAGACAGCGAGTGGGTGGGCTAAGTTAGGCAAAAACCCTTCGGGGTGACTGTTTTGACTATGTCTCATGGGCCACAAGGGCCCAATAAGAATAAGCCAGCCCAAAAACCTTTAAGGCCTGTTTTAATAAATAGAAAAAGACCAAAATTCCCCTAAACTTAATTAAATTCTAGAAAATAAAATAAAAGTCCAAAAACTATAAATAAAATATTTTTGGATCATAATAATCCACACTATCCAAATAAATTAAGAAATTAAATTTTAGACATATAAATTTTATTAAGAATTTTGTAAATTATATAATCCTTATGGAATTTTACAAAATTATTGAAAGGTGATAAAATTAAATAAAAATCACTTTCATCATATATTAATATAAATAAATATTTAATAACAATTTTTGACATTTAAGTAATAATTCTTGAAAGAATTATTAAAACAATAAAAATCAAATAAAAAGGGAAATAAAATAAAAGAATACAATATTCTATTATAAATATTAAAAAATTAATATTTATATAAATCCTTTATTATTAAAAATAATTTTTATAATAATGGGGAAAATGCATATCAAGTTAAAAGATGCATTAAATTACTTTGCATAATCATTTTGCTTCTTTAAATATTGTCCTTACCGGGCAATAATGATGTTTTTGTAGACATAGAAGCTCAAGGTCCAGTGCAAGCATCAGACTTCACTACCTTGCCATCACAAGGCAAGTTCATCACTTGCTCATATCCTTTGAAGAGTCTTTATCAAAGTATTTACAAATTGTGTGTTATCATATATACTCTAAAATAAAGAAAATATTAATTTCACAAATAAAGAAATCATAGATATCATCCTATGTGATGATATAATGGAGCAATAGAACTTAGGATTCTATTTGCAACAATGATGATCAATTAGGGACTTAATAACCCCTGACATCAGTGATTCTAGCGCCGTCTATTACATGTTAACCTTGAGATTTTGAATGGGACAGAGAAGTCAGTTGTATCTTCTTCCTCTCGCATGAAGCCGGATGTGCAGGTCGTGGCTGTTATCCTCATAGCATGCATATTAATTGGTAATTCATGGAGGATATGCAGCATATGGGTGGGAACCCTCATCGTCCCACGATAGTTCTGGCATCTAACGGTTTGTACAAACCATTGCCGTAATTCATTATGTGGGCATGGTGTACACCAAGGAGGCATGTGAGGTCGCAAAGGGGGCAGTGATTGTCTTGGACCAACTACTGGCCCCCACATCATGGAATTGTGGACGGGCAAGTACGCTCGGTTGTGCAACAAGGAGTTGATCTCTCATGGGTAAAGTAACACACCTTTGTTGAGTGTAAGAATTGTAACTTGTTACTCTCTGTTCCGGGAAGGAGCTACGAACGCGGCAGGAAAGGAACTCCACGAAAGTTCTGGTCAACCTGTGAAGGCTGATTGTCATAGATTTTTTATAATAAAATCGATCTTTGAAGAAAGATTTACAAAAACTACATAGTGCCAAGGACTTATAGTCCGAGGTGGTAGTTAGAGCATCAAACTTCCCACCTTGCATATAATGAACTTGTTGGGTAACGCTGTTACTCATCCTTTCCTTTGATCCCTTGCTTAGACTCTGAGGATCGCGAAGACGTGCCAATGTATGCAGTTGAATGTCAAGAAGATGTGTTCTATGAGGAGCCTGACCTGTCAGGAGGTGTTGAAGGAGTGGATTACGAAATCCGCTATGGTGTCGACGATAACGAATCCAAATAAGTAACCTAGTTAGTAGTAACCAATGGAGCCGAGAAGAATGAACTCTATAGAATAAGCCGCTAAGCTCAACTCCTAGTCGGAGTTGCTACTTTTAAATTCCATTGAAACACTTTATATTTTGGTTTGTAAGTTGAACCTTTTGAAGTCTTGAACTTATGGTATTGTAATAATAATAATGTGTGAATGTTTGTAATATGGACCCGCAATGTTTCTGTTGTACCACTCTGAGGGATGTGATATTTACAGAACGGTGTTCTATGAGTGTCATGTCAACGACTATAGTGTACTACACATGCAGTGGTATGTTGGGTCACCGCACTTTTGGAGAGAGAGTTTGAGAGAAATAATGAGAGGAGGAAGAACCCTAACCTTCCCCAACTTGTTTAAGTGGTCATGGCAAACTATACGGCGGGAGATATATAGTCGGTTAAGTAGCTCCCACCGTATAGTTGTGGCAACGGCGAGGCTTAGGGTATTCCAACACCAGATCACAACTATACGGCTGGACCAAATGGTCCCGCCGTATAGTTTGTTGTAAAACCTTCTGTATCCGAACCCCAAGTTTTGAGAATTTTGTCAATAACTATATGGCTGCAACTATACGGCCAGAATAAATATTCCCGCCGTATAGTTGGTCGTTACAACTCCTGGAACATGCTTTTTCACCCAAATTTTTGGAGATGCGCTTTTTTATTTGAACAATGTGATTAGGCTAGTTTCTACATATAAAACTCAAACTTTATTTTCTACACTAAATCTATACTCATTCAGTCGATATTTCTACTACTTTTTTACAGCTGCATTTTTACGGGCGCGCTTCCGCAATAATGTATGTGAAGAAGTTGTAGGAATGCGATGAACTTTTAATTATTTAACTATAATTTATTGATATGGTGGGTTGACTCCCATTAAGCATTTTATTAAGAACGATTGTATATTTCAACCCCTTATCTGTTCTCGAATCCTTACGTTTGGTTGCCCTTTATCAAAGGCACTTACCACATGAACTCGTCTTGCCGGTGGGACATACCTTTCTCCTACTTATAGTTTCTTTGGAAAATACTGGATTATTTTAGCATCATAAACATTGAAGATTATTTTCCCTTCAGCACAGTCAACTGACGCTCCTCCAGTGCAAAGAAAAGGTCTTCCAAGTATTATGGATAATTTTTCATCCTTTGGCATTTCAAGAATAATAAAGTCAGTGGGGATAACATGCTCATCTATTCTAAGTAGAACATCCTTAGTCATACCAACAGGTTGTTTAGTGGATTTGTCAGCCATCTGTAAAGTGATAGAAGTGGGGGAATATTCTCCTAATCCTAACCTTTTATAGAGGGAGTATGGCATTACACTAACTCCTTCACCTAAATCACACAAGGCATTATGAATATCAGTTTTGCCTATTGAACATGAAATAGTTGGTATCCCGGGATCTGACTTAGACAATAGCCTCCCATTAGCAGGGTAACTAGTTACCATGGCGACGGTTTCAGTTATCTATTTTCTTCTATTAAGACTATCATGGAGAAATTTAGAATAAGAAGGCACTTTTATTGCATCCGCAAATTGAATTTCTAGACGAAGATCACCTAATGCCTTTTTAAAAGAATCATAAATTACCTCATCTGGTGCTTTCTTTTTGCGGTCTAGATATGGAAGTTTCTTACTCTTATCTTTTACCTTTTGTGGAGGATCAGGCTCTTTAGTTGCTTTCTTTGGTTGTTTCTTATCATTTTTCTTATTTTCTATTGCAACAACCTTGTCTTCTTTGCTTGTGTCTTCTTCCTCTCTCAGATCAATAGTCTCTGCATCAGAGTTATAATTGTCATCTTGTGCATCATTCTGCTTCTCCAAGGATTGATCTTGTGTGTCTTGAGCAGTCTCATCTTGAGGATCCACCAATGTATCAACTTCTTAGCTTGCTTTGAGAAAGGACTTTTCCTTTCGATCTTTTTCAGCTTCATATTCTTTTGGTCCTGATGGTCCTTTAACAACTACACCTCTTCTTGTAACAACATTAGTAGAAACAGGAATATTCATATCATATTGAAGAAAATTTTGATAACCATATGCTATTTGTTCACATTGAGTTTCAATCATACTAAGGTACTTGTGAAATAATTTTATTTCTTGACCAATTTCCTCATAATTTTCTATGAGTTCGGACAAAATCTTTTTGTGTCTTTGAAATTGCTTATCCAAGCTATTGTAAGATTTGGCATGTCAATGTTTCAATTCTTGAAAAACTTTTCTAGTTTCATCCTCTTCAGTAAAAACTTGTAACAAATCTACTTTGTTTTACTTAACAAGTTCAGAAGGTATACATATTTTTCATGGTTTTACGTACTTCAGGCATAAGATCAGGATTTATACGAAGTAGGATTAGTGCCAAAATCAGGATTATATAAATAATCATTCTTAGCCCTAGTAGATATCAATTCCAAGCATGCTTTAACAGTTAAAGTATTTAACGATCCTCCTGCCGATGAATATAGCAACTCTCTGCATTGGGTATTAAGACCGTGGTAAAATAAGTGGCAAACAGTTGAATCAGAATAACATGATTAGGAATACTATTGATCATTCCAAAGAATCTTTCCTAGGATTATGGGTAATTTTATCCCATGTTCTGACTAAAGTTGCCTATATTATTTCCAATTTTTGTTATCTTTGTAAAAGAATTAAACCTGTTTATGCAATGTAGTTTTCCCAAAATTTAATATAATGGCAAGGGAGAGATTATAGCCAGTCTAGAGTTTTACCTTTGAGATACCAACGAAATAGTTTTAGACGAGAGAATTCTCTAGGAAAACCTTTTGGTCCAAGTGATATTATCACATCATCGAACTCTCTAAGATGTCTTCCTGGGTCATCATCTTCCCTTCCATTGAAAGCTTTTTCCTGCAAAATTTCGATAATCTCACCATCAAATCGATATTCTCTAACTCTAGGATTAGGAAATTCTATTGGTTGTTTAAGAAAAGCAGAATTTGGAGCATTATATTCTCTGAGAGTCTTCTCAGGTTTCTTGGGATTTGTCCTATGAATGGACATGATTTCCATGAAGTCACTTAGATTTTCAACTTCAACTTTATTCGACCTCAAAAGTTTTTCAATAATTTCCTCGCGCCTTTGAGTAGGTACGCGATCAAGATAATCTGGTAAATAAGCCCTACCAGAGCGTGTAGACCCTTTGTCTCCTAGGAAGACCATCTTGTAATAGTAACACCTAAAATATCAAGAGACAAAACACTTAGCACTTAGCTCCCCGGCAACGACGCCATAAAATAGCCTGATGGCTGCAAGTGCACATATCGTTTGTAGCTAGTTTCGAAGTTAAAAGGTCGATCCCATAGGGAGCCCAAAGGTAAGTGTTTATAGGTGGAGTCTCTATCACACCCGAAGTTGTCACAGGTCTTCGATTGAATTGACTTTAAGTGTTGGAATAAGAATAGAGTTTGGATTAAATGAAAGTATTTAAATAAAACTAAAATGTAAACTTCAGAAATAAAAAGCATAAAAGTAAATAACGATTTGTTTGTTGTTTTCTGCAGATGACGAAGTAGGCATGGGGAGATTCAGTTCATGGTGATAGTGAATGTGCCAGGTGGATGAGTCATAAGTGTAACAATTATAATCTTATAAGTATGCGTGTAGGCGAGCAACCCATAATTAGCCGGAACTCCTGTTGGCAGATTTCATCCCAACTACAATAATCCTACTTGCCTGTTTACCACAACCATGGTTAGTCACTAGACGATTAAGACCCTTCATGTTTCTTAGCAATTAAGATCCTTGGATCGGACTAATGCAATAAGCCCAGTGGATCCTCGTGATCCTCGAGTCAAACTAGTTTCCCATTGATATCCCCGTGTCACTCGGGGGTTGCCGGTCTGCTAGCAAACAAGATTCTATCTATGTATAAAAAAGCATCATGTTGTATGGGCCCTTAGTTGGACAACAGGCATTAAGCATTCCACGGATAGTCAAGCACACATAATATAGTAATTAAAATCAACCACAAACTTAATGGAAATTATATAAGCACATCACATCTCACCAATCCCCTACATATCCCACGCCCAAGGGAACTTACTCACACATGAGAGAAGAAAGCATCATCGATATAATTAAATAAAGGGAGTTCTTCTTGATATTACCGTGGAGATCCACAATAAGAAATAGAAATAAATCCAACACACAATTCAAGATGGGAAGAACAATCTCAAATCCTAGTCTTGCAAGGTGGAGATGTCTCTCTCTCTCAAGTACAAGTAATAGCTATGGAGGTGTGGTGGCTGGAGATCGAAGATCATGGAGCAAGATGAAGAACATCTTCCCCTTCTTCTATGGATCTCTTATTTATCTCTTCTGGATTAGTTGGCGGCTCGTGTGTTCTATTTTTGTCCTCGGCCTCTTCACAAAAATTATCCCTTTTAATAAGATGAAGGAGATGGAAGCTATACGGCGGGAACTATACAACCAAAGAAATATTCCCGCCGTATAGTTGCTTGTTAAAGCTTTAGTAAAATCCCTTGGATTGCTTCCAACAAGAGACTTACTTGTTTTTGTCTGGATATTGTGTTTTTGCTGTTAAATCCCTCTTTTGGTGTTCAAAACCTGAAACACACATTAAAAACCAAGTTTTATTTGCTACTGAAGTATTAGCGTTAGGTAAATCTAGAAAACCATAAAATCCAAACGAAAACCATCGATATAAACCATAAAAAATGTGTCGAATCTCCCATCTATCAATAGGTAGAATCTACTAGATTTAATTTTAACTCAGTGATTTTAAAAGAGCCAAGATTTAACTTATAAAAAATACCTTTTTGGAATTCTTGAAACACTTGCACCTAAATCACAAAGTACAACTATCTCATTAGTCCCAATTTTAATTTTAATAGTATGCTCAAATATATCATCAATCTTAACAGGTATTTTTTCAGCAATTTTCTTATATTCTTCCTCGAGCCCACGTACCTTTATTGCTACCTGATTAACGAAGTGTTGATACATGGCTTCCTCATTTCCTTCACTTACGGGAATCTTGATATTGATCATTTTCACGAGATCTTCAACCGTGTAATTTGGTGAAGGGGCATTGCTATAGTCAAGGTCTTCAGGCTCCCCCCTTTGGATTCTTACCATTTTGAGGTATTCAACTAGATTGGGCTCAGCTTTACCTGCAAATTTAGCTAGAACGAGAGTTTGACTCTTGGTTATCTTACCTAGATGTGCCTCAACAATCTTTTTTCTTTCTTGGAGGGCTTGCAAATCATTCCTCCAACTCACAGCTTGGTTAGACAATTTCCAAGCATATTATCATGATTCTCCATTATCTTAACTAGGATATTGTTTTGCTCATTTTGTGATTCCATAAAGGAGTTAAGAGTTCCTTGGAGACTACCATTACTTATCCCCTATTATTATTAGAGTTACCTGCAAGACTAGAATAATGTTTCTAGAAAATAGGATTATAGTTCTTCTTCCAAGAAGGGTTATAATCATTACGAGCTATGAAGTATATTTCTTCAATAGTTGATTCTGGGATAGTTCTTACCTGGGTTTCCTTACCTTTCACGGCTAATATGAGCTCATCCATCTTAGCATTGAGTTCTTCATTTTCCTGAGGTGTGACGGGGTTCACCTTCTTTGTGTTTGATCTATCCACATGCCATTGGGCATGGTTGTCTTGCATATTGTCTAGCAGTTGCTTTGCTGCGGTAATTTGTTTGCCCATAAATGTTCCTCCAGCTATAGTATCAAGCATATACTTAGACACAGGGTTAAGATCATTATAAAATAAATGGAGAATTAACCAATCTTCCATCCCGTGGCTGGTAAAGTACCTCATGCATTGTAACATCCCAAAAATCATAGTTTCAAAACTCATTCATATCACTTTGCATCATTCATTCATTTAGGGTTTTCTCAAAAATCACTTAGTGATAGAATATGAGCTATGATTTCATGTGGTCAATTTGTCTCAAATAAACATCACCCTTTGAAATTTGAATGTTTAAATACTTGTTGTTTGCCTCCATTGATGGAAAGTTGGGTAAAACTTTTAAACCCAAAGATTTCAAATTTAGAAGTAGTTTTCAAAATCTCTTTCAATTACTTGCAAACAGGAACAAATCCCTAATTATTTAGAAACCAAGCTGGACCAAGCCTTGCAAAGTAACTACTTAGTTTTATGACTATTTTTGAATCCACAAAAACCCTGCAAAAGTCCCAAGGCAGTTTGATTTCAAAAGGATTTGAATTCATATTAAAATTCATACCAGAAAATGAATTTAGAAAAAGAAAAGAGTCCTTCAAAAGAAAAAGGCCACGCGGACAGAATCTGGCCCAGCAGAAGAACGAGCCCAGTAAGCCCACCCGGGGATCTCCTTTTATTTTCACACACGCGAGCACACGCGCTGAGCCGCTGACAAGCAGACCCCACCTGCACTTCGCGCACCTTGCTGACAAGCGGGCCATCTCCACGCCAGCGTCGTCTCCACCCGCACGACCTGTTCGTCCCCAATCAACGCTGCCGTTCTCGAGTGATAATCGGCGTCAATTCGAATCAATGGCGAGTAATTCTCGCGCTAGCTGGCTATATAAACCCCTCGTCCCTCTCTCTCTTTTCCCCTAAACCCCAAGCACGAACCCCAGTCGCGCAGATTTCTCTCTGCAACCCTTGTCTCCGACGCATCGCCCGGCGAATTCCGGTGAGTCTCGAGTTCCCCCCAGTCTCGCGTTCACGCTATCTTGTTCAGGGAACCTCTGTGCATCTTCTGACACTTTCCGTTTGCTTTCGCATGACCCCTAGCTTTGGCAACGTCAACGACTGGCCGCCACCGTCTCCTGCAAGAACTCCGGCGACCTCCCTCCGTAAGTAACCACCGCCCCTTGCCCTCTGTTTGATACGCTTAGAATCCACATCGTCTTGCGCATCTGACAGTACCCCTGTTTTGGCTTAGCACGACGAGGAACCTCGCCAACGTCGACGACTGACCGTGGCAGACGCATTCGCGAACTCCGGCGAGAAATCCCCGACGAACCCGAACGCCCCTTTCCAAGCCATTGCCACCTTGAGCATCAGCAGCCTCCTGCGGTTCTGGTAAGCATCTTCCCCCTTCCCCGGGCGACCTAGAACGCCGGCACCGCCATCGATCATCACCGGCCACCGCTAGCGCCGCTCGATTTTGGTTAGAGATTTATAACCGTAGATCTGAATCCTACAGTAGAAACACTTCACTTAAAGGGGTATGGACAGATCTGAGCCGCGGCGTTAGTTAGATCCAACGGCTCGGAAGGGTGATCCGTGCGAACCGCACGCCAAATAATAACGCGACGCGTGGCAAGGTTTGGATTAAAAACAGAATTTAAAACCTGAATTAGATTCAAACTTCAAATGCTCATAACTTTCAAATGACACGTTAGATTTTTGCAAACTTTATACCGTTGGATTCAGTGAAACAAGGCCTTTCTGAATATCCAATTTGTTTAGCATATAGTAACAGTTAAAATGGTTTTATTTGTGGAACAAGTTTAGGGCTATTTTAGATATAGAATTATCTTTATAAAATTTTATTATGGCCAAATAAGTTTATTGGACAAACTTGTGACATGTTATGTTTCTGAAGTCATGAACACACTTGGTAGAATCTTCAAAATTTAACACTTGGTAAATTCTTGCATGCATGCATTCATATTATTTTTGGTTGTATTTAATTGTGTGTAATTGTGTGCTTTGATTTCTTGTGTAGATTTTGCTATTGATTGTGATTGTGAAGAGTGCTACTCTCCACACTACCAAGGCAAGTGATATTTACATGAATATATTTGTCCTATGTTTTGAACTAGCATTAGATATTTTATTATATTATTGCATAATATTTTGTCTAATGCAAAAGATGGGAAATCCTATGTAGTCTAGTAGAATTGCTAAGGAATTATCCCTAAGATAAGTTTCCATACTTTGCTTAGCCTAGCTTATAGCAAAACATGGGTTGGTGAAAAACTACACTTACAATGAAGAAAATATTTCTAAGTCATGAGACTTATACTTTCCTAATAAAACCACTAAGTCAAATGAACCTCCTGGGTGGAAAGGAAAGTATGGGTTATGTTGAGTGGCTACACAAGGCCATGGACTTGGGTTGTGTATCTCACTTGTGGTAAGCCACCCAGGCACAAAGGGATTTGGAGGCCAAGTGTTGAGAAAGCTTACAGTGCAACCACTTGGCAATATGGGCTCTGCCTTGATCATAGAGGTAGCTAGAACTTAGTCATTTGGACAGTTGGTGGTAGATGGGATGATAGGATGGAGCGTGTCCATTTGACTAAGGAAAGGCTTCTGAAAGGTCCTGTCTTGGGAAACCAAGTCTGGTGGGGAAAGTGCACAACCTCTGCAGATGGAAAACCTAAGTACTTAGCCTTGTCCAAGGAAATGGACACTTTGAGCATCAAGACATGGAAGCCACAAGAATCTCATCACTCCAACTTCTAAGTAAAAATTTGTGGGTGAATAAGGGTGAAGGACCCCAATGTCTATTGGTGGTTTCCTTGGGAATGTTTTTGACAAAGAACAACTTAGTGATTTCAACTAATAGGAAAAGTTTATTTTCAAGCAAAGCAAGCCAAGCTACACTAGCCAAAATGCATATAGTAATATAGTCCACTTAAAATATACTAAGGTATCACTTGCCAATACTATTCCAAAGTATTGACCCTCTGGGCTGTAACTTGTGATGTTGCAGTTACTGATGATGATTAGGAGTCATGAGTCTACACTCAACATGCTTACGTGGCACATGAAGATGAAGACTTGTGTTTATTTACTTATTCCTAAAACTCTTGTATTAGGCCTATGGCCCCGAGTTGTAAAAGACTATGTTTTATCTCTAGAATGAATGTAATAAACGACCTTTGTATCTGTGTACTTCATCTTAAACTGTGGATGCTAGCATTGATCCGAGGACTAGCATTGCAATCACAGGATCCTATCCTTTATAAAGGAGGGTTTAACAGATGGTATCGAGCACCATGCTGTAGGATTATGACCCTAGGATTGGAAAACCACTAAGGAAAAAGTTTTTCAAACTACTTCTACAATTGTCTATTCTTCTCGTAAAACTTTTCCTAATCTCTTTTAACTTCCTTGTAGATGAATTCCATCAACGAAGCCGTGAAGAAGGGACCACTCATGACCATGACCTTGGAATGTGAAACTGAGTTTCCCAATATTCTCAAGGACCTCATGGAGGCAATGGATGCTCATGGTGAAGCTGTGTACAAGGGCTTTCCAGTGATGGATGAAGGAGTGGAGTATTGGTGGGTGCAACTTCACTTGTACAAAAACAAGGAAGACAACCACAAAGAAAGGGGATTCTGCATGTACACTAACACTACCATGCACACCACATTCTTTGAGTCAGCCAGGGATGCAGCTTGGAGGACTATCAAGGAACTAAGTGCTAGAGTCAAGTGCAGAATGCTCAACCTCCAAAAGGACTTAGAGAAAGAGAAGGAGCTTACTCAAGAGTTGGAAGACACCAACCAAGAAATAAGGGGAGATGTTATAGACTTAGTAATAGAGTCAAGAGAGCAAGATTGGTGGATTGCCTCTAGGAACATTGTGTTTAATAATAGATCCCGTGAGATTGGATTGTAAGGACACTTCGTTAGTTGGACCACCACTTATCACCTTGTTTTCAAAAGATATTTTAAATAAGTATGGACCTTGAGTGATGTAATGGACTTATGTATGCATGACTTGTGTGACAATTATGTTTCACGAATATGTATGAATGTTTGTCTTGATTTATCTTGAATTGCGTTGTTCTAACTTTTTAATCTTGTAAATAGATGCCTGTTGCCGTCAGCACCGTTGAGGAGTTTCGGGTTACTCGTTTTGGTCCCCGTATCATTGAGCTTACCACTCTACTTGATCTCCCTCTTCCTACCATCACGGTGTACCCACTCACCAAGTTCGAGAGGAAGGACCTCTGGGGCTTCAAGGTGACCCAGCCAGGGCCAGGTGAGCCTACTACGAGGCCATCGTCTTCAAGTTGATGCACGATGCGGGAGAGAGGCATGGAGGTAGTCATGCAGGACCTGATAGGGATCGTTAGGCGTCACTCTAGACGGAGTTAGGGTACTCATTTTCACGTCTTGGAAGGCGTGATGTTGACGGAGAGTCCATCGACTTGAGGACGACTCGAGGAGCACATGAGCCGTCGCCTTTATCTTCAGGACTTAGAGACTCTTATCGGACACGTAGATCGGACAGTGACGAGCGTCATGCTAGGTAATGACGAGCTTGGTGCAGCTTCGCGAGAAGGACAAGCTTTTGCTTAGCAGGATGAGATGATCAAGGAAATGGAGACAAAGTTCGAGGCCGGACCGCAAGTTCAAGAGTCAAGAGAAGCGTCCGGGATAGGAACAAGAGGATCCGGGACATGATCGAGGAACTGAAGTCTAAGGACTTGAACTTGAGCAGCAGATGGTTATTGAGAGGCTTCGCTCCCAGAAGAGGGCTCGCAAGACCAAGGTTGATTCTTTGACCACTACGATTGAGGAGAACAAGACCGCGATGGAGAACGCAGGTCTTACCTTCGTCGAGGAGGAGATAGATGCTGACGAGTAGACTTGTTACTCGTTTTTACTTACATATTCATACTTGTTGTTGCGAACTTGTTATTGGATCATCCGACATGTGGATGGCTTGTCACTTGTGTGTTTTTACTTCATGAGTTTGTTATGTGGATGTTGCACTTATATTCTTATGTTGCTTGTTATGTGTTGCTTGTGATGTATTGTGCATGAAACATCTATGGGTATCTCATTCTTATCTATTTGATCAAACCACAGATGCCTCCCCGTCGCGCAAACCCCAACCCCAATAACATTACCCCGGAAATGCAACAGATGATGAATGCGCAAACGCAACTTATGCAAATGATGACGACATTCATTCAGAATCAGAACAACAATAACAACAACAATAACAATCCCAACAACAACAACAACAATCCCAACAACAACAACAACAACAACAACAACAACAACAACAACAACAATCCTCTGGGTTTTGATATGCTTACCAGATTTCTGCCACTAAGGCCAGCAAAAATTTTGGGGACAACTGATCCCATGGCAGCCAATGACTGGCTACGTTCTGTGAACAAAGACTTGGTGACGATGCACTGCGATGCTGAAAAAGTCGATTCGCACATACATTGGAAGGACCAGCCGCCACATGGTGGGATAACTTCCAAATCACCACTCCCATTGATGAAGTGACATGGGACATATTTGAGGATGGGTTTCGCACCGCTCATATCTCATCCGGGATAATGAGTCTGAAAAAGAAGGAGTTTCACAACTTGAAACAACGCCATCGCAGTGTGGCGAATCGTAGAAGAATTCAACAATCGCGCTATGCACCGGATGAGGTTGATCTCGATGCCAAGAGAAAGGAAAAGTTCTTGGAAGGCTTGAATGATGAGCTGAACCTACAGTTATCTGTAGCATATGTTCCAACTTATCAGTCGTTGTGTGACAAGGCTGCTATTTTGGAAAGTAAAATGAAACAAGTCGAGAGTAGGAAGAGGAAACACTCCAAAACACTCGGGGCGTCTCACAAACGATCTCACTTTGATGACAGTGGCAGCTCAGGATCCCATAAACATGGGAAATTCAACAAGCACCACAACCACAACTGTCATGACAACAAGCATCACCGTAGTCATGACAATGATAAGTACAAGAACCACAAGGGTGGACATAAGAGCCACCACAGTGGAAATGGTAGTGGAAGTGGAAGTCAGCATGTTAAAAGGACATCGATCAGTTGAGTGCTTCAAATGCAAGAAGTGGGGCATTATGCTAATGAGTGCCACGAAAAGAAAGTTGAAGGACCTAACAAGCCAAATCCTTTCCAAAAAGGACAGGTTAACCACATCAATGTGGAGGAGGTCTATGAGGAACCTGATGCCGTTGCTGGTAAGTTCAGACTCAATTCAATTTCAGCATTTGTACTCTTTGATACTGGTGCATCTCATTCATTCATATCGAAGGCATTTGTTGATAGAAATGGGTTTGCATCAGAAAACATTGGGTGTCCGATAAAGGTTAGTTCTCCAGGGGGAGACATGATAGCAAGCCTTGGATGCCGGGATCTTATCATAGAGTTTGGTAAGCATAAGTTCCCAGTAAGCCTGATAATCCTAGATTCCCAAGGACTAGATGTAATTTTGGGAATGGATTGGATGGCTAAGTATGAAGGAGTATTAGATTGTGCCAATCGTACAGTTACACTCACAACCCCAGAAGGAAAAAGAATAAAATTTAAGTCAAACTTTGAATCCAAAGGAAATAAGCTAAATTCTCTTAAGGGGGTTAGCATGGACAGTGTGCCAATTGTGTGTGAGTATCCGGATGTATTTCCGGAGGAATTACCAGGAATGCCACCAGATAGAGATGTGGAGTTTTTGATAGATTTGGTACCAGGTTCTGGACCAATAGCTAAGAGACCATACAAAATGTCAGTGGATGAATTGAAAGAACTCAAGAAACAACTAGGAGAACAGTTACAGAAAGGGTTTATACAACCAAGTTCTTCATCCTGGGGAGCCCCAGTATTGTTTGTGGAGAAGAAAGATAGAACACAAAGATTGTGTATTGACTACCGTTCTCTCAACGAGGTTACTATTAAGAACAAATATCCTTTGCCAAGAATCAACGACTTGTTTGATCAATTAGAAGGGGCGTGTGTTTTCTCGAAGATTGATCTTCGGTCAGGCTATTTTCAACTTAAGATAAGAGAGCAAGACATACCTAAGACAGCATTCACCACAAGGTATGGATTGTATGAGTACACTGTGATGCCTTTTGGTTTAACCAACGCCGGCATACTTCATGAATATGATGAACAAAGTGTTCATGGAATTCCTTGACAAGTTCGATTTGTCGTTTTATCGACGATATCCTAGTCTACTCCAAGATCAAGGAAGAACATGAAAGACACTTGCTTGATACTTGAAAAGTTAAGAGAGCATAAGCTTTATGCCAAATTCAGCAAGTGTGAGTTTTGGTTAGAGAAAGTTGGATTTCTTGGTCATGTTATGACAAAGGATGGTGTGGCAGTTGATCCTGCCAAAGTTTCAGCTGTGACAGATTGGGAAACACCTAAGAATGTGAAGGAAGTTCGTAGTTTCCTTGGCTTAGAGTTACTCAGAAGGTTCATTGAAAATTTCTCGAAGTTGCTAAGCCAATGATGAATTGCTAAAGAAGGACAAGAAATTTGTTTGGATGAAGGTTGAAATCGACTTCAAGAGTTGAAGAAGAGACTTGTGACAGCACCAGTTCTATGTCTGCCGGATTTGGAAAAAGATTTCCAAGTGTATTGTGATGCTTCTCATCAAGGCTTGGGTGTTGTACTTATGCAAGATGGTAGAGTCGTAGCTTATGCCTCGAGACAACTCAAAACTCATGAAGTAAACTATCCTACTCATGATTTGGAGTTAGCCTCTGTCGTCCATGCACTCAAAACATGGAGACATTACCTTTTAGGCAAGCGGTGTGAAGTATTCACCGATCATAAGAGCTTGAAGTATATCTTCACCCAGAAGGAGATCAACATGAGACAAAGAAGATGGCTAGAACTTATCAAGGATTATGACTTGAGTTTGCAATACCACCCCGGTAAAGCAAATGTGGTAGCCGATGCTTTAAGTCGTAAGACGTTTGTAAATGGTCTTACCAAAGGAGAATTGCCAGAAGATCTCTGTAAACAATTCAAGGAACTCAGATTGGAGATTGTACCAGAAGGACATCTTATGTCATTAGATGTTCAACCCACTCTTTTGAACAGGATCCAAGAAGCTCAGAAGACCGATAAGGAAATTGAAAAGATCAAGGAAAATATTAGTCTAGGGAAGGCTAAGAGTTTCCGTATTGATGAACAAGGAACCTTATGGCACGGGAAACGTATATGTGTTCCACAAGACCCAGAGTTGCGGAAACTGATCTTACACGAAGGTCACAACTCTCCATATTCTATTCACCCAGGAAACACCAAAATGTACATGGATATGAAAGAAAGATTTTGGTGGAACAATCTCAAAAGAGACATCGCCGAACATATTGCTTTGTGTGATGTGTGTAGCAGAGTCAAAGCGGAACACCAAAAACCAGCAGGTCTACTTCAACCACTGCCTATTCCTGAATGGAAGTGGGAAAATATTGGTATGGATTTCATTACCGGATTACCAAGGACCAGGTCAGGGTATGATTCCATATGGGTAGTAGTGGATCGCCTAACTAAAGTGGCTCATTTTATACCCGTGAAGACAACTTATACAAGTGCCAAGTTAGCAAAAATATACATGAGCAGAATCGTATGCCTTCACGGAGTGCCCAAAAGTATTGTGTCGGATAGAGGAAATCAGTTCACTTCTCACTTTTGGAGCGACTTCATGAATCCTTAGGAACGAGATTGGAATTCAGTACTGCCTTTCATCCTCAAACAGATGGACAAATAGAAAGGACCAACCAAATTCTGGAAGATATGTTGAGAGCATGTGCTTTAGACTATGGAGCAAGTTGGGATGAAAGTTTGCCTTACGCAGAGTTCTCTTACAACAATAGTCATCAATCTAGTATTGGAATGGCACCGTTTGAGTTACTCTACGGAAGAAAGTGTACCACCCCATTGTTATGGAACGGTGTGGGAGAAAGAAGCCTATTCGGACCTGATCTTATCAAAGATGCCGAAGAAAAAGTCAAATTGGTTAAAGACAGGTTGAAGATAGCACAGTCCCGACAGAAAAGCTACGCGGATTCTAAGCGTAGAGAAGTCACCTACGAAGTTGGGGATAGAGCTTATCTCAGAGTATCACCACTCCGTGGAGTGAAAAGATTTGGAGTCAAAGGAAAGTTGGCACCAAGATATGTTGGGCCATTCAAAATTCTAGGTCGCAAAGGAGAAGTTGCATATGAAGTTGAATTACCAGAATCTCTATCAGCAGTCCATAACGTATTTCATGTGAGTCAACTTAAGAAATGTCACCCAGAAATGGAAGAGTCCTCCTTGAAGGATACCATACCTTTGGAAGAGGTTCAACTAGAAAGTGATCTCACTTATGAAGAAAAGCCTGTCAAGATTTTAGAGACCGCAGAAAGAGTCACCAGGACCAAGACTATCAAATTTTGTAAAGTACAATGGAATCATCACTCCGAAGAGGAAGCAACATGGGAAAGAGAAGATGATCTTCGGAAAGACCACCCACACCTATTTGCTAGCCAATCCGAATCTCGAGGGCGAGATTCATCTTAAGGGGGTTAGATTTGTAACATCCCAAAAATCATAGTTTCAAAACTCATTCATATCACTTTGCATCATTCATTCATTTAGGGTTTTCTCAAAAATCACTTAGTGATAGAATATGAGCTATGATTTCATGTGGTCAATTTGTCTCAAATAAACATCACCCTTTGAAATTTGAATGTTTAAATACTTGTTGTTTGCCTCCATTGATGGAAAGTTGGGTAAAACTTTTAAACCCCAAGATTTCAAATTTAGAAGTAGTTTTCAAAATCTCTTTCAATTACTTGCAAGTGAACAAATCCTAATTATTTAGAAACCAAGTGGACCAAGCCTTGCAAAGTAACTACTTAGTTTTATGACTATTTTTGAATCCACAAAACCCCAAAAGTCCCAAGGCAGTTTGATTTCAAAAGGATTTGAATTCATATTAAAATTCATACCAAAATGAATTTAGAAAAGAAAAGAGTCCTTCAAAAGAAAAGGCCACGCTTGCGAATCGCCCAATGAGAAGAACGAGCCCAAAGCCCACGGGGATCTCTTTTCTTTTCACACGCTGCACAGCTGACATTGACAAGCAGACCCACCGCACGCGCACCTCGCTGACAAGCGGGCCATCTCCACGCCAGCGTCGTCTCCACCCGCACGACCTATTCGTCCCCAATCAACGCTGCCGTTTCCTGAGTGATAATCGCGGCGTCAATTCGAATCAATGGCCGAGTAATTCTCGCGCTTAGCCAGGCTATATAAACCCCCTCTGTCCCCTCTCTCTTTTCCCCCAAACCCCAAGCACAGAACGCCCCCAGGCTGCGCACATTTTTCTCTGCAACCCGCCGTCTCCGGCAATGCGCGTGAATTCGGTGAGTCTCGAGTTCCCCGGTCTCGCGTTCACGCTATCTTGTTCAGGAACCTCTGCATCTTCGACACTTTCCGTTTGCTTCGCATGACCCCTAGCTTTGGCAACGTCAACGGCGCCACCGTCTCTGCAAGAACTCCGACCTCCTCCGTAAGTAACCACCGCCTTGCCCTCGTTGATACGCTTAGAATCCACATCGTCTTGCGCATCCGATTCCCTGCTTTTGGCTTACACGACGAGGAACCTCGCCAACGTCGACGTGACCGTGGCGAGCGCATTCGAACTCCGCGAGAAATCCCACGAACCCAACGCCTTTCCAAGCCATTGCCACCTTGAGCATCAGCAGCCTCCTGCGGTTCTGGTACGCATCTTCCCCCTTCCCCGGGCGACCTAGAACGCCGGCACCGCCACTGACTGACGCGCCGCCGCCTGTCACCGCCGGTAGCGCCGCTCGATTTTGGTTAGGAGATTTATAACCGTTAGATCTGAATCCTACGCGTAGAAACACTTCACTTAACGAAGGGTATGGACAGATCTGAGCAGCAGCTTAGTTAGATCCGGCTCGGAAGGGTGATCCGGTGCGAACCGATGCACGCCAGATAATAGCGACGCTGGCAAGGTTTGGATTAAAACAGAATTTAAAACCTGAATTAGATTCAAACTTCAAATGCTCATAACTTTCAAATGACACGTTAGATTTTTGCAAACTTTATACCGTTGGATTCAGTGAAACAAGGCCTTTCTGAATATCCAATTTGTTTAGCATATAGTAACAGTTAAAATGGTTTTATTTGTGGAACAAGTTGAGGGCTATTTTTAGATATAGAATTATCTTTATAAAATTTTATTATGGCCAAATAAGTTTATTGGACAAACTTGTGACATGTTATGTTTCTGAAGTCATGAACACACTTGGTAGAATCTTCAAAATTTAACACTAGGTAAATTCTTGCATGCATGCATTCATATTATTTTTGGTTGTATTTAATTGTGTGTAATTGTGTGCTTTGATTTCTTGTGTAGATTTTGCTAGTGATTGTGATTGTGAAGAGTGCTACTCTCCACACTACCAAGGCAAGTGATATTTACATGAATATATTTGTCCTATGTTTTGAACTAGCATTAGATATTTTATTATATTATTATTGCATTATATTTTGTCTAATGCAAAAGATGGGAAATCCTATGTAGTCTAGTAGAATTGCTAAGGAATTATCCCTAAGATAAGTTGCCATACTTTGCTTAGCCTAGCTTATAGCAAAACATGGGTTGGTGAAAAACTACACTTACAATGAAGAAAATATTTCTAAGTCATGAGACTTATACTTTCCTAATAAAACCACTAAGTCAAATGAACCTCCTGGGTGGAAAGGAAAGTATGGGTTATGTTGAGTGGTTACACAAGGCCATGGACTTGGGTTGTGTATCTCACTTGTGGTAAGCCACCCAGGCACAAAGGGATTTGGAGGCCAAGTGTTGAGAAAGCTTACAGTGCAACCACTTGGCAATATGGGCTCTGTCTTGATCATATAGGTAGCTAGAACTTAGTCATTTGGACAGTTGGTGGTAGATGGGATGATAGGATGGAGCGCGTCCATTTGGCTAAGGAAAGGCTTCTGAAAGGTCCTGTCTTGGGAAACCAAGTCTGGTGGGGAAAGTGCACAACCTCTGCAGATGGAAAACCTAAGTACTTAGCCTTGTCCAAGGAAATGGACACTTTGAGCATCAAGACATGGAAGCCACAAGAATCTCATCACTCCAACTTCTAAGTAAAAATTTGTGGGTGAACAAGGGTGAAGGACCCCAATGTCTATTGGTGGTTTCCTTGGGAATGTTTTTGACAAAGAACAACTTAGTGATTTCAACTAATAGGAAAAGTTTATTTTCAAGCAAAGCAAGCCAAGCTACACTAGCCAAAATGCATATAGTAATATAGTCCACTTAAAATATACTAAGGTATCACTTGCCAATACTATTCCAAAGTATTGACCCTTTGTGGCTGTAACTTGTGATGTTGCAGGTTACTCCGATGATGATTAGGAGTCATGAGTCTACACTCAACATGCTTGCCTGTGGCACATGAAGATGAAGACTTGTGTTTATTTACTTATTCCTAAAAACTCTTGTATTAGGCCTATGGCCCTGAGTTGTAAAAGACTATGTTTTATCTCTGGAATGAATGTAATAAACGACCTTTGTATCTGTGTACTTCATCTTAAACTGTGGATGCTAGCATTGATCCAGGGACTAGCATTGCAATCACAGGTATCCTATCCTTTATAAAGGAGGGGTTTAACATGCATTCTTTCGTTCTCTACCATGCAAGCACTAGTGGATCATGCTCTTCCTGTCTAAAACCAGTAATATTAGATCTTAGTTGCATAGTCTTTGCAGATGGGAAAATTTTAGTCAAAAATAAAGTACATTCCACCCATGATGCAATAATATTTCTAGGCAAAGATAGCAACCATTCTTTTTCTCTTCCTCTAAGAGAGAAAGGAAATAAGCGCAATATGACCGCATCAGGGTCAACATCTTTAATGCGCATCATATCACATATTTCAGTGAAAGTGAGCAAGGGCATACCTGTGTCCTCAACAGCAGAGCCTCCAAATTGATTCTGTTGAACCAAACTTAAATAGTGGGGCTTAATTTCATAGTCCTCAGTAGTAATTGCTGGCTGGGTAATAGGAGTACACAAATAATCATTGTTGGGAGTTACAAACTCCCCAAGCTTATTTTCAGCCATATTTCGTATGTTTTTAGGTTTTATTTTAAACAAAAACTTATGATAGTGAAAATAAGAATTTAAAGACTAACTATTCTTTTGGTTTTTCAAATAAAGACTGAAAGCAAAATAACAAAATTAAAAACAAAAATTAAAACTAGCAAGGTTCCTACTAACCTTATCAGGGTAGCTAATGCTTCCTCGACAATGGTGCCAGAAAAAGGGTTGTGATACGTTGAAAACGTATCTATAATTTTTGATGTTCCATGATTTTTTAGTATCTACTTTGCTTTGATTTGTATTTACTTTGAGGTGTTTTTATATGTTTTTCTAGACTAACCTATTAACAAGATGCCACGATGCAGTGCTTTTCTTACTTTTGGTTCGGAAAAGCGAAAATCAATATTCTCGGAATTGGATGGGACAAAAGCCAAAGTAAATATTTTACCGTGGGGAACCGAGCGAACACGAGGCGGAGCCACACCCCTGGCCGGCCGGGGGTGCGGCCTGGTGCCCTCGCCTCTTCTCCTATAAGAAGCCCCCGATACCAAAACCCTAAGGACCCGATCAATCTTCCACGAAACAGACTGTAGCCTCCACCACCGTTGTCCCTAGATCGGGGGGATCTGAAGCTCTTCCTGGCACCCTGCTGGAGGGGAGATCATCCTGGAGGCCTTCTTCATCACCATGCCAACCTCCGGTATGATGTGTGAGTAGTTCCACCTTGGACTACGGGTCCATGTAGTAGCTAGATGGTTATATCTCCTCCTTTGTGCTACCATGTTTAGATATTGTGAGCTCCGTTCATGATCAAGATCATCTATTTGTAATCATGCATGTTGTGTTTGCGGGGATCCGATGGATATTGAGATTACTATGTCAGATTGATTAATGGTTTTGTCTTATTGATTCTATCATGTCTGTGTTGTTTGTGATCTTGCATGCTCTCCGTTTCTAGTATCTATCTTGGCCAAGTAGATGCTAGTGACTCCAAGAGGGAGTATTTATGCTCGATAGTGGGTTCATGCCTCTATTTAATCAAAGGGAAGTGATAGAAATATCTATGGTTGTAGATGTGTTGCTGCTACTAGGGGAAAAACAACGGTCTCTTGTTCATGGAATAAGTGGATTGTTTACCTTACACACTTTGCTTAAAGAAGTAATCTGTTGCTTGCAACTTAATACTGGAGTGGGTTCGGATGATAACCTGAAGGTGGATTACTAGTCATAGATGCAGTTGGATGGCAGTCTATGGATCTTGTTGTATTGCCCAATCAAATCTCATAGGATCATGAATGTCTAGTATTGCATTTTTATGCCTTGCTCAGTCATGTCAATTGCCCTACTGTAATTTGTTTACCCAGCATGCCATGTTTGTTTATCTTAAGGAGAACACCTCTAGTGAACTATGGACTCCCAGTCCAATCTTTACCATTGATACATCTTCCACTATTACTGTTTACTTTTTGTAAACCACTATTACCTTCCACACCTACAGTTAATATTTTGTTTTCAGCAAACTGGTGAGATTGACAACCTCACTGTTTGTTGGGGCAAAGTCTTGAGTTTGTGTTGTGCAGGTTTCCAAGTTCCTAGCAACACCTTTGAGTCGTTTCCTTCCTACTACTGGTTCGATAACCTTGGTTTCTTACTGAGGGAAAACTTGATGGTGTGCTCATCACACCTTCCTCTTGGGTAATCCCAACAAAGCTCAACAATCAGTTGTTCCACCATCAGGTTGATACCTTTGATCCGGATTATGGATATAGTATAGCTCTTTTTTCCCTAGTAGACCTAGGTTATCGAATCATCAGGAAGCAAAAATCTTAGTAAAGTTACTTTAACGGACCTTCGGGAGTTTTAGAAATCCTTTTGTTTTTTAGAGTTTGCGATCTTTTTGTTGTTATCGATGATGGAGAGAGAGGGCCTGGGGCTTTCTTGTTTCACCTGTATCTGTGCAAAACATCTGATGGGAATAAAAGATAATAATAAAGTATGCATGTAATTGTTAGAGAAAGATAATTATATGTGGGCAGTGCATCCATAATTGCTATTGCCTCTGCAACCGCTTATAGCAATAACCTACTAGTCTCATCCATAGAAGAAAGATAACTAATGATATGCATAGTGATGTCACCATTAATCCCATGTAAATCCCTCACATACAGCCGTACTAACCTTTCTGTCACTGGGGTTCCCATCCTGCAGATTAGTTATTACTTACACTCCCTATACCTGGATCAGTCCTTGAGGTATTGGGTACCTGACAATTACTTATATTGAGGCAAGAGAGGGTACAATAAGAATCATGTCATACTAACTAATACATGATCCCATCTATGATAAATAACATGCACAAAGCTACATGGCTAGGCCAAAGCAATTATCCCAAGGAGAATTACTCACACATAGAGATGAAATCAACAATCCTAAACAATGTAATGGAAATTATGAGATTGATAGTAATAGTCTTACAATGTCGCCAAGATGACATCTACTATTACAAGTGGTGGAATATGTCTATGGTGGAGGAGAAGGGTTTGGAGATTAGATATAGATCTATCCCTCCGGTGGTGTGGTTTCTGATGGCTTGGTGTAATCTGGTGGAGTTAGGGCGGACTTTTCTCATCGCCCGAGGCCTCTTTATATAGGGTTCCCTTCATGAAAGTTGTTCTGTTTGACCTAGCAGTGTCGGTGGCAACTATACGGCCGGAATTTTATTCCCGTCGTATAGTTGGTCGTTAAAGCTTCTGTCTCCTCTTCACGACCCCTGGTTTCTTTGGGTTGTTGGAAATATCATATCTTTGACTTTAATGTTGTGATTCCCATCAGTAAACGTCATTATCTATGCAGGGAAAAATAGAAAGAAAGGATTAGTCGCTACCGCGTTGTATTGCGGTCGTGGACCATTGGTGGAGATGGAGGGGTTGTAACCACCAGATGTCATGGCTCTAGGACGGGCAGTTTGCCACTATCTGTTTTCCTGGGCGACTGGACAACGCCGCTCTGCTGTTGGTGGACCGGGAGTAAACCTGCCCCTAGGAGTCTCAGCCCGCGTTCTGCTGCTCGACCTCTTTGGCGAGCAGGGCTTGGGCGTACTTGATCTGGATCATGCCTTCACCCGTGGGGTTTAGGTTTACGACCGTGGCCTGACTCATGATGACGGTGTCCATCAAAGTCGAATAAAGGGGAGGCCGTTAGCGTCATATTCTCGTGGCGCCATGCTAACCCGAGGTTGTTCCGAAGGGGACGTTCGATTGGGTGGCGCGGGAGCTCCGTTCGTGGTCGACTCAGCGGGTGAACGACTGCTCCCCGGTGGTGCGTTGTTGCAGGCCTCGCGATCGGCTGGCCACGCAGGGTCATTCTCGTCGTTGAAGTTGAGGACTCACCCCTGTGAGGCAAGGTGAAGTCGCCGTGTAACCTGGTTCCTATGGTACATCAAGAGCTATTGTGTTGTTTCCTGCTCGAGGCAGAAATTTTCACGCCCGGTCTTCTCTTTCTCCTTGGCCTCGTTCAAGGCCAAGCAGTGCCGCTCGATCTCGTCGGCATTTGCATTGGGTGGGAGGGGCGTGGTGAAACGATCCACCGGTGGTTCAGTGTCGTTCGCCATGTAGATGGCATGATGGACGATGGGCATGCCTCGTCTGGAGACTCTGACCCGAAATTGTAGTCAATGAGTTGGAGGATCGAATCGTCCTCGTAGTTCTCGGTGTTGGAAACCTTGGTGATGGAGCTGGCCTTGGACGCGGGGGCATCGGGCTCTATGACCGGAGTGGGTGCCACTGAGTCGGCGTCGTCAAAAAGGGTGTCCCTGCTCTCGATCAAGCCGTCCTCGGTCGAATCATACTTGGAGGCGAGCAGGGAGATCGACTGGATCTGCTCCTCCGAGAGTAGATCGCGCGGGGCGATCCGGTGCTGGTGGAAAATGCGGTGGGATCCATCGGATCGATGGCATTTGTGAAGACGATGAAGAGGTTGATGGAGCCGACTGGTATTACGACAGCATGCATGACTGGTCGCGAGGCCGAGACGTAGCTACTCGGCTGGATCTGGAGAAATATGCCGGTGGCAATAATGTGGTCGGTGGCGAAGGGTCAGCGAGTTGGATTAAAGGGTCTCGCCGCAGATCAGAGGCTTGACTCACCAAGCCCCACGGTGGGCGCCACTGTCGTGGGAATAGACACGACAGTCGTTGCCAGGGTAGCGATTGAGTCAAAGGAGGGCAAGAGCGATTCACCATCTGCGGATCAAGATTGGCAGCGAGACACATGGTTTACCCAGGTTCTGCCCCTCGTAAGGTAAAGACCTACTTACTACTTGCTTGTATTGATGGAGGATGAGTTACAAGGTGGGCGAACTGGGCGTAAGGGTGACGAGTCACTTGGATGGGGGAGCTCATAGCTCCTGAGTACAAAGGGAACCCTAGGGAGGCTTATATAGGGGTGACCCGATAGGGTTTTACAGGATCTCAACAGAATCAATAAAGGTTTTAGGGGTTTGACCTAATCCGACGGGGCCTAACTATGTTCTTGGGCCTTCGCGTCTAGTCGTCGGTCTTCTCTGAAGCCTCCTTTCTAGTCGCCACTAGTGCTGGCCCACTCGACATTGGGCCAGTCGCTTCCTACCTTCGTGGATACCCTGATTGGCATATCCCCATCATCCCTCAAAAGCCTCCAGCAAAGCTACTGGCCTCGTTAGCATGAAGAAAGAATTGATGGATGAGCAATGGAGTGAGGAGACGAGGAAGAGGACCGACTGTAGAGAGAAGTCCTGGAGTTGCATTGTCTCTGCCCAAACTGCCCAGGAAAGGGCCACCGCCCTTGAACACACCGCAGCCGTCTAGGAAAAGGCCAACACCGAGGCCCTCGCCATGCAGACCGCCACCTTGCTTATGATAAAGGAGCATCATGTAGCTGCCTTTGGCACGACCGAAGCAAGCTTGACCTCATTCACGAACAAGCCAGGCCTTCTTTGGGCAAGTCACGGCCATGCCAGAGCTCGTCGGTGAGTCCTCACCGGCTATTCATGGCATTGACCTGAACACGTGTGAGACCCTACCACATGGCTCAATAGGATTGATAGAAAACCCATACCAACAAGTTGCAACTTCTTTTCCGGAAGCTCATTCGAAAATAACTCTAAGGTTAAGCGTGCTTGTCCTAGAGCAATTCTAGGATGGGTGACCGACCAGGAAGTGGGTACCGGGTACGCACGAGTGAGGACAAAGTGCGCAGAAAAGACTAGTGTTGGTCTGTGGGATTAGTCTATAGATCCTATTGAGCTGCCAGAAGTGACAGCCGTCAGTTCGGAGTGACCGGGGGTGTTACAAGTTGGTATCAGAGCTGACCCTCGCGGTTACATGGGAGTGTGCGGGTCAGTGGCGGACATGTGTAGCATGGAGCGTAGCCCGGAGTGGACATGGCATGGCAATGTGCCGGCACTGGACGCACATACGTGTGCCAAGAGGGGATGTTCCTGGCTTGTGGTTGATCGATGAGGACGTCGATCTTCTAAGGGTAGGTGTATGTGATACCCTGGTGCATGGCTCAATAGGATTAATAGGAAACCCATACCAACAAGTTGCAACTTCTTTTCCGGAAGCTCATTCGAAAAGAACTCTAAGGTTAAGAGTGCTTTGCCTAGAGTAATTCTAGGATGGGTGACCGACTGGGAAGTGGGTACCGGGTGCGCACGAGTGTCGTGGTGGTGGCACGACAGATGCCATGGGTAGGCTTAAGTTGGGGGCCGAATGGGTGCTTGTGGTCACCGGGAAGGGAGTGCACGGTCGAGCCATGCACGAAGAACAAGAAGAACTCTCCAGACTTATCAAATCGATTGATACCCCAAAGATTACAAGTGCTCCTTGAGCTGTATAAGCTAGAGTACACAGCACTAGTTCCCTACTTGGACCAACCTCCCTCTACTTCTGCTATGCGCCCCTTATATAGGTAGTGCTAGCTAGCTAATACCCCTTTGGGTTCTAGGGTTTACTGTTTGGATCTTGGTCCCTACCATGTGGGCCGGGTCATGGGCTTGCTCTAAGCCCAGTGGCCCGGTCCATAAATCTTGACAGCTAACGATCTTCTGGTACGCTGCTTCTTGTTCTTTTTGGCGTCATGATGTTACTTTGTATGTCAGTGTATGCTTTGGGCGTCACCCGACTCCTTTTGTGTCACCCGGCATCGCCCTTCTCTTTTGACCATGCGTTACCATGGTCCCTCCTGAACCTTACTCGGAAAGGTGCCACGCGTCCTCCTTGACTCGGCCCTTCCTCGGTCAACTCAGCTCGTTGGTTCCTGCAAGGGTTACAGCTTTGTCCTATGCGGGCTGACATAGTTTGTATGTCAGCTTTCATGCTTATCTTACCCAGTCGTTCTTACCCGGCCTAGTTCTTTCCTTACTCGAAGACAACCTAGTTGCGCTATGTTTCCCCTCTCGTGACCCTACTGGGGGTTATCCCCCCGACATTAGTCCCCGAAGCTGGTGAGGTCTAGCAGTTCAAGCTATTAGGCGTCTCCAGGTTCCTTTTGTGTGAATGGAACTTAGTTTTTTGTCTTTATCTGTCGCAATTTCGCACCTTGTCGGGTCAGTATGACAATTTCCGGGTCGAATCTTTCACTTCTTGGCTCATTCTTTCTTCGAGCCGAGTTACTTTGGCCAATTCTGAGTCATTTTCGGCGCGCTTCAGTCACTGACAGTAGGTAATCGTGATTACTTGCCTCAATTATTGTTCCAAGCTATGGTGGCACAGTGATGGCTGCGCAGTTATTCCCCGTCACTGTGGCAGTCCCATCGACCTGCATCTCTTGTCCTTCTAGTCATGATGTGGCACGGGATTTTTCGTGTATCTTTGGCTACGTGGAGCTTCCTGACTGGCTTTCCCGGCCTGGTACACGGCCACACGCTGGTCGCACGGCACAGATAGATCCCACGACCGGGGTTTTTACTATCCTTAAGTAGGGGTTGGGGGTTTCCATTTCCCCCACGCCCGTTCAGTTTTCCCTTGGCCTTTCTTCTTCCTCGCGCCCGCAAAATCAAACTGCCCCCTTTGTGGTTCCTTCTTCCTCCTGTTCTTGTGTTGCGATTGCCCCTTTCTTCTTTCCATTCTAGCACGGGTCCACGCTGCTCCAAGCCTCTTCCAACCGCGGAGGAGACTGACTCTGCTGATCTCATGGATGCTCGCGACGGCGCTGATGGTGCTGAGGAGTAGGAGATTCCCGCCGGCGAGCGTGGGGGCTGGGAAGGCCCGGAGGTCTCCACCGAAGAGGTGGAGTGGCTCCGCTCCACCAGACGCATTCCGCTGCAAGTGGATTGCCGTCTCCCCTCCGGTGAGATTTCTCCAAAACCTCAAGCTGGCGAGCGCGTGATTTTCCTTTCTCATTTTGAACGCGGTTTCGCTCTTCCTGTGAGCAACTTATTCTCCTCGTTTCTTTCCACCTTCCATCTGCAGACCCACCATCTTCCTGCCAATGCGATTGGCTCTCTTTCTTGCTTCATCTCTGCTTGCGAAGCCTACCTTGGGATTTGGCCTACAGTTCTTCTGTGGTCCAAGTATTTTAGATTTAGGGTTCAAGTTGTTCCCCAGCCCGGTGCTTCCCGTGCCGAGAAGAAGCTGACTCGGTGCGGTGCTGCTAGCATCATGCCCAGGAGAGACTCCATCTTTCCTCGGGTTGCTGGGCTTGATTCTTGCAAGAAGTGGCATAGAACCTTTTTCTATGTCAAAAATAGCGGGTCCACTGATAACATCCGGATCCCCCCTTTCTCGGATGAGGTCCCCAACAAGAAGCATCGGCTTGACCTTGACCAAGACGCTACGATAAACGAGGCTAACGCAATCTTGGAAAGGTTGCTGTCGCCGGATGAAAACTTTCATCTTGCCGACTCTGACCTCATGTGCACCTTTGTCTCACACCGGGTAAGCCCCATCCAAGAGAGGAGCCACAATATGCGCTTCATGAGTGGATCTCACGATCCCACTCAGCATTCCACTAAGGAGCTCACCCATGACTCCATTGCCCGCCGAGTAAGCTCAATCTTTAAATTGAACTTGGCGGATGATTGGGCTTGGAGTTGCCCACCGTTTAGCCGGGTCAGGTCTGTCCCCTGGGTAAGTTTTCTGAATCACTTTCTCACTGAGTAGGCTTTAGCTATTTTGCCACTTTTAGTTTAGTTTTTAGTTTCTCATTCTGTTTGTCCTCCGCAGAATCTCCTTCACCAGGTTGATGACAGTACTGTCCCTCCTGCTGGTTATCATGGGGACCTCTCCGACTTGGATGAGGTCGAGTATGACCTGGAGTGCTTCATGCCCATCCCGCACACTGCGGCTGCTTTAGCTTCGGGTAAGAGTTAATCTCGCAATCCCTTACAAGATTGGTCTGACGATGATGAGGATGATGATTGTACGCTTTTGGAGGTATATGCCTTGTGACCTTAATCTCTTTGCTTATCCGAGTAAGCCCGTTATTTACTTATGCAGCTGGCCAGGTACATGACGCTCCTCCTCTCGCCGTGGGCGGAGTTGACAAGATCCCTGTCGCTAAGCCGAAGCGACACGGAGCCTCCTCCAGCACTCAGCCGGCCAAGAAGAACATGCCCACTCCAGCAGCTCCTGCTGCCTCTGCTGCTACCAGCCTAGGTGAGACTCGCCAAGCTGTAACACCCTCAGAATCGGCCCTATGCAAGTTTTAGCGAAACCCGCCAAACCCGCATAGAAACGATTCAAAGGTGCCCACCAGGCACTTTCGTGCGGGTGGAAAACGAAGTAATAACATTACACAACAGTCCTCGATGGGACCCATAGAACAGATATAAACAACAACGACTCCATGAGTCAATAATACCGATATAATATACAAAGATCCAAATCACCTTGAAATCGATAGAGCGTCCAGCTACGGACAAGATGCAAATCTGAAGAATAACCAATGGCGTCCATAACCACGCCCAGCCAAGCGGAAGGGTAACCACGCTAACGACGTCGATCTCAAAACCTGCTTAAACAAAGGGTGCCGACAAAGGGCAAAGGAAAAAGAGGAGCGTCGATCGAGGCGATACACGGCGAGGCTAGAATTCGGCGGTCCTCGCCTACATAGGTATGGTGGACTGAAGCGGCAGCGGCAGCATGCACTAAACAACCTATAGAGACTCGATACAACTGGCGGCTGTCAGAGAGGGATAAGAAAGACCTATTCGGATCCAACCTGCATTTAACACCAAACAATCCCATCCTGGTATTTCCCCCTCGAGACCAAACGAGGAAGTCAACCGAGGAACTCACACCGTTGGCAGTTTTATTTATTCAGTTATCGTTGCAGCAATTACTAGTCAGGTTTAGATAGTCATCCTGATATAATAAGCAGTGGGCACTTTTAGTTAACCATTCCATTGTAGTTGCGACACTTACTAGTCAAATACAATTAGCATGAGATAACCCAAAAACCCAGCAGTTGTTGGCACTTTTATTTAGCCATTCCGTTATGGTTGCGATACTTACTAGTCAGGTACAATGGTCGCTGGCGACAACCCAGGCAAGCAATTGTTGGCAGTTTTATTTAGCCATTCCATTATAGTGAAGCTGATTACTAGTCATTATAAAGTCAAATTTATAGCACTACTTTAGTTATAGTTGTCTATGATCGAGATACTGTGATCCAAGTCGTCCATAACCGCGACACGGCTTTGAAAGTTTTACCGGCCGGGTGCACCAATAGCAACACACGATCAACCTCTAAAACCAAATCAAAACCCAACGAGGCCTTCACGACAAAGCAATCACAGGATTCAGAAATATTTGGGGCCACCCCATTGAATAGACCATAGAAGCGGCTGAATCCGAGACGGACTCAAGGTTTGCGACAATGGCTGTAAACGACTGGGAACCCAAAACTGGGCTTGTCGATACCGCGAAAACATTCCGCTTACCTAAACAGTACACCGTGCTCCTCGCACAATCGTAAATAAAGCAGTAGCATGGCATAAGTACAGGATAGTAAATAAAACCTCAAACTATTTTGTGGCCCCAAGAAATAAGAATGAATCAAGCTCTGGCTCAGGGGGGTCCCATAATCCTCCCGGATGTGGATAGCGCGATAAATCAAGGAACAGGTATCAAGCACTCGGGGTCCTACGGGACACAAGTGGACGGTTAACAACCAAATAACATCTATTGCCCACCTGTGCCTCTGCTTACTTACTTCAATTTTAGTTGTTAAACAGGAATTAAAGTTATGAAAAGTAAAGCCATGATCATCTCCAACGTCAAACAGGCGGCAATACTCCAACAACTGTGGTACTTGGCGACACGCAACAACACTTGAGTAAGCGACTACGACGCGCAGGTCCAACTATCTACCAATCAACAGGTAATAGGATGTGTCCAAGGCAATATAAGGCTGCAAGGGATATCACGGGTACGAAAACTAGAGCATCGTAACACAGATAGCAATAACACAACAGGAGGGAATAAATACTATAAAAGTAAGATAGGAAGAAAGGGGGAGATGCTCGCCTGAAAACATTGTCGAAGGTTCAACCGAAGATCGGGGCGAAGCTCACATCAACTCAACGGCCTTATCCGCGAAGAAGCAAAACACTAGGATAAACACCAGATGCAATATTTAAGATTACGGCAGAAGATCGGGCATGATGCATGTATGATGTATGACATGGCAAGGTGCGATGCAATGAGATCATATTACGCGGAACCGGGGTCCCGACATTTAATTAGCTGGTTCATGTTGTTTAGAACCCCCGCAATTTAAATGTTGTTTTAAACAAGGCAAAATATATCAACGGTTCGCTACACAAATTAAATGAGGCCAATATAAGGCTAGATTTGCCCGCATATGGGCCCCATATTTAATTAGAGGTGAATCGGCATAAGGCCCCCAAACCACACAAATATGCATGCGAGTATGACAATTTAATATGCATCAAGTTGTTATTACATTTATAAAATAGGGCTCGAGAAAAAGGGGTCACACATTAGGGTTCGGCAGATCTTGACGGTCTTCGGGTTCGGGCCTTGGCGTCCGAGGGAAGTACTTGGCGTTCCGGGGACGGTCCTGTCGCATCCGCGGTCTTCGGTTCGTGTCGACGGTCTTGTCGTCTCACCGTGGAGATCTTGGGACCCGGGGTCTTGGCGTCTTCGGGTCCGAGAGGGAGAACTTGGCGTTCGGCGGAATCGGTCTTAGGGTCCTTTGGGTCTTCCATGTGGCGGTCTTGACGTCCGGGGATTCTCTGGGTTTCCACCGACAACCTTGAAGGCTCCGGCTTTGGTTGCTCGTAGTGAACTTGGTTCCGCGTCGGAGTTCATGAGGATCCATGAAGCCGAGCATGGCGTTTGATACCCTTGTCGGTGGTTCTTTGAGGGTCATCGATGGTTCAGCGGGCCCGCTCGGGTCTCTGTCGGGTCGGTGTCGATCTTGGTGGTTACTATGCTCCTACACGAGCATTGGCGACGCACGGGGTGTCCATCGAGGGAGGCGCGGGCGCGAGCGGCACGCTGGCCGAGGACCGGCGGCGAGCTCCACGGCGAGGTTGGAGACTCGGCGCTTGTCCTGGCGGGCGCTGCAAAACCCGTGGGGCAGCGGCTGTGGGGCTCGATGGACGAGGCGGAAGCGAGCGGCGGCGCGAGGAGCTCTGGCGCAGGCGGCGCTCTTGTCCGGTGGTCTTGGGGGTCCCGTGCTGAAGAGCAGCGTTGGCGCCGAGAGGGCAACCAGCGGCGGGCCGGTGGCGGTGCGGGCTCGCGAAAGCGGGCTCGGCAGCGAAGCTTGCCATGGGAGGCGGAGGGCGGCAGTGGCGGTGGCGGGCGCAGGAGGTGGTCAGGGAGGGTGATGGGCGGCGCAGGGGCGACCATGGGCAGGCGAGCATGGCCGAGCTGGGCGCCGGCGGTGGCGTCGCGCCGAGGAGGCGGGAAGCTTCGATGGAGGCGGCGCTTGAGCGGTAGGCGGACCGCTGGTGGAGGGAACCGGCGGCCGGAGAAGGGGAAGCTCGGAGGAGGCGGGGAGGCGGGAGGCAGCGGCGGCAGCGCGGCAGCAGGCCGGGAGGCGGGAGATGCTCGAGGCGACGGGAGAACTGAGGAGGCCGGCGGCGCGGGCGTGAGAGGATCTCGAGGGAAGGTGGGAGGCGGGAGCTGGCGCTGGGAGGGAAGGAGGCGGTGGCAGGCGGGGACGGAGGAGGACGAGGTGGCGCTGGCCCGGAGGAGGTCGTCGGGTGAGGAGGGAGACGAGGGAGAGGAAGGAGAGAGGGGTCGGGAGAGAAGAGCGGAGGTGGGGGACGGGTCGCGGGCCAGGGTGGGACAGTGGGGAAGGTGGGGCTGGGGACGCCCAGTGGTCCAGTGGGTGGGTGGTAGGGCCCACGGTGGGGCCCGGCGGGGGAGGGGGAGCGTGTGTGGCTGTGTGTGCTTGGCCCAGGGAGAGAGAGGGGGAGAGAGAGAGGAGGTGGGCCCAGATTGTAAGGGAGAGGGGTAGGAGTGGGGAGTGTGAGAAAAAGAGAGAGGGGGGAAAAAGTCTAGGATTGATGAGGTGGCAGGTGGGTAGGGAATTGGGGGAGGGGTGAGGTGGCGAGCTGTGAGAGGTGGGTAGAATAGGATTGGGTGAATATAGGATTTAGAGTTTAGGTTTTGTAAATATGTGTTTGTTTGGTTTTGTTTATTTTAAAACAAGGCTACTTTGCAACTAGTGTTTAGGTAAATAAAATATCCGATACGATCGGGATTTTGCATTTGAAATAAAGAGGGGTGTTTGTGCAAAGAAGAACTAGGACTTTCGAAATAGTTTCAGACAAACAATGCATGATGATGACGATGCAATGCACAAAAACAACGCGATTTTCTAGTAGTGGTTTTGCGGGATGCCACACAAGCTGCTGGGCGCCGAGTCACACGCCGAGTCGTCCGTGACCCGGTTGTCACCGGGGAAGCTTTTTGTACTCTGCTTTCTCCGTTCTTTTCTTTTTTGGCACTGACGTTCTCTTATATGTGTGTCTCGTTGTTTTCAGTGCCACACCCTTGACGGCGAGCCAGGCTGCTTCTAGCATTGCCTCGCCACTTAGGCCCGCGCCTCCTCCAGCTGACTCGGCGGCGCCGAGTCCTGTCCAGGTTGAGGATCACACTGTTGAGGCTCACGCTTCTCAGTGTCAGTCAGACCGGGTGGGTCATTTGGCTAAGCGCCAAGGCTGCCAGAAAACTTCTCGATCTTGGTGCCCGTGAATGCGTGCGAAATCTTCTACCACCAGTTCCTCTGGCATCAGCCCTCAAGCTGATGTGAATGAACAACTTCCTGATCTTGGAGCCAGCAAAACTGCTGAACCCAGTCAGGCGGCTCCACGTTCTTCTCCAAATCCTTCTGCACGCTCTCCAATTCTGTCAAAGGGCTAGACCCAGCCCAAAGCTTCTGACTCTACTCGCCCCTCATCTGGCAAATCCACTTCCTCCAAGAAAACATAGCTAGTCTGCGCTCCGGGTTCTGCTCCTCAGATCCGGCCTCCGACGTTGGTGACAATGATCGCTTCAATGGGTAAGGGGGACGAATCCGCGGCTGCCGGGTCAGGTGACGGCTCCAGGGCTGTTATTCTCCATACTTCTGCTGCTGCGACCATGCCAATGTGGGAACCTCCCTGAAAACGGGTCAAGTTCTCACTCGGACGCTCAGTGGGAAAAGCCTTGGTTCGGCTAAGCCTTATGCCGTGGCATGGAATGCAGCCGGCGAGCAAGAGGTCAGCACCCGTGCCGGCAAGAAGCTGAAGCTGGGCCCCAAGGCCGTCTCCGACATGACCCAGCAGGCCATCACTTTGATGGCCCGCACCGATGAGGTGAACGAGGTAAAGTAACTTCTTACTCTTTTGTATTATTGAGTATTTTCTTTTTACATATCACCTAGTCCCCGAGGTTACGACCGAGTAAGGCACTTACTTGGCCGTAAGCTCTTGTTAATCACTTTGGTCTTTGAATCCCAAACTTGCATGTTAGAGCTTCGATCCCTAGCCCTCGAGGTTACTGTTGAGTAAGAAACTTACTTGGTTGTAAACTCTTAAGCTCTTTGATTTCTTTATGCCAAACTCATGTTAGAGCTTCAATCCCTAGCCCTCGAGGTTACTGTCGAGTGAGTAACTTACTCGGCTATAAGCTCTTAAGTTCTTTGATTTCCTTATGCCAAACTCATGTGTTAGAGCTTCAATCCCTAGCCTCGAGGTTACTGTTGAGTAAGAAACTTACTCGGTTGTAAACTCTTAAGCCTTTTGATTCGGCCGGCTGCTTGACTTACTCTTCCTTATTGCCTGTCTTCTTTGATTAGCTCACGCATAACGAGCGCACCAAAGTGCACCAAGCTCTCATTCTAGCACATCGCAAGCTCGAACTTGCATATGAGAAGCTACAGACTGATACCCACGGCCAAGGTAATATCCTTATCCGTCCTTTTTCTTTTCAGCGTTCTTTTCTTTGGTTCATTATCTCAATCCTTCCTCGTTCTTTTTTCGCAGCCTCCGCTCAATCTACCATCGAGGCTCTTCACTCGTAGATCAGCGAGACCGAGAGTAAGTTCTTTGTCTCATCGTTGTAATAACTGAAATTTTCTATTTGTGCTGACAAATAACTTGTTCCAAATAAGCAGAGAAGCACCAAGATAAACTCCAGAAGGAGCGAGATGAGGTGACTCGGCTAAAGAAGCTGATGGCCGAGACGGAGCAAAAACACTTGGCCGAGGTGAAGGGGCTAAGGGAGGAGCTTGCCGAGAAGAACGAGCAACAGGCTGCCAGCACCGAGAAGACCAAGAAGTTGCTCGACGAGGCCGAGTCATTGGTCGAGTCTATGAACTTCGATACCCTCCAATCCAAGACCAAAACTTGGCATAGCAAGTTTGCCACCATCAATTTCTTTCTCGGTAGTGAGTTCTTACTCTTTGCACACTGTATGAGTCCTTTCTGGACCTCTTCCATCTGCCATTGTTATTTGCTAACTTTCTCTTTTTGCTTGCAGAGAATTTTCCTGAGGCCAACATGTTTGCCATCCGAGCCATGAAGAAAATGAGGGCCGAAGCTGGTGCTCCATGGAGGAGCTCCTCGAAGAGGTGTCTGAACGGGTCAGGACCCTCAAGTATTGTGGTGTGGACTTTCTCAAGTCGTCTATCCATGTGTTTCGCATGCTCTGGCCAGATGAATACCCACCCAAACTCATCGAGCCACTTGCCGAGAGACTTCTCCTTACTGAAGACCGGCTGGATCAATGGCGTGAGTCAGCCGGCTGAGCTGCAGCGGACAAGGCTCTCTCCTTCGTGCTTTCATGGTACGAGGACATCAACCTTGATGTTCTTGGTCGCATAAGGGGGGATGGCAAATGGATGAATGACCCGGAGCTGATCAAGAAGCGCCAGGAGCGAGCTTATGCCATGATCGAGTACACCATGGTGCACGCTTGGTGTGAAGGGCCCAGCTTCCTCGACCTTGGCGACCCGCTCGTCGGGTTTCGATGAGGAGGGTGGCGACAATGGCAAACCGAGTCGATGATCCGGATGACCAGCCAGATGCCCTCACCCGGCCGATGCTCCAAGCTACACACGGCTCCGAGAGTGCTCCTCCGAGTTCTTCCGCTCCTTAGGCTAAGCAATACTCGAACTTTTATCAGATCCCCGGTATGCCGGGTACATATGTAACATACATTGCACTTTTAAGTTTGATTATGTGCCTTTTGATAAGCTTTATATGTTTGCATTATGCTCTAAGTGCGAATCATTCAAGGGCAAGCCCCCGAGTTTCATTTTGCCGTGTCACCTTTCCTTGCCTTTGGCCCTTGTCTACCTTTTTTGGTGTTCGACATTAGGGTATCAAAGTACGAACGAAATAGCTAGCAGGTATGAAACTTGGATAACTTGGCCGAGATTACTCGACACGTAGTATAACACGACCTGCAAAGAGTTAGGCAAAAAACTAAATCCGACTCGTGTTTCTCCTTTGCCTTTATCCGGCGTTCGTGTTTACCCGTCTTACATCTTTTTCTCTTGCTTGCCATGAATCCGTGTTTTCGGACAACAGCATAGTCGAAGAGTTGATTTCTTCCGAGTAAACACTACTTGTTCGGAGATAATTTTCGGGTATCATGCCAGCCGACGTAGAATAATTGAAATGGAAAACTTAAGGGATAGTCCCCGAGTCAGTTTTTCGAATCATACCATTTTATTATTAGCACATAGCCAGCAAACACGTCCGACATATGAGAGTCGAGTGATACATGCACTGCTTCTCCTAAGTATAGAAGGGACGAAGTAGTGCCACATTCCATGGACTTTTGGTTTCATCTCCTGACCTGTCCGCCTTGTTCTTTTGCGCTTCGTGAGCATCTATGAGATAGTAGGAATCATTGTGCAATGCTTTGCTTACAATGAATGTACCTTCCCATGGAGGTGATAATTTATGCATTCCTGTTGTGCGCTGCACCAGCCTTAGCACCATATCTCCTTCTCTAAAAACGTGAGGTTGCACTTTCCGGCTATGGTAGCGTCAGATATTTTGTTGATATATAGCGGATCTGGATAGTGCCAATTCCCTTGCTTCTTCGAGTAAGTCTAATCCATCTTCTCAAGCCTCTTTTACCTCGGCTTTCGAGTATTTCCTTATCCTTGGCGAGTCATATTCTATGTCAGCAGGCAAAACTGCTTCAGCCCCATATATGAGGAAAAATGGCGTATAAACAGTTGACCGATTCGGAGTTGTTCTTAGGCTCCACAGTACTGAGGGTAGTTCCTCTATCCAACAACCAGGTGATCTCTGGAGTGGTTCCATTAAGAGGGGTTTTATCCCTGACAAAACTAACCCATTAGCTCGTTCAACTTGTCCATTTGATTCTGGATGGGCGACTGATGCTACATCGAGTCTTATTCGATGTTTCCCACAGAAGCGAGCAAAAGCTCCTTCGGCAAAGTTCGTGCCATTGTCAGTGATCACACTGTGTGGGTAACCGTATCTGAGGATTATATCCCTTAAGAATGTGACAGCTGTTTTACTGTCCAATTTCTTGATTGGTTTCACTTCTATCCACTTAGTGAACTTATCAATCATGACCAAGATATGAGTCATGCCTCCCCTTGCTGGTTTGAATGGTCCTACCATATCTAGGAACCATACTGCAAAAGGCCAAGTGATTGGTATAGTCTTCAATTCAGACGCTAGTAAATGCGACTTGGACGCATAGTGTTGACAACCACTGCATCTTCCGACTAACTCTTGTGCTTGTGCCAATGCACTTGGCCAGTAGAATCCATGTCGGAATGCCTTGGCCACCAATGCTCTTGACGATGCATGGTGTCCGCACTCTCCTTGATGGATATCCAATAAGATCTCCTGGCCTTTCTCTAGGCTGATACAACGCTGCAGTACACTTGTCACACTTCGCTTGTAGAGTTCCTTGTTTATTATGGTGTACGCTTTTGCTCTTCGTGCTGTTTGCCTTGCCAATGTTTCATCACTCGGCAAGGTCCCATCTTTCAAATAGTTGAATATTGGTTGTGCCCACGTTGGTATTAGTGGTTCCGGGTCTGCTTCAACATCAATATCCATTGGTTCCGCCGACATATGCTCTGCCGACATGACCTGATGAGTCCCCGAGTGTGATTCGGTGATCCCTGAATTGAACGGATCAGTCCCCGAGTGAATCGAACCTACCCCTGAGTCGATGTCCATTGGCACTGCCTCTGATTCCTGACTCACTGAGATGACCCTGATTGATTCAGACTCTCGTGACGGCTTGATCGATGGCTTCCTGAGATGCTCCAGCGCTACCCCTGGTGGTATTGCTTGCCTAGATGATCCTAGTTTGGATAGTACATCTGCTGCCTCATTTTCTTCTCTAGGAATGTGATGAAATTCACAACCGTCAAAATATCCCGAAATTTGTTGCACGTGGAAATGATATAATGCCATGTTTGCGTCCGGCGCATCCCAATGTCCAGACACTTGCTGAACCACCAAATCCGAATCGCCAAAACACATGATCCTTTTGATACCAATTTCCTTGGCTACTTTAATGCCATGGACAAGTGCTTCATACTCGGCAATGTTGTTAGAAGCAGCAAAATGAATCTGCAACACGTACCTCAGTTGATCCCTCTTTGGAGATGTGAGCACTATCCCGGCGCCCAGACCCATTTTCGTCTTGGACCCATCAAAATGCATTTTCCAGTAATTCAGATCTGGCAGTGGTGGTTCGTACTGCATTTCCATCCATTCTACAAAGAAATCTGCAACAGCTTGAGATTTTATTGCATCTCGCCTATCATATTGTAGAGTGTATGGTTCCAGTTCGATGGCCCATTTGGCGACTCGACGTGGCATCTTTGCCCAATAATATATCCGAGATAGGTGCCTCGCATATTACCTGGATTGGGTGTTCTTGAAAATAATGTTTCAGCTTCTTTGCTGCCATATATACCCCATATGTCATCTTCTGATAATGCGGGTAATTTAGTTTCGAGACAGAGAGCACTTCGCTTAAGTAATACACCGTTCTTTGGACTGATTTGCCCCCTTCTTCATGTTCAACCACTATTACTGCACTTACAACTCTGTTGGTTGCGGCGACATAGAGCAACATTGGCTCCTTGGATAATGGTGATGCTAATATTGGTGCTATTGCCAACATTTTCTTTAATTCATGGAAAGCGCTATCAGCTTGCTGTGTCCATGTGAATTTGTCTGATTTCTTCATCAGCTGATATAGTGGTAGGGCTTTTTCACCTAGCCGACTAACAAACCTGCTCAACGAAGCTAGGCATCCAGTAAACTTTTGGAAATCATTGAGGGTTTTTGGAAATTCCATTCTGTCGATGGCCCTGATCTTTGTTGGGTTGGCTTCAATTCCTCGGCTGGATACAAGGAATTCGAGTAACTTGCCAGCCGGGACACCAAATGTACATTTTTCTGGGTTAAGCTTCATCCGGAATCTTCTCAAGTTTGCGAATGTTTGACGCAAGTCCTCAATTAGAGAATGACTTTTTTTGGTTTTTATTACCACATCATCAACGTATACTTGAACATTTTTGTCCAATTGATCTTGCAAGCATTTTTGCATGCATCTTTGATATGTTGCGCCTGCATTTATCAATCCGAATGGCATGGTGCGATAGCAATAAGTCTGACGGGTGATAAAAGCTGTCTTTATTTGATCATTTGGATTCAGTGGTATCTGATGGAATCCTGAATACGCATCCACAAATGACAACAACTCACACCTAGCAGTAGAATCTATGACTATCGATCCGAGGCAGAGGAAATGGATCTTTTGGACACGCCTTATTGAGGTTCGTGTAATCAATACACATGCGCCATACCACTGCCACGTTCGGGTCATCTTTTTTCTTCTCAACCAAGACTGGATTTGACAACCAGTACGGGTGCAGTACTTCCCTGATGAATCCAGCAGCTAAAAGTCTGGCAATCTCGGCAGCTATTACTTTCCTCCTATCTTCAGCGAAGAGGCAGAGGGGTTGCTTCACCATCTTGGCATCTGGTCTTACATGAAGAGAGTGCCCAGCCAGCTCCCTCGGAACTCCTTGCAGATCTTGAGTGGACCATGCAAAGATGTCCCGATTCTCATGGAGGAAGCTGGTGAGCTCGCTTTCCTATTTGTCTGTAAGGCCAGCCCCAATGGTAACTGTGTGCTCTGGGAAAGTTTCATCCACCTACACCTTCTTGGTTTCCTTGGTAGCTTGAAATGACACACTTCCATGCGGGTTGGTGAGTGCCGACATGGACACTTGTGCTGCTTTGGCCAATGCTGCCACTTCCAACATCTGACTTTTCTCCTGTGCTATGACGAGTGACTCGGCCAGTGAAGATACGGTTGAGGCACAAGCAATACATCTTTTGTAGTCCCCTTCAACTGTGATCACCCCACATGGGCCTGGAAGCTTCATCTTCAAATAAGCGATGTGAGGAGTAGCCATGAACTTTGCCATAGCCGGCCTGCCAAGTAAGGCATGATATGAGCTGACCAAATCTACCACCTCGAACTCTATAGCTTCAGTGCGACAATTTTCACTGTTGCCGAATAAGACATCGACCCAGATCTTGCCAATTGTCTCACAGGACAGTCCTGGCACGATACCGTGGAAAGTTGTCTTAGTCGGCTCTAGCATATTCATGGTAATGCCTAACTTGAGCATGGTATCCTTGTACATGATGTTGATGCTACTACCATCATCGATCAATACCTTTGAAAATTTCACGTTGATATCTGGGCCCATGAATGTCGGATCAAAACCAGAGCGTATCCTCCGGGGGTTGGCATGATCTTGGGGTGATTTTTTTTGTAATCCAAGTTATTTCTTGCTCAGACCAATGCATGTACTTGGGGATTGCCGGCATCGTGGCATTCACTTCCATCATTCGTCGCTGCTGGCTCTTCTTGTCATTTGGCTCTGTGACAAAGACAACATAGCTCTGGTGATGTTCTCTGTACTCATTTCTGGTTCCGTGGCTGACATGAGCGTCGTCACCTCTTGGATTGTGCACCTGGTGCACAACTTCTCTTCTTTCTTGATTCTCATACCTCGGCTGCCTGTTTTCGTATCTGTTATCTGCTCCCACTTCCTGAGCATTTCCTCCTGTAAGTGGTGGAGGGGGAGGTGGTGGAAGATGCTTATTCGGTGAGCCCGCTCTATCTCCTTTCTGAAACCAAGTGCATCGCCTCGTTGTGTGATTGGCTGGTTTACTCAGACTAGGCGTGTGAAACTTACACGGCTGATCCAGCATCATCTCATAGGTGTATTTTTGTCGGTCCTGATACTGCTTCCTCTGATCGTATGGCCTTTTTCCGTCATTCTTTGGCACCCATTGTTGTTGTCCATTTCTCCATTGACGCTGACTGCTTCTAGCATCTAGATGATCCTGACTCACAGCCACAACCTGAGTCGAACCATACATGTAGTCTTTCGTCTCTTCTCTTGCTTTTGTATTCGGATCTTTCCTAGCGCCTTTGCCGGCAGCATCATAGATCTGAGTCTCAGTCATTCTGTCTACCGACATGAGTAGCGGCTGAGTCGGATCTCCTAACGCATGCGAGTCGGTGATTCTTATCGCCTCTTCCAGGCTTACCGGCATATCTCTTTGTAGCCTTTGCCACAGCACACTTCCATGTCTACATCCTTGTGCAAACCATGCGATTGCTTGTGACTCGATTACCCCTTCATAAGAATTTCGCATCGTACACCACCTTCTGAGGAATTCCCTGTATGTCTCATTCGGTCTTTGCTTGCACATTGCCAGTTGTTGTGGGCGATTAAGCCTCTTGTAAATGCTCGTGAAATTGGTCACGAAAGTGTCGTGAAAATCGATCCAACTGTTGATGCTTCCGGGTGGCAAATTGTTCAACCATACCCGAGCTTCTCCTTCCAGCATCTGCGGCACGTAACATACTGCCCATCTCAAGTTTCCCTGTGCGATCTTCACTGCGGTTCCATAAACTATGAGCCAGTCCTCTGGCTTTGTGCTTCCATCATAGGTTTTTGTCCCTCTGGCCAGCTGGAAATTTGGCACCGGTGGCTCCTTCATGATCCTTGGGCCAAAGCACGGTGGACCCTGCGGACCTTGCGATTCAATTATCTCTGCTATTTTTATGCGGTCAAGCTTCAGCCTTGCATCATCCGGCTGAAGGTTCCTGCCTCGGAATCTTGCTCCCATTGCTTGATATGCATGATCTGGAAGTTCATACATGTCATTTACCATAGCCGAGTAACCATCATTATACTTATTCACGTTCGGGTCAGCAGGCTGTTGAACTGCTTTTCCCGCGCTTTGTTGTCTTCTTTCCGGCTGAGCTGGTGCGTTATTCGGAGCTGGATTTCCTCCTCCTGCTGAGTGAGTTTCGTGCCTGGCCATGAGGCGCAAAATTTTGCCCTCTGTTGTCATTTCTTTTCCCAACTTTTTCCTGGTTTTCATTTCCTTGGGGATTATTTATTTTTGCCCCTTGCGCATGTGCCGGGTTTCCTTGAACCACTGTTGGATCATAGGCGACCATCTACTTGTTTCTTCCAGAATCCACACTTTTTTATTTTCTCGGCCTAGGCGCCACTCCGGGTGAGGATGCTGTGTTCCCAACCGATCTTGCCGGGACAGGAGTTGCCGAGTGAACCAGTTGTGACCTCCCTTCTATACCCGGATTTGCTCTGTAATACGTCTCATTCAGCATGTTGGCTGCTTTTACTAGTTCATTGACTCGTTCTTGATGCCTTTTCTTTGCTTCCCCCTCCAAGTGGGGTTATTCTTCGTTATACGCTTTCATGATTAAATTTCTTGTGTTATATGTTGGACGCATGGCTGTCTCGTTGCTGTTCTCTGGTGTTATCTTCGATGTCACGTCTGACAGCTCTTCGTTGAGGTTCCTTCCTCTCAATCTTGTTGCATCAAGTCGGGTCTTCGCGCCCTTGACTCGATTTGTCGAGTTAAGCTCTCGGATGGTGATATCCACGTCCTGCTGTAACTGTGCTAGCTCTTTGGCTTTCTCCAGGACTTTTATCCTGGCTTCCTCCAACTCGGCTTGCACGTCGGTCGGTTGCATGTGCCCGGCTACCTTAACTTGTCTATCGCTTCCTGCAGCTCCTTAGCCCTCTTGCTCCTAGCTATGTTCTCTGGTTTTTCCAGTGGCGCCTTTGTTGTTCTTGCAGCCCTTGGCGTTTCCTCATGATTTCCTCCTTATGCGTTCTCATTCACTACTGTAACTACTGGCGGATCTGCGGGGTTTGGGGCTGTCATCATTACCTCCATGGAGACGAGTTGGTGTGGTTTCCCAGCTACAGGAGCCGTTGGAGGATCCGGCGCCAAGACGACGCGCTCAGGATATGCGCGCTCCATGCGCACCGCGACGTAGACCTGGTTCTCGCCGAACTTGATGAAGCGACCACCTCCAGGGAATGGCTTGGTCCTGAAGCAGCCCACGTTGTTGCTGACGAAGCTGAGCACTCCAAACCTCTGGATGAGGCCGGAGTAGTCGCGCTCGCCGGTCTTGGCGATGATGTTGCCCGTCTGATTGAAGACTCCATCAAGCACCTGCTTCTGCCCCACGGTGGGCGCCAACTGTCGTGGTGGTGGCACAACAGATGCCATGGGTAGGCTTAAGTTGGGGGACGAATGGGTGCTTCTGGTCACCAGGGAGGGAGTGCACGGTCGAGCCATGCATGAAGAACAAGAAGAACTCTCCAGACTTAGCAATTCAATTGATACCCCAAAGATTACAAGTGCTCCTTGAGCTGTATAAGCTAGAGTACACAGCACTAGTTCCCTACTTGGTCCAACCTCCCTCTACTTCTGCTATGCGCCCCCTTAAATAGGCAGTGCTAGCTAGCTAATACCCCTTTGGGTTCTAGGGTTTACTGTTTGGATCTTGGTCCCTACCATGTGGGCCGGGTCATGGGCTTGCTCTAATCCCAGTGGCTCGGTCAATAAAGCTTGACAGCTAACGATCTTCTGGTACGCTGCTTCTTGTTCTTTTTGGCGTCATGCTATTACTTTGTACGTTAGCGTATGCTTTGGGCGTCACCCGGCTCCTTTTGTGTCACCCGGCGTCGCCCTTCTCTTTTGACCATGCTTTACCATGGTCCCTCCTGAACCTTACTCGGAAAGGTGCCACGCGTCCTCCTTGACTCGGCCCTTCCTCGGTCGACTCGGCTCGTTGGTTCCTACAAGGGTTACAACTTTGTCCTATGCGGGCCGACATAGTTTGTATGTTGGCTTTCATGCTTATCTTACCGTCCGTTCTTACCTAGCCTAGTTCTTTCTTTACTCGGACCCAACCCATCTGCGCTACGTTTCCCCTCTCGTGACCCTACCGGGGGTTATCCCCCCGACAACAAGTGAGGACAAAGTGCGTAGAAAAGACTAGTGTTGGTCTGTGGGGTTAGTCTAGAGATCCTATTGAGCTGCCAGAAGTGACAGCCGTTGGTCCGGAGTGACCGGGGGTGTTACAACACGGCACCTGTCAGCGTGATACGTCGTAAACGTATCTAAATTTTTTGATGCTCCATGCTTGTTTTGTACCAACTATCTTATTTTTTGTCTACACTTTGAGGCATTTTATACATTTTCTGGAACTAACCTATTGACAACATGCCGCAGTGCCAATTGCCTGTTTTCTATTGTTTTTGGTTTCAAAAAATCTAGTAAATAAATATTCTCGGAATTGGACGGAATAAAAGTCGAAGTCAATATTTTTCCTAGCACAACATTGAGACCGAAGGGGAGACGAAGAAGAACCACGAGGTGGCCACACCATAGGGTGGCGGGGGCCCACCCTAGGCCGCTCCAGCCCATGGTGTGGACCCCTCGAGGCTCCACCGACCTTGCCCTTTCACCTATATATACGTCTCCTCGGGACATAAACCCTAACGCGGGCAGAAATTCACGAAAAGGTCCACAGCGTCGCTGCCATCAAAGAGGAGATTCGAGGGGACAGAAGTCTCTGTTCCGGCATCCTGCTAGGACGAGGAATTGCCCCTGGAGCCATCTCCATCAACTCCACCACCATCTCTATCACCGTTGCTGATTCCCATGATGAGGAGGGAGTAGTTCTTCCTCGAGGATAAGGGATCTACCCGTAGCTATGTGTTCATCTCTCTCTCTCTCTCTCTCTCTCTCTCTCTCTCTCTATGCGTGATCTTATTGTGATCATGAGCTTTGTAATCAAGTAGATTTACTATGCTACTCAAGTTCTTTAATTGTAATCTCAGGTTATCCCCACGTGTGTGAAGGTGACAGTGTGCATACCGTGTGGCACTTAGGCTAAAGATTACATAAATACTTATCATGAGTTATATTTCGAGTTGGATGTCTCTATGAAACTGTGGTGTTTGTTGGAACCATCTAGCGCTCAAGGTGATAGTGTGGGGTTATCTAGATGGGGAATGCGAACTTTAAGGAGTGCTTTTGTAGCCCTACCATACATTAGAGTTGTCCAATCAGAGAGTAGTTCAGAGTAGAATAATGAAGAGAATATATTTATATGAGAGTGTCACTAGTGAAAGTAAGATCCCTAGGCCTTGCCTCTAAGCATTGAAACACCGTTTACAACTAGTCCTGCTACTTGTTTGCTTGTTTCCATCTTTATTTCAGACTACCTTTAGTCTCTTCCTCCCCGTCAAGCTCTTTTCTGGCACCGTTGTCTTACAATCACCCATATTACTTGTATTTCACTATCTCTTCGCCGAACTAGTGCACCTATACACCTGACAAGTGTATTGGGTGTGTTGGGGACACAAGAGACTTCTTCTATCTTGATTGCAGGGTTGCTTGATAGGGATACCTTTGACCACTTCCTCCCTGAGTTCGATAAACCTTGGGTAATCCAGTTAAGGGAAACTTGCTGCTGTTCTACAAATCTCTACACTTGGAGGCCCAACGCTGTCTACAAGAATAGAAGCGTGTGTAGACATCACAGCGGCGGCTCTTCATGCAGCAGCAAGACCGCGAGGACCATCCCTGTCAACAGCATGCCCGATCCTAGCAAGTTGTTTGCTGATATGCCATCCCCAACTTCGACCCAAGTATCAACCTATGTCCCTGGTCCGTGGTCTTTCTCAGAGTGAATGATCCAATGATACACTCATGCCTTGCAGGATCATCCCAGTCCTGGCCTTGGTACCCAAGAAGATGCTATCTCTATTGACCAAGAGCCTTTGTTTGGGGACGAACTAGTCTCACAAACAGAAGGCGGTATCCGAAGGACCATATCATACACATCTCAAAAGGACGAGATGCTTTGTAGGCATGGATGCAAATTGGGCAAGATCCAATAACCGGTGCCGAGCAAAAGGGTGGGGCATTTTGGAACCGAATATGGAAGTACTTCCATGAGCAAAAACATTTCCGTGAGCATCCGTTAGAGAGTGCTCACTACGAGAACTCTCTTACAAAGCAGTGGGAATTAATCTATGAATAATGCACAAAGTTTTGTGCTTCTTATGACCATGTGAAGTCAAGGCTCGTGGGCGGCATTGGCATTGGAGACATGGTATGTTGCTACATAACCATATGTTTTCATTCATACGAGCATACATGTTGTAGCATTCAAACTTGAACTGGTTGGTTTAGGTGTGGAAAGTATTGGAGCACATAAATACTTGCCATGAGATGAAAACTTTCACATTGGCGCATTGTTGGACAAAGCTCAAAGATTGCAAAAATGGAAAGAGCTATATGCGGGAAGTGCAAAGGAAGGAGGCGCCGAAATCATCATCAACGAGGAAGGGCTGGCTGCCAAAAGGCTGAGAGGAAGGACAAACTCCAAGCTAGATGTCAAGCGTGAATCTTCGAAAATTGCCATTTGAGAGATGTTGAAAGATTTGATTACCGAGAAGGAGGTGTCCTCATACAAGAGTGAAGAGAGGAAACGCAAGGAAAGGGAAGATGCAGGGAAGAACTACTATGAGATGAAAACGAAGCATCTCGAAATACAAGAGATCAATGCCCAGTCTAGAGAAAGGAAAGTACAACTCAAGCAAAAGGAATTCGATCTCTCCATACTCGCCTAAAAAATCAGGTCATGACTACGGATCTCACCGACATGGACCAAATTCAACGGGGTTGGTTCAACAGGAAGAGGAAGTTGATCTACGAGCGAGATGTATATATTGCTAACTATTATCGAAGCAACTAGGTGCTTCGATGCCCAAAGTCGTCTACGAATGCAATATTAATATTATCAAACTGTCAACTGCGATCGTCGTTCCGATTTCAACTAGTACCGCACTTCGTTCTACTGTTCCTGTCTCGGTTGTATTCCTCGCCAGCTAGCTCGAGCAGAATGGAGATGAAAATGAGAAAGAGCACTACCTGACCCCCCCCCCCCGACGATGCATCGTATACCCATCGCTGCAGAGCGTAGAAGCAATAGGACGACCTGGCCATAGGGTGGCGCGAGATCCAAGGCATCAGCATCTGAGAGGGGCTCCTCAAATTGCTGGATTCGCTGCTCCATTCTGAGTACATCGACTAGGGCTGTTTTGTTTAGTGGCTATCCACTAGATGACAAGGGATATCCAAAAAAAATGTGGTTATCCAGTGTTTGGTTTAAAGGGTAAAGGGGATATGGATAACCACTTTTGGTTCAAAATAATGATTGAGCATATCCCAAAAAAGAGTTGGATGAGCTCAACCATCTTTGGATAGCTCCTCCAAAACATTTTCTTGTTCGTTCACTCTTTCACTTTTTGACTGGCTACCCCTAAACACTTTTTATCTCACTTTAGCCAAACAAAAAAATAGCAACCCATAACCAACTGCTTAGAGATATAATCATCCCCTAAATGACATCCTCTAAAACAGCCTCTAAATCGCAGGGAATCCACCGCCTAGTGTGTATATTGTGGTGGACCCTGTTTTTTCTTACAGGCATCACACACGTTGACCGGTGGCTCAATTATTTTTGAGGGCACCGAGACTAATGATGCACTAGTGTAGAGCGGCCCATGTGTCCCAGTTGGTAAGGGCCTTTAGTCCCGGTTCCCCAATCGGGACGGGGCAATCGGGACTAAAGCCCCAACCTTTAGTATCGGTTGCCCCACCAACCGGGACAAAACAGCATACACGTGGCCGCTGCTCCGCGCGAGGGGGGAGCAACCATCCCGTTTCGTAACACGAACCGGGACAAATAACCCTCTGCCATGTAGATTTGCACCTTTCTTCTTCGCTGGCGAAGAATTCATTTTGGCACCTTTTTTTGCCGCGATAGCATTTTGGCCACTTTTTGTGCCGCGGCAGAGAATTCATTTATGTTGTTTTATTTTTTTATTTTGTGTTTTGCACTCATCAATGAAGGAACCATTATATTACACAAGATCATCATGACGATATAGATCCAAGTGTCGAATATATTACTTTCGATACACAGATTTCGTGCACTACATACAAAATTAGCTCTTTGTACAATCCCTATTGCCTATACACACCTGCATAGTATTCTCCTTTTGGTTCTAGGACTTCTGCATCCAAGAATCCCGCCAATTCCTCCTGAATTGCTCGTACGCGATCCTTTGGCAGAAGACCGTCCCGTAGACATCCGAGCTGATTTAAAAAAGGAGTCAACCTATATGAATGAAACTAAAAACAACTTGATGGTAATAAAAAACTATAGAAATTGTTTATGTACGTGGAGTTGGTCTAAATTTCTGCCCTTCTCACAACATGTCTGACGGATGAACTCGCAAACATATTATCCACTTAAATTGTTCCCGGGTCCCTACGTCAGGCACTTCACGAGAACATAGTTCAATCAAAATAATAACCAAGCATGATAATAACGGTATCAAAACTAGAATCAAAGAGATGTGCAGATATATCTAGTGGTGCTTACATCTAGTGGTTTAAATGTAAGCTGCTCTTCCCAAACACCCATAGCCTTCTTGGTCAAACGTTTCCAAGCGCTGCCCGGTGAAGAAAACGAATAAAAGAAGTTATTAATTACTTTATATCATAAAATTCACGAATGTTGCCCGATATAGTGTCATAATGATTAGAATTACCGCTGGAGAATCATCTGCATGTCCTGCCATATGTCAAGGGGTTTATGTTTCGAGTCCATCACTAGTACCCGCCCTTTGTCAGGTTGAATGATTAACAGAATATAGTGGAAGTTGCACATGCATAACTCATCAATTATATACTTAACGTTGAGTAAGCGAAATAGAAAGTGTATACAAGACAATAACACTCACTCGAAGTTGTAAGGAAAGAGTATTTCCCTTCTGGTTTCTTGAAACCTTAAGGCGTGTACTATATTATCCTCCGTATCCTGGGGGGTTGTTTTGAGATGTGCAATGACAATTGATGGGGATATGCCTACCGGGGTATACCCAGCAGGACATTTCCGACTGGTCCAGGAACTGGCGAGTGGGCCTGCAGGACGGCGACTGGATCAAGACCTGGCGTGGATCCAAGCGACTGGAAGCTAAAGGCCGAGGAGAGTAGATAGGCCCAGTCGGATTAGGTTAAACGAGTGCTGAAGCCTTAATTGATTCGGTTGAGATATGTAAACCCTAGGGGGGTGAGTCTATATAAACCTCCCTATAGGGCGTGTAGAGGATATGTTCCATCATCCACCCAAGCGACTCGCCGCCTAGCCGTCGAGCTCGCCCCATTGTACTTCCATCAGAATACAATCTAGCAGGAGTAGGTCTTTACCCTCCGGGGGGCCGAACCTGGGTAAAACCCTGTGTCTCCGCCCTCATCTCGCACCGCAGATGGCTGGCCGCCCTTGCCCCATGTTCTACTATCACGATTGCAGATTCGCCGTGGTCATTCCCAATGCTGGCGCCCACTGGGTCCCGACGGTCCGGCGGTGTTCGGCGAGATCCAATCTGCCCATCAATGAGTCGGTCGCCACCGGCCGCATGATAGAGATCGGCGAGATGCTCCAGATCTTGCCGAGCAGCTACGTCCCGGCGGCGTGACCCGTCACGCACAGCATGATCTTGCCAGTCGGCACGATCAGCCTCTTCGTCGGCCTCACCGACGTCATCGTCTCGGAGGACTCGGCTCGCATCTGCGAGTCGCCCCCACGCGACCGGCTCTCCGAGAGTCAGGTCCACACGATCCACCGCCTCGCCTCCGAGTACAACTCGGCCCACGGGGATGTGGCCGAAACCACCGCAGCCGCGGAAGACGCGACCCTCAACGACGACGCCGACTCGGCGGCCCCGGCGTCACTCGCCGGATCCATCATCGCGGCTTCGCCCGCGGGCTCCATCACCCAGGTCTCCAACGTGGGAGACTTCGTGGATCCCTCCATCCTTGGGATCTTCGACTTCGACTCCGGATCGGAAAACTCTGCCGATCTTCGCGACGGGACCGGTCGCCACACCGCGACCTACATGGTGACTGGCACCGACCCGCCGGAGGATCCCTTCTCCACCCTGATCCCTCCTAACGCCACGGCAACGGAGGTCGAGGAACTCTGCCTGAAGCTGGCGGAGGCAGTCCGCAAGGAGCAAGCCAAGCGCGAAAGATTTCACCACGGTGACGTCGCAGAAGCTGTCACGTTACCACCAGTAGCGAATCAGGTCGCGCCTGAACCCCACCGTCCAGGGGCGCGCCCTGAACTTCGACGACGAGAACGACCCGGCCCGCGTGGCCGAGCGCGCGATCTGCGAGAACGCGCCACCCGGAGGAAGCGCCCGGCCCCCGCCAGGGTCGACGGCGAACGGCGCCCCACCTCCACCCAACCGCGCACCCCCCAGGGACCAACCGCGGATCGTGGTCTCCTCACGGGAGCGAGACGCGAACGGCCTACCACTGTTCTCCACCCCGATGGACAACCTCGTGGCGGGCCGAGCAGCGGCCGACAACATCACGGCCACCGGTGACGGCGCCCTACAGATCCAAGACGCTGGCCCTTTCGCAAAGGCGGTCGAGCAACAAACGCTGGCGTCGACTCATAGGGTCGGATGTACTCGCGTTCATCGGGCAGTAGAGCGGCCTCAAGCGGTCGTCCATTGGCGGCAAACACCCTCAACTGCCCGCCACCCGAACCACTGCAGCTCCAACACCGACCCGCGAACGCGGCACTATCCACCAACGACCACAGGCCAGCGACCAACTTCGTCGCCGCCAACGGTCAGACCGTCGACACCCGCACCCACATCATCAACAACCAAAGCTGGCGCGCACGCCAGCCCGACGACCTGCGACACACCCTAACCAATCGCCGCGACAGCGAGCCGATGGGATCGCTAAGCCGACTCGGGCCCCGATGCTTCGGACCGATGATCCGAGGCGAAAATACCGGGCGAACTTCAAAGCGCCAAAGGAAATAGAGAAGTACGACCCTTTGTACAACCCCTCCGTGTGGCTGGACACCTACCTCATGGCGATGGGGATCGCTGGCCACACCGACCTGCTAGCCGCCCGCTACCTCCCCTTGATGATGGAGGGAGCGTGCAGCCAGTGGATCAACACTCTCCCCCCAGATAGCATCGATTCTTGGGAAGAGATGCATGACGCCTTCGTCAGGCACTTTGAGGGTTCCTACACCCGCGCCACCACCATCGAGGACCTAGAACGATGCGTCCAGGGACCCTGCGAGTCGACCCGAAGCTGGGTCCAACGGTGGCAAGAACTATGGTACAACGCGGTCGGCATCCACCCGGACACCGCGATCCACTGCTTCAAGACCTCCAACCGCTACGAGCCCTTGGTCGCCAAGCTCAAACGAGCATACCGCACACTCGACAACATACCGGACCACCTTGAGATCGCCAAAAGATACACGGAGGAAGACCCAAACCAGGAAACCGACGACGAGTCGGGTGGTCAACGCCGCACAAACGGCAACGACAACGGACGATGGTCCGACCTACGCTACAGCAACACTCGCCTCACCGGCAAGTGCCACAGTGACGGGCGAGTCGACTTCGTCGCCAACGCTGGGCACGCGCAGCGCGAGCCCAAGAGGTTCCGCCGCGACGGAGGCCAACGTCGCGACGGCGGCAAATACAAGGCGAAGCCAAGGTTCGACCCCGCGGCCCTCCTTAACCAACCTTGTGCGTTTCACAACAGGGAAGGGAAGCCCGCCACGCACAAGACCGTCGACTGCCACTCTCTCAAGGAGATCGAGAAGGTACGGCGAGCGTGGAATGACCCTGACAACAACCCGCCAAATGGCGGAAAATTCGGCAGCATGGCCGGCTCGCTCCACACTTTCACAGGCTTCAACACGAAGCGCGAGAAGAAGGTCATCACCCGCGCCGTCGCCGTCAACGCGGTGGCCCAGGTGGACGTTCCCCAGTTCCTCAACTGGTCGGAGCAACCCATCACCTGGAGCCACCAGGACCACTCGCCACGCATCGAGTACCCAGACCGAATCGCCCTGGTGGTCAAGCCCAAGGTGGGAGACTACTGGCTCCCCAAGACATTGATGGACGGCGGCAGCTCCATCAACATCCTGTACCTGGACACCTTCAGGCGACTGCGGCTCCCGCAGTCGATGGTCGAGACGACCTACACAACGTTCCACGGCATCGTCCCCGGTCGGAAGGCGTACCCGATCGGCAAGGTCACGCTGCCAGTCACCTTCGGCACACCAGCAAACTTCCGCACCGAGCGGATCGTCTTCGAGCTGGTGCCCTTCGACAGCCCCTACCACTGCGTCCTGGGGCGCCAGGCGTTCGCCAAGTTCATGGCGGCGCCCCACTACGCGTACAACGCGATGAAGCTCCCCGGACCGCGTGGCGTCATCACCATACACGGCGACCCCGACATGGCCGCCGAGTGCGAGGCCAAAGGAGCCGAACTCGCCGACGCCGTCATCGCGGCTGAGGCCAACCACGCCGACGAGCTCGCCAAGTACGCGAGCGGGGTCAACAACGACGACCCCACTATACTCAAGAATCCTAAATCGGAAGGCGGCAACGCCTCAGACTTTGAGGCAACGACGCACACCCGCACCGTCGAGCTGGTCCCAGGCAAATCCAGCCAAATTGTGATGATCGGGACGGGCATGAGCCCAGCATAGGAAGGCGCGCTCATCGAGTTCCTCCGTGAGAACAGGGACATCTTTGCATGGAAGCCCTCTAACATGCCCGGTGTCCCTAGGGAACTTGCTGAGCACAAACTCAACACCGACCCCAAAGCACGACCTGTCAAGCAGTCGCTGTGGCCCTTCAATGAAGAGCGCCACCGAGCCATTGCCGAGGAGGTGCAGCGTCTACTCGCTGCAGGCTTCATCTGGCCAATCTAATATTCCAAGTGGCTGGCAAACCCAATCCTGGTCGAGAAGAAAAATGGGACCTGGAGGATGTGTATCGACTACACAAACTTAAACAGCACCTGCCCAAAGGAGCAATTCGTCCTCCCGCGGATCGACCAAATAATCGATTCCACCGCGGGCTCAGAGTCGTTGTGTTTCCTCGACGCCTACTCTGGGTACAACCAGATCAAAATGGCTATCGAGGATGAGGAAAAGACGGCGTTCATCACGCCATTCGGAGCCTTCTACTACACCGCCATGACCTTCGGCTTCAAGAACGTCAGGGCGACCTACCAGCGGTGCATGCAGGAATGCCTTGCGAGCCAAATTGGCCGCAATATCCACGTCTACATCGACGACATGGTAGTGAAGTCCGCTCGCCAGAGCGACCTACTCGCCGACCTGGCGGAAACATTCGCCAACCTATGGAAATATAAGATAAAGCTAAACCCAGGCAAATGCACCTTCGGCGTACCAGCAGGGCAACTACTGGGCTACGTCGTCTCCATGCGCGGGATCGAGCCGAACCCCACCAAGATCGACACGATCGCTCGACTCGGCAAACCCGAGTGCCTGCGCGACGTCCAGAAGCTGGCCGGGCGAGTCGCGGATCTCAGTCGCTTCATCCCCCGATTGGGCAAAAAGGTGATGCCCCTATACCGCCTGATGCGCAAGCACCCCACCTTCCAGTGGGACAAGGAGGCGGACGACGTGATCCACGATCTCAAGAAGGTGCTACTCGCAGCACCGCTACTCGCCGCCCCCGTCGACAAAGAACCCATGCTGGTCTACGTCGCGGCGTCCGAGCGCCGCCGCCATGGTCGTCGGCGGAGGAAGGAAAGGAACGCCAAAGACAAATGACCGTGTACTATATCAGCGAGGTCCTCACCGAGTCGCGCAGATGACCCGCAATACCGTAAACTGGTATATGCGGTCTTCAGCACAGCGCATCGCCGCACTACTTCCGTGAGCACCCGATCACGGTTGTCTCCTCAAAGACCGCTGGTGACATCATCCGCAACCGTGAGGCGACCGTGCGAGTCGCCAAGTGGGCCGTCGAAATCGGCGCCACAACATCAAGTATGAGCCACGCAAAGCGATCAAGTCGCAGTCTCTCGCGGACTTCATCGCCGACTGGGAGGAGGCCCAGCAGCCGGAAAGCTGCCGTACCTCCACTATTGGAACCTGCACTTCGATGGCTCCAAGAATGCAGACGGTGCAGGAGCAGGGATCGTGCTGACTTCCCCGAAGGGCGACAAGCTCCGCTACGTCCTCTGCCTCGACTTCACCCCCTACACCAACAACATGGCCGAGTACGAGGCACTACTCCACGGCATGCGAGCTGCCAAGGAAATGAATGTCAACCGCCTACGTTGCTACGGAGACTCCGACCTCGTCGCTGGGCAAGTCGATGGAACCTGCGACGCCGTATCCCCCACCATGGCGGCATACCGCCAAGCAGTGGACAAGATGGGCGGACACTTCGCGGGCTACTCCGTCGAATGGATTGACAGGCGGAAGAACGAGGAGGATGACGCACTCTCTCGCATCGGCTCGGCTTGACTCGCACCACCCGCCGGCGTCTTCCTCGACACGATCACCAAGCCGTCCGTCTCTCCCCCAAGGGATATCGACATCGGAGTCCTTCTGCAACCAGAGGCAGCCCTGGTTGCACTCATCACCGAGCCAGAAGACTGGACTAGGCCGTACATCGCCTACCTGCAGGAAGGCACCTTGCCAGCAGACGAGACAGACGCCCGGATGATAGCACGCCGCTGCAAATCCTTCGTCATCATCGACGGCGAGCTCCACAAACGCAGCGTGACCGGCGTGTTCCAACGCTGCGTCCAACCTGCTGAAGGACGCAAAATCCTCCATGACATCCACTCCGGCGATTGTGGCCACCACGCCGGCTCCCGCTCTCTGGTCGCAAAGGCTATGTGACACGGCTTCTACTGGCCCGCCGCACACGCCGACGCCGTCGACATTGTCCAGCGGTGCGTCGGGTGCCAGAAGTACGCTCAAGACAATCCCCATCAGCTGGCCGTTCGCCGTGTAGGGTATGGACATGGTAGGCCCTTTCAAAAAGGTCCCCTCCGGCTTCACCCACCTCCTGGTTGCGGTTGACAAATTCACAAAGTGGGTGGAGGCCAAGCCAGTCCGGAAATGCGACGGGAAGACCACCACCAAGTTCCTACGCGAGCTCATATATCAATACGGGTTCCCCAACAGCATCATCACGGACAACGGCACCAACTTTGCCAAAGGATCCATGGCCAATTTCTGCGAAGAACATCACATCCGACTCGACCTCGCCTCAGTCGCCCACCCGGAGTCCAACGGCCAGGCGGAACGGGCCAACCAGTGCATCCTCCATGGCCTGAAGCCACGGCTCCAAGTACCACTCGAGCGCATCGCCGGGTGCTGGGTCGAGGAGCTACCCTCCGTCATCTGGGGCATCCGCACCTCGGTCAACAGGTCGACAGGGTTTACCCCTTCTTCATGGTGTATGGCGTGGAGGCAGTCATGCCCACCGACCTAGAGCACGACTCGCCAAGGGTCGTCCACTACACGGAGGCTGCGAATGAACTCGCACGCCAGGATGGAGTCGATCAACTCGACGAGGAACGTGACAGCTTCGCTCGCCGCCATCTACCAGGCAAGGACTCCGCCTCTACCATAGCCGGGTGAGGACTCGCACCTTCCAGAAGGCGACGGTGCTACGCCTCATCCAGGACAAGAAGGGCATGCACAAGCTCTCCCTCCCCGTGGGAGGACCATTCGCCATCGGGCGGTACTAAACAGCAGACGCCTACTACCTCACCGGCGTCGCGGAGACGGGAAACTCGACGTCAAGCGACCGTGGAATGTAAACCTCCTACGGAAGTTCTACTCCTAGAACTCCATACATATACCCTCCACTAGCTATGAAATAAAATATATCGGTTACCGCAAATTGCGTCTACTCTCCGTGTCTTGTGCCACTCGCACTCGTAATAACAGCGTTAAGCTAACTGCAGAAGTCAACCTCTGGTACAGCGACCGGCACGGCCAAGTAGTGCGTTACGAGGGCACTGGGTTACCCCAGGACTCGCTATGTCCACAAAAAACGCCTTCCCGGAGCCCCATTGGAGTCGCCTAGCTCGACTGCCTTAACGAGCCAAGACAACTGCCTTCGCTCCTCACAGCGACCACGATCCTCCGCATCCTCGACACAGCGACTCGAACGGCCAAATACCATGCTCGGGATCGGCGACGATCACCACGAGCGGCTGGAAAAACGCCAAAATGCGAGCGTGCGGGGACTCGCCATGCGACTAACCCTACGGGCTAGGCAGGAGTGATGCGCTCACTCTGACGCGCCCAGTCCTCACCCACCCTAGATCCGCGACTAGAACCACCAAGTACCACGCTCGGGGACACGGCTACCCGACCTCGTTCACGCAAGGGAAACGGTGAATTAAAGAGCACTCATGGGAGTCGCCCGGCGACTGGCTTTCCAAGCTCGGGCGAGTCGACCTCAATAACAAAACAACCAAAAAACGCTCGAAAACACAAACACATAAGAAACGAGGTAAACCCCATAAAAAGGGCGGACGCGCTCGGGGACTCGTTCAATTATCAAACACAATCGCAAGACAACTCACAAAATAAACATGAAATCCCATTATAGCAGACCAAAGTCGTTACAAAATGCAAGTTGCGCCCAATGGCCGAACTGCTACTAACGCCACAGGGCACAATGTTTTATTCCGCAGGCTTCGATGACGACTCGCCGCCACCTTTGCGGATGCGAATGAAGGGAGTGTACGGGTTCGATGGGTGCGTCGTCAGCTCACCCGCCATCGCCGCACGGAAGGGATGCTCGATCTTGAAGTCCCGGTGCGGCGGCTCGGGATCGTTGGGCGCGACGATCGTCTCCTGATAAGGAAGGAGGTCACCCATCGCCCGGACACGATCGGAGTATACCGCGGCACGGTCCGTCAGCTTCAGCACCTCGGCAATCTCCACCGAGCCCATCAACGATGGGTAGCCACTCGTCACGTCGTCCAGATCGAAATCCTTCGGGAAGTGGGCGAGCCCAAGGCTAAGCGTCGTCGCCGCCCCGCGCCGGAACGCCGACCGCGTCATGAAATCGACGACTGACGGCGCCTTCTCCAGATACCACCACACTTCGACGAGGTCGCTGGGAATCACTTCCGTGGGCGACATCTCCTGAAGATACGCCCGAATACAAGCCGCGGGCAACGTGGCCGAGTCGAACAGAGTGGCCACACACTGTCGCGCGTCGTACGACTGCGCCTCTTCCGAGTTGTCGATAATCGACGTGGAGGGTGGCGATGAGTACAACAAAGATCACGCAATGCAGCTACTACAGGCGAGGGTGCACACTTACCATTCAAAGGACGGCAGAGACCCGTGATGAAGCTTTGAAGAGAGGTAGTCGTCTTGTAGCCCGACAACGAGGCGTCGAGACCTTCGCTCTTCATTTGCCGTAACAGCAGCCTTGGCTCGCCCATCCGCTAAACTCGCCTCCTCCTTCGCTTCCTTAAGCTCGCGCTCAAGGTCGGCGATCCGCTTCTCAGCCAAACTCAACGCAGTTTGAGCCGCCGTCAGTTCACTTGCCAGGACAAGGCCCTGGCGGACCTCCTCTGCCTTCGCAGCAGTCGCGTGGAGTCCCTTGTTCGCCTCTTGGACGGAAACAAGTTCCTTCTCCACGCGACACTTCGCAGCAAGCCGGTCGGCTGATTCACGCTGCAAGCCCTGTGCACAAGTCAAACAGTTAACAACAATGGAATCCTAAGTGCCCACCCGCTGAAATTCAGCGACTGGACACTCGGGGATTGGAGATCAAAAATCCTAAGTGCCCACTCACTGAAATTCAGCGACTGGACACTCGGGACTCGAGATCAAAAATCCCAAGTGCCCACCCGCTGAAATTCAGCAATTGTGCACTCGGGGACTGGGTGCTAGAAATAAAAACAAAACACCAAAAGAATCTGACCACTGAAATTCAGTGGCCCGATCCTCGGAGACTGGACATACCTGGATGGCTGCGCCAATCATGCCATGGAGCTGTAGCGCGTCCACGAATGTGAGAAGAGCCGGAGTGTGTCTGCGACGCTGCTCGATCTCTGTTTTGGCGACCCCAGGTACGCGGCTCGATGGCGTGGTACCACTCGTCATAGCCTCTCTGGCCATGAAGCGGGGGAAGGTCGCGGTGGATGCGCTGGCACCAAAAGAGGCCGGCTGGGCCACCCCAGGCGAGGAAGCTCCCTCCTTGATCTTCAAGGCCGCTTCCGTCGCAGGATCTCGTGTCATCAGACACCGTGAAGACATCGTCGCCCTTGGCCTTCTTGGCACTATCTGCGGGGGCAGCGACCTCATCAGCCTTCCTCTTCCGAGAGGGGTCCTCCTCGGCGACGACTGGCGGCACTTTGGCCACGGACGGGTGGCCTATCTTTTAACTCGATCCGAATTGGTTACATGAGCAAAATGGTCAGTACAACGAAAGCAAGGTGAACAAAACTCACTTGGTGATCGGTATGAACCGCAGCCAATGCGGATCTTGGCAGCTTCTCCGGTTGGGGCCCGATTCACTAAGGCCCATCTCCAAAACGTCATGCGCCCAAGACACGGAAGGCCTCTTTGTTGACGAGGCCGCGACAGGAGCCTCCAAAACGATTTCGACAGGAGCTCTCCTAGGAGGCGAAGCTGCTGGTGGAGCAGCCCCAACCAGGCGGGGCGAATGGGGGAAGCGAGGCGAGGTACCTCACTCAGGCGGCGGTGGCATCCGGTCTTGCCGTCGTCGTGGCGCTTCATCCAGCCGGGCTGGCGTCGGAACTACCATGAGCAGGCGGAGATGCCGTCTTCCTCTTCGGTGGGGCCTTCACTTCTTCCTTCTTCAGGCCGCGGATGGTTTGAAGCATCTCATCCACGACCATCCGCTGGTCTACTAGGAGCTTGCCTACTTGGAGTCGGCGCGGTTCGGTCCGGTCGGCGGAGTACCTTGGGATCGCCACCTCGCCGTCTGGAGTCGCCTCGGTGATGTAAAACCAGGACTTATTCCACTCGCTTTCCGCCTTGGCAGGTAGCATCAGGTCAAAGAAGGAGGCCTTCGACTTCAACTGAAATGTCAGGCCACCCGCAGCAAGCATTGGGCCGCCTGCTTCTTCGCGACTGATCCTCCCATGGAAAAGATCTTGCCATAGGGGGAAGTAGGGCCTGCAGCCTAGGTAGCACTTCATGAGCATACGAAAATGGCGGCTGCTCGATCTTTATCTTGGGACCGGTCCGACGTGGATCCGTGAAAGCGCAAAAGCGGAAGAAGAGATGTGGGACCAGCCCCGTTCAGATGGCTGGTGAAGCAAACAAATTCTCCCTCGCGGATCGAGTCACCTCTCCGGCGAGGATCGCCCTACCGGCGCGCAGGATCCCGGCCTCCTCGAAGGATGCCAGTAGCGCTCTTGTGCACTTGGACCTGCCCCATGGTTCGGTGGAGGGGGCCATTGGCGGAAAGGTTCGTGGAGGTCGGGGGATTTTGGATTGATTGGATCGCGATGCGGAGGAAAACGGAGATGGGCGAAATCGGAGGAAATGACGAAGGAGTGGTTCCCCAATCGCCTACCATTTCCTTTATATAGCGGTTGTTACCCGCCAATTCCGGGAGCCGTTGCTACGCAGTTATTACGCCAAAGTTACCGTTGGATTACCCCAACGGCTAGTTTTGACTGCGTCTGACGGTCCAACTTCATCCATTCGACTCGCCGACCCGATCACTACAACAGTGACTAAATATTTCTCCGACCCGTTCGCCGAGCTACGACCCGATTAACCGTTGTCATTGCGACCAGAATAACTAGTTTTTTCCTTTATTCAGGAGCCCGCCACCGATTCGACTGGGCGTCCGCATTGGACTCGCATTCTCCGACTGCCAACGAACACCTGCGACCAATCGACAACGGCCTCGGGGACTACTGATGGGGATATGCCTACCGGGGTATACCCAGCAGGACATTTCCGACTGGCCCAGGAACTGGCGAGTGGGCCTGCAGGACGGCGACTGGATCAAGACCTGGCGTGGATCCAAGCGACTGGAAGCTAAAGGCCGAGGAGAGTAGATAGGCCCAGTCGGATTAGGTTAAACGAGTGTCGAAGCCTTAACTGATTCGGTTGAGATATGTAAACCCTAGGGGGTGAGTCTATATAAACCTCCCTACAGGGCGTGTAGAGGATACGTTCCATCATCCACCCAAGCGACTCGCCGCCTAGCCGTCGAGCTCGCCCCATTGTACTTCCATCATAATACAATCTAGCAGGAGTAGGTCTTTACCCTCGGGGCGAACACAGGTAAAACCCTGTGTCTCCGTCCTCATCTCGCACCGCAGATGGCTGGCCGCCCTTGCCCCATGTTCTACTACTCGCTGCCGATTGCAGCATCTGCCGTGGTCATTCCCACGACAACAATGGAGGCCAATCCTACATATATGTAGTGAGAAATGGCGGGAAGAAAACTGCGGGAAGAAATTGCGGGAAAAGAAATGGCGGAAAGAGAAATGGCGGGAATAAAACTACGGGAAGAAAAGGTGGGAAGAAAAATGGCGGGAAGAAATGGCGGGAAAACTTCCTCCTGCAACATTTTTCTCCATCCCAATGTCCACATGCATGCATAATATGGGCACAGCATCACAAACTATGTCGCGATTCAACATATAACATCGGTTATTTGGACCGAAAGCCATGAAACCTCGAACATGATAGGTCATTTTGTGAAGGTTTTTTCGATACATGATCAATATACCAAGTCTGGTATTTTTTCCTTGAAACTATGTCACATAATATGACATCATGCGAAGGATAGACATTGTTCGGAATTTTTTTGAATTTCTTATGTCCATTTTGAATTTTTCCCTTTTCGAACTATGGTCGAACCGGCGTGCATGAAGATAGGGGACGAGCATCGTTAGAACTTGCATTGGATCTCTGAAGAAACCACATATTGCGAGTCTAAAAATGATTTTTTTCAAAAAATCACGGGTGTTAGATCATGTACCTGTAGTACAAACCGGACCCACTTCCTACCGATTCGGCAGACATTTGTCCTTTTTACACGGGATGGACGAAAAAGTTTGAGATGTCCCGTTTGGAAGATAGTCCAGGTAAGGTGGTCTAGTATTTTAGAAAAATGGGACGATATCTTTCTAAAACAGCATTTTTGTGGTTGCTTCACAAAACGATCCGTTTTTTGCGCTCGGAAAATGGAAAATGGCTTTTCCGTGCGACGAAAAGGAAAACTTCCTCCTGCAACATTGTTCTCCATCCCGTTTTGAATTTTTTTGAATTTCTTATGCCCGTTTTGAATTTTTCCCTTTTCGAACTATGGTCTTACCGGCGTGCATGAAGATAGGGGACGAACATCGTTAGAACTTGCATTAGATCTCTGAATAAACCACATATTGCGAGTCTAAAAATGATTTTTTCAAAAAATTACGGGCGTTAGATCATGTACCTGTAATACAAACCAGACCCACTTCCTACCGATTCGGCAGACATTTGTCCTTTTTACCTGGGATGGACGGAAAGGTTTGAGATGTCCCGGTTGGGAGATAGTCCCATGTAAGGTGGTCTAGTATTTTAGAAAAATGGGACGGTAGCATTCTGAAATAGCATTTTGGTGGTTGCTTTATAAAACGACCCGTTTTTTGCGCTCGGAAAATGGAAAATGGCTTTTCCGTGCGACGAAAAGGAAAACTTCCTCCTGCAACATTTTTCTCCATCCCAATGTCCACATGCATGCATAATATAGGCACAGCATCACAAACTATGCCGCGATTCAGCACATAACATCGGTCATTTTGACCAAAAGCCATGAAACCTCGAAAATGATAGGTCATTTTGTGAAGGTTTTTTCGAGACATGATCAATATACCAAGTCTGGTATTTTTCCTTGAAACTATGTCACATAATATGACACCATGCGAAGGATAGACATTGTTCGGACTTTTTTTGAATTTCTTATGCCCGTTTTGAATTTTTCCCTTTTGGAACTATGGTCGAACCGGCGTGCATGAAGATAGGGGACGAGCATCGTTAGAACTTGCATTGGATCTCTGAAGAAACCACATATTGCGAGTCTAAAAATGATTTTTTCAAAAAATCTCGGGCGTTAGATCAGGTACCTGTAGTACAAACCGGACCCACTTCCTACCGATTCGGCAGACATTTGTCATTTTTATCCGGGATGGACGGAAAGGTTTGAGATGTCCCGGTTGGGAGATAGTCCATGTAAGGTGGTCTAGTATTTTAGAAAAATGGAACGATAGCATTCTGAAACAGCATTTTGGTGTTTGCTTCATAAAATGACCCGTTTTTGTGCTCGGAAAATGGAAAATGGCTTTTCCGTGCGACTAAAAGGAAAACTTCCTCCTGCAACATTGTTCTCCATCCCAATGTCCACATGCATGCATAATATGGGCACAACATCACAAACTATGCCGCGATTCAGCACATAACATCGGTCATTTGGATCGAAAGCCATGAAACCTCGAACATGATAGGTCATTTTGTGAAGTTTTTTCGAGACATGATCAATATACCAAGTCTGGTATTTTTCTTTGAAACTATGTCACATAATATGACACCACGCGAAGGATTTACATTGTTCGAACTTTTTTTGAATTTCTTATGCCCGTTTTGAATTTTTCCCTTTCCGAACTATGGTCGAACCGGCGTGCATGAAGATAGGGGACGAGCATAGTTAGAACTTGCATTGGATCTCCGAAGAAACCACATATTTCGAGTCTAAAAATGATTTTTTCAAAAAATCACGGGCGTTAGATCATGTACCTGTAGTACAAACCGGACCCACTTCCTACCGATTCGGTAGACATTTGTCCTTTTTACCCAGGATGGACGGAAAGGTTTGAGATGTCCCGGTTGGGAGATAGTCCATGTAATCTGGTCTAGTCTTTTTGAAAATTGGGACAGTAGCATTCTGAAATAGCATTTTGGTGGTTGCTTCACAAAACGACCCATTTTTTGCGCTCAGAAAATGGAAAATGGCTTTTCCGTGCAACGAAAAGGAAAACTTCCTCCTGCAACATTTTTCTCTATCCCAATGTCCACATGCATGCATAATATGGGCACAGAATCACAAAATATGCCATGATTCAGCACATAACATCGGTCATTTGGACCGAAAGCCATAAAACCTCGAACATGATAGGTCATTTTGTGAAGGTTTTTTCGAGACATGATCAATATACCAAGTCTGGTATTTTTCCTTGCAGATAGGGCAGACATTTTTCCTTTTTACCCAGGATCTTTAAATATAGGGAAGGACCTATAAATAGAGGGAAAGGGTTCATCTTTAGTCTCGGTTGGAGGGATTTTGGCAGGCTGGGCCAGGCAGCACTAATGATAGGGGTGAGTGTCGACATTATGTCGTGCAGCTTGTACCTTGTTCCGGATGGTGTCACCAACCGGTACTAAAGATGAACCTTTAGTTCCGGTTGGAGACACCAACCGGGACAAAACACAAGTCAGCACTAATAATAAGGGTGAGTGTCGACATCATGTCGTGAGTGTCGACACTATGCCGAGCTGCTTGTACTATAAATAGGCATCCTTGTGAGTCCAGTCCTCCAGCCAGATTGAGGCATCTCCAAGATGGTTTTTGAGAGCAGGGACACCACTACGACCAGTTTTAGGGAGATGCCATCGGTTCCCAGTCCTCCGGCATCTCCAAGAAACTGGTCATCGAAGCACTCACTAATATGTCAAATTAGTTAGCTCCCAGGCGTATTGATCTAGTTAGAGAAGTTACAAGCTGCAAGATGGTGTGCGAGAGCAGGGACACCACTACGACCAGTTTGAGGGAGATGCCGCCGGAGCTCAGTCCTCCGGCATCTCCAACAAACTGGTCATAGAGGCACTCCCTAATATGTGACCACGCGCGTTTGGAGATCAGATCTTAATGGTAAGTACGAATCAGGACAACTTCTTCATAGTTCGGGAAAGTCGTTCTACAAATCGGGACTAAAGGCCCCCTTTAGTCCCGGTCCAGCCACAAAACGGGACTAACACTCAAGACATTTATTAATATTAAAAACCGAGACTACAAAATTGGGACTAAAGGCCCCCCTATATATATTCCCGGTCAAGCCACAAACCGAGACTAACACTCAATACATTTATTAAACTTAGAAAATTGCAAACATCATAAAATATCCTTCACCATACGAGCTATCATGTATCATGGCATTTAGGTTCACAATATGCAGCCGACCGGCCAGACATGAACTAGAGGTACACAATATGAGCATGAACTTCTTGGTGTATGTCCTTCCTTATGATCGCTTCAGACGTAACCATAGAGCATCTTCTTTACTTAACGGAATGCTTGGGTCAGTTTTCACTGTGAAGGGCAGAATCATCAAACTTATTATAATCTTTTGACATGTCTGTCTTGTCCTTTATTCCCATGATGTTTCTTTTCCCTGAAAGAACTATGTGACGCTTTGTCTCATCATATGATGTATTCGTTTGCATATTTTTTTCTTTTTTCGGTCTGGAGGACATGTCCTTCACATAGAAAACCTGAGACATATCATTGGCTAGGACGAATGGTTCATCTCTATAACCAAGATTGTTGAGATCCATTGTTGTCATTCCGTACAACTGGTCTATCCTTACCCCTTCCCCATTCAGGTCGACCCATTTGCAGCGAAACAAAGGGACCTTAAAAGAGACTCCATAGTCAAGTTCCCATATCTCCTCTATGTAACCATAGTATGTGTCCTTTTTCCCATTCTCGTCTGTTGCATCAAAGCGGACACCACTATTTTGGTTGGTGCTCTTTTTATCTTGGGCGATCGTGTAGAATGTATTCTCATTTATTTCGCACCCTTGGAAATTCAATATAGTAGAAGATGGTGACGCGGCCAAAAAGTATAGCTGATCTCCAACAGTGGTGTCATTCAAGATATGTGTCCGCATCCAACCACCGAAAGACTTCATGTGTTCATCTGTAATCCATGAGTCAGGCTTCCCCGGGTTTTTGGAGCGTACAATATTCTTGTGTTCCTCGATATCTGAGTCGCCAAGGTGGAATTATGTAGAACTGTGTAGTGTGCTTTAGTGAAAGAATCCCCGTCCATACATATCATTACTTTCTTTTCCAGTGTGCCTTTTCCACTTAGTCTTCCCTCATGCCGCGAGTCAGGAACACCAATCGGCTTAAGTTCAGGAATAAATTCAACACAAAACTCAATGACCTCCTCTGTTCCATATCCCTTGGAGATGCTTCATTCTGGTCTAGCACGGTTATGAACATATTTCTTTAAGACTCCCATGAACCTCTCAAAGGGGAACATATTGTGCAAAAATACAGGACCGAGAATGGCAATCTCTTCCACTAGGTGAACCAGGAGATGCGTCATAATATTGAAGAAGGATGGTGGGAACACCAACTCAAAACTAACAAGACATTGTACCACATCCTTCTGTAACCTTGGCAGAATAACTGGATTGATTACCTTCTAAGATATTGCATTAAGGAATGCACACAGCTTCACAATGGATACTCGAACATTTTCCGGTAGAAGCCCTCTCAATGCAATCGGAAGAAACTGTGTCATAATCACGTGATAGTCGTGAGACTTCAGGTTTTGGAACTTTTTCTCTGCCATATTTATTATCCCCTTTATATTAGATGAGAAGCCAGACGGCACCTTGATACTGTAAAGGACTTCAAAAAAGATTTCCTTCTCTGCTTTGGTAAGAGCATAGTTGGCACGACTTAAGTGACGCCCTTTATCCGTCTTGTTTTGTGTACGTATGTTCTTTGGGTCTTTCATAATTTGCTGGTCCTCCCGTGCTTATGGTGTGTCTTTTGTCTTCCCATACACGCCTAGGAATCCTAGCGGGTTCACGCAAAGATTCTTCGTCACGTGCATCACGTCGATAGAAGAGCGGACACGTAGGACTTTCCAATATGGTAACTTCCAAAATATAGATTTCTTCTTCCACATGGGTGTGTGCCCTGTAGCGACGTCATTCGGAACTGATTGACCGCCGGGACCTTTCCAAAGATTACTTCTATGTCTTTGACCATACCAAATACATCATCACCAGCAGGGAGTTCGGGCTTCTTCCGATGATCTGCCTCACCTTTGAAATGCTTGCCTTTCTTTCTTACGGGATGATTGGTCGGAAGAAATCGTCGATTCGCCAGGTGACCTTCTTGCGTTTATACAAATATCTATCCTCAGTCTTATCTAAACAGTGTGTGCATGACTTATATCCCTTGTTTGTCTATCCTGAAAGGTTACTAAGAGCAGGCCAATCATTGATTGTTATGAAAAGCAACCCTCGTAGGTCAAATGGCTCATGTTTGTTCTCATCCCACGCATGTACACCTGGTTTGCCCCACAACTGTAAGAGTTCTTCAACTAATGGCCTTAGGTACACATCGATGTCGTTGCCCGGTTGCTTCGGGCCTTGGATGAGCACTGGCATCATAATGAACTTACGCTTCATGCACAACCAAGGAGGAAGGTTGTAGATACATAGAGTCACGGGCCAGGTGCTGTGACTACAGCTCTGCTCCCCAAAAGGATTCATGTCATCCGTACTTAGACCAAACCATAAGTTCCTTGCGTCACCTGCAAAGTCTGAGAAGTCTCTCTCAATTTTTCTCCACTGTGACCCATCAGCAGGGTGTCTCAACTTCCCGTGTTTCTTACGGTCTTCTTTGTGCCATCACAACAACCTGGCATGCTCTTTGTTTCTGAACATGCGTTTCAACCTTAGTATTATAGGAGCATACCACATAACCTTGGCAGGAACCCTCTTCCGGAGGAGCTCTCCCTCAACATCACCAGGGTCATCTCGTCTGATCTTATACCGCAATGCATTGCATATCGGGCATTTATCTAAATTCTCATACTCCTTACCGCGGTAAGGATGCAGTCATTAATGCATGCATGTATCTTCTACACATCTATTCCTAGAGGGCAGAGAGTCTTCTTTGCTTCGTACTTACTCTCGGGAAGTTCGTTATGTTTTGGAAACTTTGGCTTCATTATTTTCAGCATCTTTTCAAATGAGGAGTCAGTTAGACCACACTCTGCCTTCCATCGCAGCAATTCCAGTGTGGTACCGAGCTTTGTGCTGCCATCTTCGCAATTTGGGTACAACAATTTTTTGTGATCTTCTAACATGCCCTCTAACTTCAAATTCTCCTTTTGTGTTTCACAGTCTCACTTTGCATCAGAAATGACCCTACCAAGTTCATCAGCGGACTCATCTGATGCCCGCTCTTCACCTCCTTCCTCTTCATTGTCTTCCATTGCAGTATCACTGTATTCAGGAAACATATGATGATAGTTGTTATCATCTTCTTATTCTTCACTGTCTTCCATCATAACCCCTCTTTCCCCGTGCTTGGTCCAGCAATTATAGTTGGGCATGAAACCTTTCATAACCAGGAGACCGCGAATGATTTTCGAGGAAGAGTACTCCTTGTTGTTCCGACATTGAACACATGGACAACGTATAAAACCATTCTCTTTGTTTGTCGTAGCCACATCGATAAATTTATCCACGCCTTTAATGTACCTGGGTACACGCCGGTCACCGTACATCCATTCCCGACCATTCATCTGCATCATATAATTAAGTTTATCAAAAACGGAACATCATAAATAGTGAAATGACCAATTCACATCGACACATGCATTGTATCAATGACAGAGAAAAGATAAGATTGCTAACCTCGATCGAGGGAAATAAAGAGGAGAAAGCTCAAGTGCGTCTCGGGCACCTCCTATATTTTTGTTCTGTGAGAAATTAAACGAGATCATTCACTCAAATATTTCATCAAACACCTTGAATGCATGCATAGAAAAAATAAACTAGCACACCTCTCACACCTTCCACCAAGAAAAAACAGAGGAGAGGCAGAGGGCTGGGGCGTCGTATTTATAGAGGGCGGGATCATACGTCCCGGTTTGTACTAAAGTTGTGTGGCAGACCACGTGTCTGGCGCCCAATCTTTAGGGACGCATTACCCCTCACGAACCGGGACGCATATGCCTCCGGCCACCGTGCCAGCTTGAACCGGGATACGTGCCAGCATTAGTCTCGGTTCGTGACGCACTGGGACTAATGCTGTTAGGAGGCGCGAATGGATAGCTTGTTTTCTACAAGCAAGGTGGTGACCTTTTGAGGTTTTGAGGGTATCGACCACATTGTGGAATTGTGGAAGGTCCGAGGAGCCACCCACAGGTATTCCAATCACTCCTCACTGTCGCTAAGAAAAGGAAAAAACACACGCACACAAAAAAGGGCCTTCCAGCACAACTGGAATTAAAAAGGGGTAATGACCGGCCGTCAGTTTCTAAATTGCGTTATCGAAGCAACCGGCGAGCATGCGGTTGTGGGACGCAGACAAGCGAGACGTGGTCGATGACGGGCCCGCAGAGCGTGCCGGTGCCGTCGGACGTCATGTGGTAGCCCGTGCTGTAGAACACCACTCGCGTGCGGTTATGTTGCGCCGTGAAGTCGAGCGCGTCGCGCTTGAACCCGCCCGTGCCCGCCGAGTTGTACTCCACGCTCTTGCTCCCTCCCGCCGTGGCTACCTGCACGGACATAGGCGACGCCGCGCACCGGTCGGCGGCGTCCCCGACCGAGAACTCCAGCCTGCACGAGCTTCCGGGCACGGTGTCCACCTCCTGGACCAGCGCAACCTCCAGGCCGGCCACCAGCTCCACAGCGCGGGTTCCGTGCGGCACCCGGAAGTGCTCCGCGTCGATGTACTTGACGACCTTGGTGTCCGACATGATCATCCACCCCGGCAGCGGCGAGACGTCGTCTTCGTCCATCGGCGGCACAAGGACCCCCCACGGGGAACCCGGGGTGATGTACGGCCCCTCCTCGAAGTCCCCGTTCTTCAGCAAGTTACCGGAGGTGTCCCGAGGAGGGTCGTTGAGTGTTCTGATGGCGACGGCGTCGATGATGGGGCCACACGCGGGGTCGTCAACCTGGTCGTCCCCATGGTGTACGACGAACGACACCACGTCCTGCCTCGCCTGGAACGCCCAGGAGTAGGAGTCCCAGCCGCTGCTGGTGTACACCGTCTGGATCGGGAGCTCGCCGGGCGGGTCGCCGGGGACGATGGACACGTTCACCTTCTCGTCCTGGGCGCAGGTGCGCGCCGCACTGAAGGTGACGGAGTAGTACTTGCCTCGCGTCACGCGGAGCTCGTGCCGGACGGAGGACTCGATGCCCAGCCGCACCGCGTGCTTTCCCTCCGGCACCGCCAGGACCATGTCGCCCTGCATCGTCCCGGACTCGATGTACTCCACAAACCCGGTGACCGTCCAGTACGGGATCGCGTGCGCCCCCAGCACCCTCGTGCCGTTCATTTGGCACCTGTTGGGCTTGTGCTCGAAGTTCCCGTTCAGCAGCGGGCCTGCGGTTTGCATGACAGGCATTTCAGTGTTGTGCTTATCTAACATGATCAGATTGACTAATTCCTATATATCCACGTTAGCACGCAGGTCCGATCTAAATTGCCATGGCATCTTATCATGGATGGAACTAATTAACATGTCAAAGCCTTCATGCATTTTGGCACTTTAGTAGTTTTAATGCAACGGAGGCCGTGTTATCCTTTTTATCTTGCTAGCACTGACACTGAAGAAGGGCACTGGAGGAGTAAATACTGGTATATATAGTAGAAAATGCTACTACACTGCATGTCACAACAGCAGCACACTACCTAGCTTCCCTGTAGCTATCAAAGATTGGTGAGAACAATGGGGATGCATGCAGTGTTAACTAGAGGTGGCACACCGACGTAAATTTCAATGCAACGAGAAACAGTATAGGCTCTCACCGTCTCCACCCGAAGAAGCAGCAGCAGCTCGAGCAGCCGCGCAGAAGAGCAAGAAGAACGCCCCATTCAGCACCATCGCCCCCTCAATCCCGAGCTTAGCTCTCCCTGCTGCTTTCAAAGTCGATGGAACAGAGCTCTGTAGATTACTTATTATAACCTGGCGGAGTTACTTATTAAGTGGGAAGGTGACATCGGGCTCCGCTTTTATAGGCCGACCGCTGAGCGATGAGGCGAACATAGATCGCGAGTGGTCACGTGTACTTGTGCTGCGCTCCTTCCATAGATTAGATTGCGGGTGGAACTCGAGGCGCGAAGGTTCCTGTATTCGCATGGTCGGGCGGCGCGAAGCGGGTGACGACTGGCCCATGCGACCTCGCCTGCTCTCGGACTGGGGACGGCATACCTGCCGACCTCACCAAAGGCTTGATGGCATAGTGGCAGTGGCAACGAGAGCCAGGAATCTCGCCTGAACCATCTTAGCCATTTTGACCAATTTGATCCGTTTGCAGGTCGGAGGACAGCCGCTCTGTTCTGGTCCGTGCAGCCAATGATGCCGATCAGTGGCCAGTTTCGCATTTTCATCCATTTTAGCCATATCACACATTTGTACATATTAAAAATAGTTTAAAATTTAAACTAAACATCTTAATTTACAACAAAATAAAGAACATGTGACCCGCACATTGTTTACACAATCAAATTACATTAAAAAAGATAAATCGAGGAAGATGACTGACCGTTCCCCGCAAATGCCCACGTATGGTCAAGCAAATCGTTTTGAAGGTTGTTGAGAGTTCCTGAATCACGGATCTCATAATGCACCGGGATCTCATAATGCACCGGGAGAAAATGCTCGAACGAAGTTGGTGGACCAGGCTCGGGTGCAACCAATTCTTTCTGAAATTTGTAACCTTGACCATGTATGCCTTCATCACGCTCCTCTTCGGCGATGATCACACAAGCAGTTACCACCTTCAACACCTGTTTCTTACTCTATGTTCTAGCAGGGTGCAACATAATAGCCCAACAAGATTGGAGCAACCAAATGCCCGCTCCACATCCTTCCTAGTGGCCTATTGTTCTTTTCTAGACCTCGTATTTTTCTTTTATCGGCTTGTGAATGGTTTTTACAAATATAGACAAAGCAGAATAGATACCTTCATCTAGATAGTTTCACTTCTTGTATGGGTGGAAATTGATCAAAAAGTTGACCGGGGGAGCATTGCCGTCCGCAACCCTAGGAAACACAAGAAACCTTTGAATGACACATATGTCATTGTGGTAACCAGTCATGCCAAATAATGAGTGTCAAATTCAGAGATCACGTGATGCAACGGCCACAAGTATAACCGTGAACCCTCTAACATGTCCTTTATATTGGCCATGTCACACACCGCAAAAGCCCCGTGCACTGCACTTTTTTAGGAATCACAAGCGAGGAGTACCTGCAAAAGTTGATTACCTGATAGATGATCAATTGCAACTCTTTTTCCGCGACGACCACTTATACGCCGTGAAAGACACGATATCGGCACATGTATGTGTTGTGATAGGTGGCATGTAATAGTGACGCTTTTTAATGTCACGCTTGGGGAACGGAGGCATTCACCGTTGCGCCATCCATTCTAAGTGTCGCTAAATATGGGCAAATGGTCAAACACGGTGTCAGTGACTGGTGCCAGCTCATTAGGGCTCAATCGTCTTGTACTGCTAAATTCTAAGCTTATCAATAAAAATATTTGTTTTTATTAATATTACAATGCGCTAGGAACTTTTTTATGTAATTAGGTGAAAACGAATAATCAAGAGTTAGCCGAGTTGCCTACTAATTAGACTCACCGAATATACCCACCGGAGTGGGTCTCTATGGCTTATGGGCCTTTGAGTAGGTGAGGCACAAAGTTATGTCTCACTTGAGCGGCCCATAAAGCAAATCTTATCCCTTCCATCGTTTTCCTATATATAATACATGGAACACTTGTCCTCTAACCACAATTCGTACTCCCTCTCTCCCTTTTGAACCCTAGATCTCGCAATAACACAAATATCATCTCTCTCTCTCTAGTATCCACTAGAGTTGATTACTAACTCAAGATCCCATATCTCCCTGCTGGTGTGCAATACTAATCCCAAAGATTTCATCATCTGTTCCAGCAAGTAGTGACTAAGAAAAGGTGTTATAGGTTGGCGTCAGGCGGTATCGTGCCGCTCGATGTGCTCATTCCGTGTCGGAGGCTTCTACTGTTGTTATCATTCTACAGGCCTCTTCTTGATCCCTTCTAAATGTTTCATTTGTCTTGCTATCTCTTTGTTAATCGATTTTATTGCTTTTTCATATCGGCTGCGAAAAGGCTGGCTACTAGATCCGCTCGGATGAGTCTGGCTACTACATCCGCTACGAGAAAACCGACTGCTAGATCTGCTCACATGAGGTTGGCTGCTAGGTATGCTGTGAGAGGAGGCCAGATTCTAGATCCGCTCGGATGACGTCGTGCGTATCGGTAGCAGGTTATTTGTATCACGAAGATATTGTAACCCGGATCTTGTAAGTACACAAAATTTGGAATTTTTCCATAAGATCCTTTTTCTGAATTTTATGTCATTAACTTTTGTAAACCTTGTGTACCAATCATGGTAGAAAAATGTGTCGCACCTTATCGTTACACGACACTAAAATTATGCTGTTTTCTGTAATATAAGGCACATCAAGTGTGGTGCCGCGCTAGTGCTATCTTGGGAGATCACGATGTGCCATGAGAAAAATAGCGCCGCATATGCACGTTTTTTGAAATAGTTATTTTTGGCCGCTTTTTTTTCGCACTAGCACGAGCGTGATGATCAGGCGTGTGTATCAGCATTTAAAACCACTGAGCGTCGTCCATTTTGTAGTGAAAATGGAAAGTTCTTGCACTCCTAGTGCTTCCAATCATACTTGAAACCATCTGACCTTATTGAACGCCAACATACATTCAGTGTCGGCAGCATTTGGTGGTCTGAAGAATTCTTCACCAAATACCTCCACTACTGCTTTGTAGAACTTGTACATTAACTCTAGGCAGGTGGACTCGCTCGTGCGCATGTACTCGTCGACAAAATCAGCGGCTACACCATAAACAAGCATGCAGATAGCCGCAGTATGTTCCTGGTAAGAAGTGAAGCTGAGCTTAACAGTGGCATCTTTCATCAATGTCAAGTAGTCATCATGAGCCCTCACTTCATTGACATTTGAAATCGTCACCAGAAAATAGTCGTACCATACAACGGGTTGGTGCAATGGAAGTATTCCCGGCACAATTGCTTGTGTCCGACATCTCAGTTACGGTCTAGTGCGACTATGTGGACCTTTACTGAGCCACGATACTTGGGATGCATGGTCTCATTGTGATCATGGCTGAGCATAGTTGCGGACATCTAAATGTCATTGTCATTTTCGGATGGGTCGGGTCATGACTTAATGAAAGTCTTGAATTAATACCCGTCCAAACTACCGGCCCTGGTCTATCCTCACCGGGCAAATGGTCGAACATGTCATTTATGGACGCAAAAAAGGCTGAGTTTGAGGTCCTATTTGGCAAGACCTTCCTGTCCTGGATGGTTCTCATATCACAAATGGCCGCCTGAGATCCCAGAGCAACGGCCTGGCTGGATCTAGGACATGGCACCGATCGAGCAAGAAAGGTCGCGACCGATGATGACTGCACCGCATTGGGTATTTCCACGCCAGTACATAGGGCCAAAATACGATGGAACTAAGCCTAGACGGCGTCTGGTACCATCAAGATAAACGGGTCCCGGCAGTGGCCAATCTGGTGTGGGTGGAACCGCAGCAGCGACACAAGTGTGGGAGGAGGGTGTCGAACTAGGGAGAAGGAAGGAGACGAAGATGTGTGGCTGATTGGTGGGCCTCAGTGGGACAAGGTGAGGACACGCTCGGACAAATGGTTGTTCGTCCCACCACAAACCCGACCCAAAATTGTGCCGGAGATGTGCCAAAATGGACAAAACGGCGATTCTAGCATGCACTTGATTTCACGTGCACACATCCACAATTCAGTTTGTTGTGTTTGCTTTGAGATTAGCACATGAGGAGAATCTTTGCATGTTACCTACCCTATACTAGTACAATATTTGCATGCAGCCTACCCTAAACTAGTATATTTTTTCTTATTTTTTAGTAAGTGGATTAATTTCTAGTGTTGGATTTAAAAGAACAATATTTATTGTAGTATATATCATATTAACAATCCGTTTAAATCTGTTTATTTATTTTGAATATATCTTCCAAACAAGTCTAAAAAAGGTCAGTTTTGACAAAATTTAAATTTTAAATTTGAAAACATATTCAAACATGATAATCCACAATAAAACTCTATGAAACTAGATACAAAAAATTATGTCTTGAAATTAAACTCTAAAACAATTTTCCAAATGTTTTCTAATTCTAATGAATCAAATTTAAAACAGAGTGAAACAAATTGTTTCAAAACAACTTTTCACCAATTTACACCAAGTTTTAAAAGTTAATTTTCAAAAATAATCAAAATATATTCAATATTGGGCTTATTTTAAAGCTCACTTTTCTAGGAACATAAATATCCAAACGGTTTATAAATTAATCTTGTGGTTCAAAAGATATGAAAGATCTAAGTTTTAATATTAGATCTACTAGTATAGAAGAAGAAAGAATCTGACCAACACATAATCTTTAAAAAAGCAAGGAGAGAGAAGGTGGGCCATGCACGGGATATCCCGTGCACGCCAAACTTGCATTTCTGCCAAAATGGACCGTTCCGGGACGCGTGCTATTTTTGCGAGTCGCCATTCGGTCGTCTCCTCGGTCAGGATGGATAGGATTGGACGTGGGGCGGTTTCTTTGCGGACTGCTGTCGGAGATGCCCTAAGACGGGAGGAAATGGCGCGACATTGCCCTTCTCTTCCCTTGTCCACCTCTCTGCTAGGAGTCCATATGGACAGAACAACTCGGAAAGCAGACAGGAGATTGAGACATCTTTATCCTAAATGGCCCTTTTTGGCTCAGTTTTTTCATACATTTGGCCACTGAGAAAACTTATTCCTAGTTATGGCCCCTGGAATGATGCTATTTGAGCTGACTAGACTGAAGCCCATGAATCGCCAGTTGTTGAATTGGCTAGACTAAAATGACTTAGCCGTTTTTGCCCAAAAAACAGGTAGGTGACGCTATTCTGGTGGGCTAGACTATAAGATCCTAGAGCATTTGAGAAGGCGCGATGGTCTCGTGGAGGCTGCGCCTTGCTTCGTCGGTGTCTTGGCGGCTCTTGAGGGCCACCGTGGGTGGCATGCTGGTTGGGGCTCGGTGGCCCGGGCTGGCGGTGCAGGTCTGTGGCGGAGGTGTGCCATGGATTGAGGTCGGCGGCGCGGCGGCGTCGCTTTGGGTAGGCGAGGCGTCGGTCCCGGCGTCTCGTGGTCGGTGGCAGGCGGGCATGAGGAGCTCCCCTGCTATGCGAGGAGGCCGGAGCGGCGGCTCCGGAGCGAGGTGGTGTGGTTGCTTGGCCTGGCCGCGTGGGTGGTGGGACAGGCTGCTTTTGGCGTGGGCATCGCCTCTCGCTGGTGGCCGTGCTTTGTCGAGCGGCATGGGATGTTCTTGTGACTGACCATTGGAGGTTGTGGTCGGAGATCTCCGGACGAAAGTCTTGCCTGACTTGGTCGGTGCCGACAGCGGCGTCGAGGGCATCGTTTTCCCTCTTGGGGCGCTTCGTGGAGACCCGACCCCTGTTCCTCATTCCGGTGAAAACCTTAATCGGCTTGCCGATTGGATGACGGCGTCTGTTGGGCGCCGTCACCTCGCTGGGCGTCATTTTGGAATGTAGGAAGCTTTTCTCGGGATTGCTACTCTGGTACGTGTCGATGTCTTGGGTTGTTGGCGGCGAGTGCCGGGCGGTTCATTGCGGCTGCCTCTCGCCATGAAGCGAGAGGCCTAGCCGTTTCCTTGCTCGACTTCCTCTCCGGGGGCGTGGACCAGCGTTTTGGCGCTCACTCTGCCGTTGTGCTTGTGTCGATCGGCGGTGCTCCAGACCTAGTCGAGCTAGGTAGTGTGGCCTTGTCTTGGTTTTGCCGGTTTTTCCTTAAAACTGTGCCGCTTGGGGATTTTTTTGGTCTGGTTCCCCTTTTAACCGGACCTGTGTGTATATACGTCTGTATCGGGTTTTGGCCGGTTTCCCTTTCCAAACCGGCCAAGTCTCTTCTTCTAATAGAAAAGACAGAGCTCCTGCTGGTTGCTAAAAAAAATGATTTAAGAACCTCTAGATCAAATTGGTGGGACTGAAACGACTTAGAAAAGTTTTAGCACTCGGATGATCGTGTATCATCATCTCAGATGGTGTGACTTACACTTCGATCTAGCTAAACTAAATGGCGTTACCATAGAGGACCATAACTAGCAATAAGTTTTCTGAAGGGTCATGTTTAGGAATAAGTGTGGTAAAGGGCCATTTAGACAAAAAGACTCAGAGATTGGTCACTGATCTCAAACTCAACTCAGGAAAGATGACCCCTGACGGCTGACGAAGACTAGTGCCACGACACACGTTGACACATAGTAAGGTCATCAAGTGTGTATATTGTAGGATCTAGCAACAAATTTCACGTACCTCACTACAAAACATAATAGCATCTATGATTTCCAAGTTGTGTAGTCAGAATGAAACAAAGGACTTTTGGTCTTCTGCCGTATTTGGGGATGTTTCCATGTGAAATGTGTAACATTGACGATTATGACATGAATATAAATAAACTGTTGAGTTTTTCTTGCGAGAGCATCTCTCTCCACGCACCTCAAACGGTGTCCGACAACAGCATCAAATGGATAGTATGGTGGGGTGTGTTGCCACTAATGCCCAGCTACGTCCCCATACGATCCTCTAAGTAGGCTTTGTCCACCGTTTTTTTAGCATTTTGGAATCAAAACACAAAAATTCTCGATCATAATTTAAAATATCGAGCAATTTAGTAGTATGGCTGCATATGACAATACATAATGCATCATGAAAATCAATTGGAAGAAGGTTCCTCGACCATGGCCACTGGCTCTTTTGTCACTGGTGGTGTTGGAGTCGCTATTACCGGTGCCTGTCGGATGCCCATTTATTGCAAAATGGTAGCGTGAATCATCAAATACGCTCCCTTCACCTCCTCGTCCATGTTTGACATGTCAATCATCAACAAAGTGAAGTCTTCTTTTCTTTTCTTCACCGCAACTTTCCCTATCTCAAGCTCGGTCTTATTGACTTTCTTATCCATTATAACGATCCACCTTGCATCAACCTCTTGCCTCCTCAAGGCCGAGATCGATGAGACCTCGACGAGGGATTTGTCTACGGACGATTGCACCCTCTCTGATGATGCTGCCACGGAAATGGCTTCCTTTTCCTTCTTGTTGCCAACGGGGTCATACCTTTGAGGATGTCGAGGGCACATCAATATCAATGATGCTATCGTGGGAACCCTTCTTGAGTTGCTTCCGCATGACCTTCCATTTCTCGAGATTTTTGAGCTTCACGTAGAAATGCATAAACTTGAATGGATTCTCCTTGTTTCACACTTTATATACTTCTAGCGCCTTTACCAACTGAGAAAAAAGGTGCAAAAATCCGAGGTCAATTTATACCCTAAGTCAATTTTAGCACTTTCATGCTGCTCTCTGGTCTTGTGCAACTATTATCAAGAAACCACCGAATTAGTTCACCGAGTGTTGTTGATATAGACTTTTGTCTCCTCTTCATGTGGATAATGGCGCACTCGTGGTTGAAATCTTGCTTCCATCAAATTCAATTTTGATTCTCTTCCAATAGGCACCACTAGTTTAATTGGTACTGGTGATGGGATCAAGCAACACAAACACTCGAGAATCACATAAGCATTTATCCTCGAAGTATGTCCACAAGGGTCCTCGTAACCTACACTCCGCTTGGCCTTTCCTTTCTTCCCCTCCTCATATTTTCCATGCTCCTCCTCGTTCTCTTCATCTCCCTCTACCTTTTCCTCTTCGTCTTCTTCAAATGCATGTTGTGTGGTGCCGGCGGACTCATTGATCATACCGTTCATGGAAGAGACCCCATGTTCTATCTATGCACGTAAACATAAGGTCTACGTAAGACTGCGGGTCATTGTATGCATAAAAAATAAAATACTAGTGTTCACATACCACATAGATGCCTGGGCCACCGGGTTATATTCTGTCAAACATGTGGTGAGCGTCTGGGCCAGGAGCGCCGAAGAAGTTGTGGCCCGTGAACTCACTAGGAGCATGGTACCTTTGGGCCTAATAGTCCATTGACAAACCCTCATATGTATCTTTAAGGTCGATGGTGCTACCATACACACCATGGCGATATCGGTGATGATTGGGGAAAACACCTAGTTCAAGTTGAAACCACCATTCACCCTCTCAATGTAAGGGGGGAGGGGGGTTGCGACTGCGCCTTCTTGGAAAGTATCCCGGGGTCGATGGCCACCCATTCCTCTAATAGAAAGATGATGTGGTTCTCCCTTGACTTCCGTCGACCCCGGAAGTGATAGTGCCCATTTTGAGCCCTTGGGTAACCACAAGGTTCACTGTCGCCATGGTCACCTTCTTCTTCATGGCATGGCACCACCCATTGCGTTCCTCAATGACATACCTCATTGAGATGCAGTCAGCCGCCCACACCAATTATGTCATCTCCACCGTCTTAACCTTCGGCATCGTCTTGTTGCGAGCCTTGACAAAGGTCCCCTTCAGCCCTTGCTGAGTCCCTTTGCCTTTGGTGCCTTCATTGGTGATTGTGTGGGTTGGGAGAACGGGGTGCCCAGCAACAATGGCGTGGGATGGGGAGGTAAATAGGATAAATAGGAAATGAGAAATGAAATGTAAGAACTGAAAAGGAGCCAGATAGGGTTCATATATTCCACTGTCGGGGTTGGCCTGCTCCTACGTGGCTTGTGTCCGGTACACCCGCAAGGCTCCATGTGGATTAGGACGTCATGGGAGCGCCAGACACAATTCAACTTTGGAGGTCACAACTGACAAGGGAATGCCCAACAGGGTAGGCCAAGCAAGCGAGTCGGTGAATCGGAGGTAGCTCATGGCCTGCCTAGGATTGCCTACAAAAAATAGTGGGCCAAACTCGAAAGCCCAAGTGGACTCTTGTTAACAGACACCATGAGTCCCATCAGAGGCACACATATCTCAGAGTCCCAAACCGACTCGAATTCATCTTGTAAACAGATAGTTTTTTATAATGGAATATATTAATATCAGAATGATACAATATAAAAAAAATCAGAACAATACTAATTACACTCAGTTTCTGTAACAGCGTGGCGTCAAAACCTAGTCAAGACATCACAGATACACTCAACTATAAGAGAAACAAAAAATAACAAGTAAAAAAGAACAATGTGAGCAAATGATCCTAATATAAAACAGTACGTGTGAAACGGCCGGACTCCTCCCGAATCCTCTCGGGTCGCCTCGCGCGGGGCGGCTCCGGAGGCCCCCAAAACCCTAGAAAAAGCGGCACCGCCACCTCCTCTTCCCTGGCCGCTGCCGCTGGAGGCACCAGCGGTGGCGGCCGCGCCTGGCCGTCGAAGGCGGCGGGCGAGGGAGGCTCTCTCCCGACGGGGCCCCTTCGCGCGGAGGCGGGTCGTCACAGGGGGAGTGAGGGTGGAGCTTGGGAGGCGGCGAACCCTAGAAGGGATGGCAGCGGCGGTGCGAGGAAGGTGGCTCGACAGCGCGAGGCAGCATGGAGGCGGAGTGCAGGGAGTCTTTGGCGCGCAGCCGCGCCGTCCTCATGTGGCTTGTTCTTTCCTCCAGGGCGGCGGAGTGGGGTGATCTGGTGGAAGAGGTGCCGACGATTGGATTCCGTTGGAAGACCTAGATCAGCTCTCTAAGCCTAATTGCCTGCTCGATCCGTTCTCCGGAAACCGGCCAGCGGTGTGGGGATCGCTGTGTTGGATCTAATAATGGTGGTGGTCCTTTGGTTTCTGTTGCACGAAGACGAAGATCTGCTTGATATCTTCCCTCGTTGATCCGATCTGGAGAGGCGGGTTCCGGAAGGCTCCGCCGGCAAACTCCCATGGGTGTATCATACCTAGAGATTGCTGGATCGAAAGGTATTCGGTCGTGCGCACCTTGTTTTTCTGGCCGTTTGGTTTCAGCGGGAGCGTTGCGAAGCTCTATTGTTTGTTCCCATCGAGTGTCATTCTTAGAGCCATGGTGAAGTCAGATGCGGAGAATGTCAGTAAAGCGGAAATTTGAGGGTAGCGATGGTGATTTTTGTTCATGTGGCGATAGAGATCTGGTTGCGTGATCTGGGACTCGTTGCAGCGGTTGTTGGTGCGGGAAGACAACACAGGGGAGTTTCTAGTCTTATCTTGCAGGGTGAAAATCCAAGGTCTGGCCTTAGCTGGTTGTGCCTGACAATGACCTTGTTGAAGGCATTGTTTTGTGAGCAAGGACTTTCTCCAGGGTGAAAACCTATGACCTTTGGTTGGGCAACGACGACGCTTGAGCACTGTTTCCTTTTTGAAGGCGTTGTTATTGGAGTGAAGGACTACTAGTGTTGTTCTGATGGTGTCACTGTCGTTTTTTTGAGGATTATTTCTCTGTAGCGGGACTTTTCTTTTTTGTAATTTTTTTTTTTTTTTTGAGATGTGTGCATCCGTAGAGCCGCTAGGGAATGCGTTGTTGCAATGGCTGGGTGTAATTGATATTAATATATACTCTTTTCTAAAAAAAAAAGAACTCCAAAGAAATCACCAGCTCGCAACTGTATATTGCAATATATGAATCTCCAGGCTCACAATCGGTGGCGAACACAGGTTTGACATAGACATAGTCACGCTAGCAAAGCCGTATTCACACGATGGATTGTGAAGCAGCATCTTCTCCTCTTGCGTTGTGCACTCCTAGAGCCAACTGCTCGCGTGCATGGTCTTGATATGGACATTCCCATGTGACCAAAATTATAGCGACCAAAGGCTCTTTGACAACCTAACATATTCATTTCCCATTTTTGCCAGCACTTAACGCCAAACTCAACTTGAGCCATGGAGATATTTATTTAGCATTTCATGCGCGGGAATACACTTTTCGTGGTCGACATGTCGATGGTGCTAACGAAAGGCTATATTTTGTGTCGCCTAGGCACACATCAATCACATCACCAATGTCATGTCCTAGTGTGGTTTGGACATGCTTGCTAGCGTAGGACCATAGGCCGCTACGCGCTAGTAGCAGCATATCCTTCAGGCCTAGGTGCCCTCCTGATTGGGCAGGTGGAGAGACACAAATTGGATCCTCTTCATGCCAAGGATTCTCTGACTAATGCATGGATGACTGGGCCAGATCCCAAGTGTTGGTCGGTGATTTTGGATGCTCTCCATGCTAGTGACTATATGTACTTCCATTCGAGCACAGCAAACTTGGCCAGATCCAAGGCACGACCAGATGCACGACAACAATGAATTAGATCGAAGAAAATCTTGTGAGGTGGAAAAGGAAAAACTATTAAGGAGGATGAAGGAGAAAAACAACAAAGATTCTATCGGCGTCATCCGCTGTTGGATGGCCATATCCGGCGGCGACGAGGTGAACTATGGTGGCGGGGGAGGGCTTCTAAGCTGGTGGCGGCAGGGAACTCCGAAGCGTATAAGGCGACCCGAGAGGCTATGGAATTCAATAAATTGTTCTGCCCGGATATGGCATACACGCAAGTGATCAGCGGGAGCGTGGTGCATGTGCAGACATGCACGCCAAGATCGTGACTGTTGGCGTGGCACAACAGACTCGGAATGGCTTAGTGCCGCTAAGTCAGAGTTGACTCTCAAACAAGGTTTTGGTTACCAACCCATTTACCACGGTTACCAAATAATTTTGGCGCTTTTTGAACTCGGGATGATTACATGGCTCAGTCGAAACCCTATCTATCATGAGCTCCCGATCCCGTGTTTGACCATGTATCCCTCGTCTTGCTCCCTTCATGTCTCGTTCTCTCCTCTATATGCGGCGGCGGTTTCACCTCCCACACGGCCACACCTCCGGCGGGTGGCGGTTGTTTCGTCTCCCACAACAAGAAGTCGGCGGTGGTCGTGGTTTCTCCCACAGCTTCGGCGGTGGTGGTCGAATCCTAGATCTCTGGAGGCGGCAATGGGTTCGTCCACCTTCGTGGCTACGTCTCCCACCACAACAAGCCGACGACGGTTCAGGGCGATGCGGATGACGTGCCTGCGCCTGTGCCGCGGTAAGATGGTGGTGGTCTCGCTGACCACACACGGCCGTCCTTGTCAGTGTCACGGCCATTGACGACAGTGATGCAAACCCGCTAGCGTAGGTACCTCTCTTCCTAATCCTTGCCTAAACCTCGTCATGAGCAACACTGGTGCAGAGAAGATCAGTAGAAAGGAAACCAAATCGAAGGGTGTTGTAGTCATCACTGCTATGGAGGGGACAAGGAGCATGCTCGTCTCCATTTGCCGGGGCAAAGCTAATGCGGTAGGTGATGTTGGTCCGGGAAGGGGCAACACGGCTCCTTCCACTAGCAGGAGAAACACGGGCATCTCCGTCAGCAGGGAAACACGATGGCCTCCATTGATAGGGGAAAAACCGGCGCCTCCTCCTCCCAAGCTGCGGAATCACTAGCTATTAGGGCCAGTGTGAGTGGCTTTGCAGCCGGCGTAGCCAGAGATCATCTCCCGAGCAGAGGCTTGGAGGTACTACTGTCGGTGACAAGTCCTCCCATTGGTAATGAAGAAAGCATTCTTTATAGTTCTTAAATTAAAATACTGTGATGTTTTAGTTCAAGCAATGTTCTTTGTAGTTCAAGCAATGTTCTTTTTAGTTCAAGCAATGTTCAATATTGTTATGTTTTAGTTAGCATTTGTACAACTTGTTACCCAAAGTACCAAACAACCATTGGCATAGAATTTGAACTTATTTTATGATGTGGCAATTGCAATCTCAAAATATAATTAATTATTAGATTGAGTGATTGAAATACTAGATAGTGGATACTATGTACCCAAGTTATATATTTTTTATAGTTTCTCCTTTGCACCTTGTAGTATGTGATAGTGGAATTTGAATTCCATGGTGATGGTAATACTCACTGCCTATTTATGTATTTTGTATTGAAATTGAAGGTCATGTAGGAGATATCAATAATATTTGGTGCCATGGTAATCCAGTACGAGGAAATGCATGGACTTGTGGATACTGTGGTGTTACAAGGCACGTTGGTGGTGCAACTCGATTCAAGGATCATCTTTCTAGATTAAGTTGTAATTTCTAATCTTGCTTGATTGTGCCCCATCATGTAGCGAGGGTGTTTAGGGAGATAATTCCACAAGGCATGGTTTTTAGGAGGAGAAAGAAGGAAGCAAAGATAAGAGTCCAAGAGGAGGTTAATTTTGAAAACAATCTCGACACGATGATATCGATGTCACGATAAGGAGAACCATCCAAGCACGCATTGATCACAATAGGTAATTTTATTTTGGCATTGCTATCTATAATATTGCAATTGTCATTTTATTTTATATAAATTTCTGATTTGAGTTCTTGCAATGAGGTTGTGAGTTGTTTGATCACACTCCATGTGAATGAATGTTCCCATGATATTTTTCTAGTAACAGTGTGTCTATTTTTCATGGATGTGAAGAACATGTGTTGCAGTGTATTGGGTTGCTTGCCTATATATTTTAGCTGCCATTTTTACCTAAGACAATTCTGCAAATCTTGAAGCTTTTATTGACAATTATTTGCAAATTACTTGTGACAACAATGAAGCTGGTTATAGCAATGCTCATGGAACCAATGCGTTGGGCCAAACAAATAAGTTTAAAGGCTACTTTGATAAGGAGTTAGCATATGCCAAGACTAGGAAGCAACAAACTCTATAAGTCTACATTAAGAAGTCTGAGTATGTAGAGAGGCTTGGGAAGGCTTGGTATAAATGTTTTCATGACAATGACAATCTAGGGCACAAGGCCAACTGTCCATAATTCATTGGTGCATTGAAATTGACACACGATCTTGGAAAATGTGTTGTTTCCCCTAAAGGTTCAGAGATTGATGGTATCTATCTGTATTCCAACTATGAAGAACTACAAGAATATGTGTCAAAGTTCAAGGATGATTGGGCCACACATGGCATAAATCTTAATACAGATTCATGGACTGGCCCTATAAGAATGAGTATAATAAACTTCATGATCTTCTCCAACTGGCGTATGTACTTCCACAAATCAGTCAATGCCATGGGAAACAATCAGAATTCTCAGTTCGTATATGGGCACATCAAAGAGGTGATTGTCCGTGAGATAGGTATAGCAAATATTGTTCAGCTTGTAACTGGCAATGGGTCCAAATTCAAGAAAGCATGTCTTGACCTCGTGGAAGAGTATCCACACATCTCATGACAGCCATGTGCAGCTCACGCAATCAACTTAATGCTAAAAGATATTGGATGCTTCCCTGAGATAGATATTGTGGTCAGAAATGCTAAGAGGATCTGCAGGTTCTTGTACAACCACTCTATCTTGCATGTTGAGATGTATCAAAAAATTGGTGGTGAGTTAGTTCGACCTAACTCCACCAGATTTGGAACCGTCTTCATGTTCCTAGAGAGTTTCTAGGACAAACAAGAGCATTTGAAAGTGTGGATGACATCCCCGGAGTGGAAAAATAGCTCATGAGGTAGCGAGGAAGACTATGACTACACATATGATTGCTTGACAAATAGGAGATGGCAGGAAAAATTGAAGTGGGTGCTTGATGTCGTTAAACCACTATACATTGTGCTAAGGTATATATTTCTTAACTTGTTTTTATATTATGCCTAGGTATGCATGATAGTTTGTTCATTGCATATATATATATATATATATATTTTTTTTTTCTTACATTCTTACCTTATTTTTATATCGTGCTAATGTATGATTGATAGTTTGATCATTGCACATATATATTTCTTACCTTCTTTTCATATTGTGCCTAGATATGCAGATTCACAGACGATTGGCACTCTCTCTTGATTTTATGCCAAAGTTGATGGCTGCTAGGAAGGAGTTGTGTAGCCTTTCCGAAAGGATCTGTAGAGCATGAAAAGTACTTAAAGGTGGTGGATAAAAGGATTGAAAATCTATGCAAGAACAATTTAATAGTTGCAGGTAAGATTGTATGACATCTTTGCTGTCCAAAATATGTAAACTTCTAATTTTGGTATTGCTAGTACAATTTATGCCATCCTTGCTGTCTAAAAATATGTAACTTATATTTTGGTATTGCTAGTAGAATTTTATGCCATTCTTGTTGTCCAAAATATGTAAATTCTAGTTTTGGCATTGCTAGTACAATTCTATATATGCCATCCTTGCTGTCCAAAATATGCAACTTCTAGTTTTGGCATTGCTAGTACAATTTGTGTGTCCTTGCTGTCCAAAAGTATTTTGCATTGCTAATAAGTTTTTCATCCTCTACAGCAACGGCTCTCGATCCTAGAGGGCACTATAAATTCAACTTTGCTAAGAAGCTAACCTATGTAAATTAACTCTCTAGTGCACTTAAGAAGATGGCATCTTAATCCGAATACATTAAATTAATTCCACAAATGGCCAAGTACATCGACTATAGAGGCTCCTTTGATTCATTTTGTCTCGTGAGGCAGCCCTGAATTTGTCCCCAACTGAGTGGTGGTTGACATTTGTAGGAGAAAATGAGCTTCTTCAAAAATATGCTCTTCGAATTGTGTCGCAGTGTGTATCATCAAGTGGTTGTGAGAGAAATTGGAGCATGTTTGCCTTGATTCATACAATAGTGAGGAACCGTCTTAGCTTTGAGAAGATACACAAAATAGTATTCTACCACTACAATCTACGGATGCAGATTCGTCAAATTGTTGATGAAGCTATAGATAAAGAAGTTGATACATGTGCGATGTTGATGGATAGCTCCATATTTGATAGTGAGATCCCAACCTACGGATAGTGAGAGCCTATGATGGACGAATATGATGGTTTCAACCAGTAAACACCTGCTCCGACTGTCGTTGAAGTGGTACAGAAAAGGGTAAAAAGGAAGAGGTTTGTAGCAGATTTGGATGATCAGGATGAGGATGGGGATGAATATGAGTATGAGGATGAAGAAGAGGAAGAGGATGAAGTTGTGGAAGAAGTGGATGATGATACTCACACCAGTGTTGAGGGCGAAGGTGACTACATTGTTCTATAGCTTACTTTTGATTTTTTTTTATGTGATTCATCATTAGTGCTATTATGTGAAGTTTTGTAGATGATGATTGTGCCGAGTTGCCTCTCTGTGCTTTGTGCAAGTCAACTAGGAAGAAAAAGAAGATCCTCAAGGTGTTAGCAAGTTGTTTTAGTTCACTTGACTAAGCTGACATAGATATCAATCATATGTATTGTTGTTCCAGTTTTATTACATAAAGGTATTCAAACATTTAGACCGTGTGTTTTTGCCTACATCACGACATTAATCAGTTCTTGTGTTGTTTCATTAGAGTATAAGTTTCATTAATATGCATGTAATTTGTGCATTTATCTCATCCATATTATGCAACTTGACTATTAGATGCTAGTAGAAGCTGGGAAGTTTGAAGAACTGGAAGTGTTCCCTTGAACAAGACTATTCACTTGATTTTGTGGTGGTTGCTGCGTATCGCATTGGACAGTTGGAAATATCTTTTTGTAGTGGATCCAATTAAATCCAGTTTGTTGTAGTGCCTATGGACTCATTCATGAACTGTGCACTATTTATGTGTTAAAACTATGGACTGTAATCTATTTATATGGATCACTTGCTGTTGGAGATTATATTTATAATGCTAGACTGTAATCTATTTATATGGATCACTTGCTATTGGAGATGATAATAATTTATAATGCTGGACTGTAATCTATTTATTTGGATTGCTTGATGTTGGAGATGATAATTTATAATGCTGGACTGTAATCAATTTATTTGGATTACTTGCTGTTGGAGATGATATTTATGATCCTTGGATATGTTAATTGTTGTACCATGTGTATATAATCTGTCGATTGTAGGTTTAGAGGGAAAATGTTGTCAATTTGTTTTAAAAAATGCATGTTAAATACAATCTTTTGTAATTTTGGGAAAATAGACGGTTACCGCTAGATAACCAGGCGGTGACCTTGAGGTTACCGTATGTTTTTAAAAAAGTCGTTTCTATATTCAAAATTTGTTTAAAAATTTCATCTGGTAAATTCCGGTAACCAACCGGTAACCATGTTTACCAGAAATATCGAGCCCCCCCCCTCTCCCACACACACATGTTTAAAAAAGCCAATCCGGTAGCCAAATACTTGCTCTCGAACACAAATGTGCAAACGCGGGTTTTTAAGTTGGGTTTTGTATCAAAAAAGTTATGGAGGTTTTAGGTTTACAAACAGATTAAAATACATACATACGTGGAATTGGCCACTGTAAAATATCAGGATGCAATAGTACTTTTGTGTCATAAAATGAAATGAGAGAGAAGGTTGACCCATATACGCTATCGTCTGGTTCATGAAATGGTAGGAGTATTATACTTCGTGGAAAGACAACTTTACATGTACGTAGCGTACGTTCAAGGTGGCAATTGGTTTTTCCCGTACCAATCAGTGTAAAAAATATAAAATTAAATGAAACTTGACAAAACTTACAATCTCAAAGAACGAAACTTAGTTAAAACGAATGGTCCGTATCAAAGTTGGGCAGCCAAGATGGTCACGGCCACTACTCTCAACCTACCTACTAACGCATTAGCGCAGCAACCGGCGAGCCGGCGGCTGCGATACACAGACTAGCGAGATGTTGTCGACGACGGGCCCGCAGCGCGTGCCGCTGTTGTCGGACTTGGTGTGGTAGGCCGAGCTGGAAAGCGCCAGGAGCGTCTTGCTTCGGGTCGGCGTGAAGACGAGCGACGCGCGCGTGCTCCCGCCCGTCCCTGTCGAGCTGTACACCACGGTGGTGGTGCCGTCCGCCGTGGACGCCTGCACGCGCATGGGCTGCTCGTCCTTGGCCACGCACCCGTTCGCGGCGTCCCCGACCGACAGCTCCAGCGTGCAGGAGCTCCCGGGCACCGTGTCCACCTCCTGGACCAGCGCGGCCTCCCCGCCGGCCACCAGCTCCACGGCGTAGGAGCCGTGCGGCACCGCGAAGCGCGGGGAGTTTATGTACTTGACGACCTTGGAATACGACATGACCTTCCACTCGGACAGCGGCGAGACTTCATGCCCGTCCCTCCCCGGCGCCAGCACCCCGTATGGTGATTCCGGGGCGATGTACGGCCCCTGCTCGAAGTCACCGTTCCTGATCAAGTTATCTGCACGTACAAAACATAGGTATAGTTAGGTACAGTCAAGTAAAGGTCTGATCTGATGTCGCGATGATCATGAGGTAGAGGTTTGTGTGTTACCGGCGGGGGCCTGAGGAGGGTAGAGCGTCTTGATGGCGACGGAGTCGATTATGGGCCCGCAGGCGGGGTCGTCCTCGTGGATGGGGTTATGAATGACCAGCGAGACGACGCTGCCCGTGGCCTGGAACGCCCAGCAGTAGGAGTCCCAGCCGCTGCTGGTGTACACCGTCTGGATGGAGATGCCGTCGGGCGCGCCGCCCGGGACGACGGACACGTTCACCTTCTCGTTCTGGGCGCAGGTGCGCGCCGCGCTGAAGGTGACGGAGTACTGCGTGCCGGGCGTCACGGAGAGCTGCTGCTGGATGTGGGCGTCGTCGCCCAGCCGCACGGCGTGCTTGCCCTCCGGCACCGCCAGCACCATGTCGCCCTGCTTCTGCCCGGACTCGATGTACTCCACGTGGCCCCACACCTTCCACCGCGGGATCGCGTCGTCCCCTGTGACCAACGTGCCGTCCATCTTGGATCTGTCCGGCGACTCCTCGAAGTTGCCATTCGGTAGCGGGCCTGTCGCGTAACATGACGTGTGTGAGCTAGGCACAATGTGCTATAGAGACCTCGAAGCATGGTTTTATAAACCGGATCGGTTCGGTGTGGTTTAACCAGAAAAAACCTAAACCGATGGATTCATCGGTTTTTACGAGGCACGGGTCTAAACAGCAAAAAACCGGAAAAATAGATATGTACTAGAGGAATCAAACTCGTAAACCTTGCTAGGAATAAATAGCAACATGTAGTGCCCAATACCATTTGGCCACGCCATGTTTTTGTGATTACATATTGAAATATATATTATATATATCTTTTATAGTTATTTTGTTCCAAAATTTATTTAAATTTTGATAAAAAAATAACGGTTTTTTATCGCCATCGAACCGAATGAACGGTGGTCCGACCAGCAAACCAGTAAACCAGTCGCCTCACCGGTTCTTTGGCCGGTCCGGCTTTTAAAACTATGCCTCGAAGATGCCATTCGATCAGCAAGCGTAGATCATGATACGACGAGGCGGCCGTTGGAAAATGTCTAGTGCTACGAGTTACGAGATCAAGAAAGCATGCACCTAGATCTCATCTCACGTGATGAGATTCTGCACTATCCATGCACCACGTAGTACTACGCGTTCCACCTGTCTGAACTACACATCGATCAATTCCTTCGCACGTGAGAAGAAGGTAGATCAGAGCTTAGTCCTGTTTGTGTTAGTTCCGTGTCACCTTATGACGGAACTAACACAAACAGTCAACTCTGCCATTTTTGGGAGAAACAACGCAAACAACCTGAATTTCAGTAAAATCTAAACTATCACTGTAGTACTATATCTAACGTAGCTCGATCTCACCATCGTCGGCCGAAGCAGCTCGAGCACCCGCGCAGACGACCAAGAAGAACAACACGAGGCGACCTCCTCCACCCACCATCATCGACTCACCTCCTCGAGCTTCTGCCTAGCAGTACCTCGAACTCTTCCCTGGTCTTGGGAACTCTCGAGTATTACTCCACACTCTCCAGCTTCTACCTGGGACAGTGCTTACCTGGGAAGTCACTCTTCTGCTCCACTTATATAGGGGACGCGTCCGCTCTGATCGTGAGAAGAAACAATACGCCGATCGATCGATCGATCGATCAGTGCGCGCGGTGCGGGCCGGGGAACGCGCCGGGTCGTCGCGTGGGCACGAGGCCACGAGACGGCCTGCACCGCCCTCCTCCTCCTGATGCATGATTCGAGATCGGCTCGAGTCAGCGCAACGGCCCTGCTGCGTGCGGTCATGTGGACGTCTCCAGCCGTTGGAATGAAAAGGATTCCGATGTCCCCTGGATCTGCCAGGCGCGCGGCCAGCGTACGTGTTCGTCGGTGTCATTATATAACTCATGTGAAGAATAACATGAATGGGTGGTCCATGAGCTCTATCGTTAAGGTCAGCTCTCTGTTTGTGCCTACCTGTACGTACTTGATCAGGTTTTCTGTGTTCCGCGGGGTAGCTTGACCAGGTAGTTCACGTGGATTTGATTTTCAAGGAGTGGCATCATTTACGACTTGCCGCAGTTTCAGGCTACCTGTATAGGTTTTGAAAACACATGCTAGTGGCTGAATTAGGGGTGGACACAAAGTTCGAGGCTCGAACAAGGCTTTGGCTCGGGGTCGGAGATTGGAAAAGCGAAATTTAAACCTTAGGCTCGACAAGACAGCTCGGTGAAACTCGCAAGCCGACTTGGAGGCTCGATGGAATTGAAAATTTCATCATAAACTTTGCTAAAAATGTAAAAAATTCACAATTATAAACAACAATTGAACATGCATACATCCCTATCATACCATATAATGTTAGAAATAGTGGGCTAAATCTTTAAACCCATGTGTGATTTCAGATTTTTCATAAATTTCAAAGCTCATATATGTGGAATTTCATATATGATTTGGTCTAAGTTGGTGGCAGTTCACGTGTATATGGCAAAAGCCACTAACGGAGCTATGCAGGGCCGAACCAGGCCATGGCCTGCCCAGGTTTTTTGCCAAAATGAAATTAAGGTACTAGTAATCAAAAGCCCAGCCCACAAAAATGCCCAATCTTCCTCGTCAGTTGTCTCCAGAACAGACTTGTTCTTTCTCGACTAGAAAACACATGAGAGAGATTGAGAGAGAGACACGCGCAGGCACGCGGCCATGGAGATGCGGCGACTCTGCTTTACTGCTCGCTAGTTCAGGAATTGACAATGGAGGTGGAGGCGCTTAGCAGCAGCCACACATCGCTGCCGGCAACCGGACTGCCGGAGCCCGGAGGTCGCCCGTCTCCGGTCGCCACAGCTCTCAGGCAAAGCTGCAAAGGCAGGGGATCTGCTACGTACGAGCCTAGTCGCGGAAGCAAACGACGGCAAGACCAGCTACAAATCGAGCCAGCACTCGTCCCCAATTTCTCTATTTAGGTATTTTCTTTTCTTTCTCCAAATCCCTAGTTAGCAATTTGTGAATCTGATACTGGATTGGACTGTTTCGGTGTTTTAATTGATTTCAATTTTAGAAATTACGAGTCATGGGGAAGGTCACTCCGAAAAGAATTGATTTTATGCTGAAAAGAAAACGAGATGACATAATTGAAGAGGAAGAAGATCCTCGGGAACCAGCAACTAATCCTTTGCCCTTGCTTGAATTGGAACAACACCAACACATCCATGACCAAGCACAATCAAATGAACTTGTTACTTTCAAGGTATCGAGTTCTTGCAACGAGACCCTGGATTGCGTCCTCAAATTTGGCAATATCCGTCGGAGCAAAGAGATATTGTGAGGAGAGCATATTTGATGTTAGGTCCTATGCAACCTCATCTTCAAAATTATAGGCCATCCGGTGAACAAGCTTCCAGTATAGTTGGTTTGGTCTTTTTCCATCCTGGTCGGAGAGGACAAGCATTGTGCATATTGTCTATTTTTCTTTGTGTCCAGCAACAAGGAGAATACATGAGGCGATTCTCATGTCTTCGCGGTGGATGGATTTAATAGTTGGAAGAGGGTTAATTATGGGAAACATTGTGCATTTCTAACTCACATTGGTTCCGGACCATGCTCGCCACACAAAACAATGCAGCCACGAATTGTCGCGACTTGATGCAACAACTATCCCACATAGAAAATGTTATAGCAGTGAAGGACAAGGAGAAGGTGGAAAGAAACCGTTTGTGGCTACGAGTCTCAATTGCCACCGTCAAATGGCTTGCATTTCAAGCTTGTGCTTTTAGAGGGCATGATGAGAGACCTCAATCGAAGAACAAAGGAAACTTTCTGGAAATGATAGACCTTCTTGCTAAATTCAACCCTGAGATTGCCAAAGTTGTGGGAGGGAATGATCCATACAATTCAAAATACACATCACCTGAGATTCAAAAGGAGCTCCTGGGTATGTTTGCATTGAAACTTAGGAAGCATATCCGTGATGAAATTGGGGATTCTAAGTTCTCTATTCTAGTAGATGAAACATGTGATGTATCAAAGAGAGAGAAAATGGCGTTGGTTCTCGGATTTGTTGATAAAGGTGGTATTTTGCAAGAGAGATTCTTTGACTTGATACATGTGGCAAACACAAGGTCTTTGACACTCAAACATGAATTAAGCTTTTCTTTATCAAACCATGGTTTTGATATTTAAAACCTTTGAGGACAAGGGTACGATGGGGCTAGCAACATGAGAGGTGAGTTGAATGGATTGCAAGCTCTTTTTCTCCAGGAATGTCCATATGCTTATTATGTTCATTGTTATACCCATCGATTGCAACTTGCTCTAGTTGATGCATCTAAAGAAGTGGTTTCTATTTCCCAATTCTTTCAAAAGTTGATATTTGTCATAAATACTGTCGACTCCTCTTCAAAGCGCCATGATGAGCTTCATCGCGCTCAAGTAGTTGAACTATAAACTGGAATATCTAATGCTAGCATTGAGACGGGTCAAGGGGCAAATCAGATCCGTTCACTTAAGAGACCGGGAGACATAAGGTTGGGTTCTCATTTTGCTGCAGTTTACAGCCTTATGAAGATGTTTGGTGTCGTTTATTCTAGTATCCAAGATATGGCTGCTGATGGATCACCGGGGAGTATTCGTGCTGATGCGGACACTTCTTTCATCTACTTGTCATCCTTTGAGTTCATATTTAACCTATGTTTGACAAAGGAAATATTTGAGATAACTGAAGTGCTTGGCCAAGCTGTCCAAAAAAAGTCACAAGATATTGTAAATGTCGTCCGTTTAGTGTCTTCAACAAAAGACTGTCTTCGGCAACTCGGATAAGACAATGGCTACCAAGTATTTATTGACAAGGTTATTGAATTTTGCGTGAACCACTCCATTGACATTCCTGACTTTGAGGACACATACATCCTGCGAGGTGGTCGTGTCCGTCATCAGCCTGATCAGCTCATGAAGGAGCATTATTTTCGAGTGGAGATTTTTCGTGCAACACTGGACACTCAACTATTTGAATTAAACCGAAGGTTCAACGATAAGGTAATGGATCTTCTATCCACTAGTGCCACCTTGATTCCTAGAAACAAATTCAAAGGATTCAAAGCTAGTGATATATGTGACATGGTGAAAAAGTATTACCCTGCAGATTTCCCCCAAGATGTTTATGCATTACAACAACTGATTTTTTTTGTTGTGGTTGCTTCCAAAGATGAAGAGTTAAAAAATATATCAACCTTAATTGATCTTTGTCGGTGCCTTGTGGAGACAGGAAGACATACTATGTACAATCTGATTGATAGGTTGCTTCGTTTGCTCGTTACTCTTTCGGTTTCTACGGCAAGTGCTGAACGCGCATTTTATAGTATGAAGATCATTAATACAAGGTTGCGCAATAAGATGGAGGATGATTTTATTGCCAATAATCTGTTAGTTAACATAGAAGGTGACATTCTAGAGACGTACAACTATGAGGATGTCATCACAGACTTCGGAAGCAAAAAGGGTCGAAAAGTTGACTTGTAGTATACAGTATGTATGTGTGAACATCTATGATCTAACTCCTTAGGTAGCATCTTTGGGTATAGCTCTTTTGTAAGTAATGCTGATATGTAACCAATGACCATAACAATATTTGAGTAATTATATATGTCATGTGAAGTGGTATGATTGAGAACAAAAAATTTGTGGTCTTTTCTAGCTTGGCCTGCTCATAAATTGCTTCGTAGATCCGCCACTGGCAAGATCAGTGGGAGCTAAAGTTTAGTCCTACATGGAAAGTTGAAGAAGAGTTGCACCACCTTATAAGATAGAGTGTTACACCACTTTGTAAGTAAGTGACAATAAGAGAGCTACACGCGTGCTCCTCCTTCGATGACGCCGCCGTCGCTCGCACGCTCGCCTCGCCTCGTCACGTCACGTCAAGTCACGTACTGCGGGTTACGGAAATCTCGCTGAGCCGTCGTAGGCTATCTGTAACCGACTCAAACGTGCGTGACGTGAGTTTGGTCCATTTCGTGTCCTGTACGGGATTTTCGAGCTGCTCTATATAAACGCCTGTGCGGCTTCCACAACGCACGATACCAAACCAATCTAGGGTTTTGTCATCCTCTCTGCTTACGCCGCCACCGTAGTCTACTCCATCCCGCTTGCCGGCGTGCACCCACAATCAAGAGAGTAGGTCTCCGAAACCATTCGCCTTTGTGATCTTGTACGGGAGAGGGCGAATAAGATTTTGGGAAGCGCTCCGCGCGACTGCTCAAGTTCGTCATCACGGCGCGTCTTCTCGGTCGTCAAGCCGAACCTACTGCACGTCGACTTCTTCGATAGACTACTGCAACAACGGCGACTACATCGACAACCGATCAGTACATACACCGTCATCAGATCTGTTGTTTTACTATAGTTGTTAGTGCGTATAATCTGCTACTGTTCATGTTGATCAATACATCTAGTATGTTAGAGGTTCACGTGATTGTAGCTGTTGTTGTCATGATTTATCTTCTGGAATTAATCGTGGAAATTATTGCTAATAATCCAGCAATCCAAAAACCTTATTAAAGGCAATTTCCTGAATTAAACATGGGACACTTGGCCGATGCTATGAAGCCGGAAAAGTTTACCGGTGTTCATTTTAAGAGGTGGCAGTATAAGACCACTTTGTGGCTACAAGCTCTGAAAGTATTCGAGGCTAGTGAGGATTTACCTGAAGGAACTATATATGACGAGGTTCAGAACAAGTTCAAGGAAACCAATCTTTCTTTTGTGGGATGTGTTCTGAGTGTTCTTGATAACAAGCTGTTTGATGTGTACATGCACATCAAAGATGGAAAAGAGCTTTGGGAGGCACTGAACACTAAGTTCGGTGTAGCAGATGCTGGCAGTGAGCTGTACATCATGGACAACTTTTATGATTACACGATAGTTAACAATCGTTCTGTAGTTGAGAAAGCTCATGAGATACAGTGCTTCGCCAAGGAGCTTGAAATCCTCAAGTGTATTTTACCCGACAAGTTTGTGGCTAGGTGCATTATTGCAAAGTTGCCTTCTTCGTGGAGGAACTTCACCACAACTCTCAAACACAAGAGACAGGAGATATCGGTTGAAAATCTGATAGCGTCTCTTGATGTTGAGGAAAAGGCTCGGGCTAAGGACACTACTAAGAAAGGAGAGGGTCATGCTACTGCTAACTATGTGCAGAAAGGCAAATCCTTCGGCAAGAATAAAGGGAACTCTAAGCCCTCGTTCAACAAGCCTGAAAAGACTATAACCTTCAAGAAGAAGAAGAAGCCGAATAAGGCCAAGCTATATTGTTACTCATGTGGAGAGCTCGGCCACTTTTTCAAGGACTGCCCAGAACGTGCAGATCGCAGAGGGAAAGGTGGGAAGACTGTCAACGTCATGACTGCTAGCAACACTGATGGGTATGGTAATTTATTTACTGTTCTTTTAGTATTTCAATCACCATGTTTTTGGATTGATACGAGTGCTAATGTTCATGTGTGTGCTGACATCTCTATGTTCACTTCTTATCAGGTCGCTCAGGATTCATGAAGGGAATATGCCCTAAGAGGCAATAATAAAGTGTTAATTATATGTATTTAAAGTATATGATAGATGTTTATTTTGCATTCTATAATTGTATTAATACGAAAACGTTAATACATATATGTTTAATAAACAAACAACAAGTTCCTAGTTATGCCTCTCTCATAAACTAGCTTGTTGATTAACAAGATGATCAAGGTTTCCTGATCATAGACATTGGATGTTGTTAATAACGAGGTCACAACATTAGTGTAATGATGTGATGAAGATTCATCCGAAGTATAGCATTATGATCAAAGTCATTGAGTTTATATTGCTATAACAGCTTACAAAGTGATCCTAATCCTTAGACCATGAGATCATGTCAATCACTAACACCGGAAGAGTTTCTTGATAACATCAAACGTCACACCGTATTTGGGTGATTATAAAGATGGGTTCAGAACTACTAAAGTGTTATGTTGAGGCCCATGGATCGAGTGTGGAATTTGTTCATCCCGATGACGGATAGATATGCTCTGGGCCCTCTCGGTGATATCACATTGATTAGCTTGCAAGCAAGTGATTCGATCACTAGAATGTTATATCACGGGAACAAAAAAAGAGTACATGTCAGTAACGAGATCAAACTAGGTATGGATATAACGATGATCGAATCTCGAACATGTAATATATCACGAAACAAAAGGATTAAGATACTAGCGTAAAAGGTTCCGACGATCACAAGAAAGTCATCGTTGAATGTGTGGGAGTCGGTATGGGTCTCCAGATCCCACTTCTGATTATTAATCGGAGAAGGGTCTCGATTATGTCCGCATTATTCACGAACTATAGGGTGGAACACTTAAGAGACACCGATATCCAATTGGAGCAAAAGTTTCATGCCGGAAAGAATAACAAACACAGTAATTTATTTCACTAGATACCGAAACAGGTTTCGGGTGAAATTGCAGAAAGTGTTTTTGCATGTGAAATGAAATACTAGCAAGGGGTTATATGTGAATGTTTGTCATTAAACTACTTGACAAAATTATGAATAAATGAAAGGAGTTTTATTTAATGAGAGTTTGCATTAAATTTGGTGGAAAATTAATGGGAATTTGAGTGGGATTTTGAGTGGAGGGAATTGAAAGGATTTTTGTGAGTGGAGTGCCCACCCACATGAATGAGGGGAGGGCAAGGGGCAGCCCCCATGCGCCAGCCACCCTCTTGGGTTTCACCCCCCATCTCCTATAAAAGGCACCCCCTCATCACTTCTCACTCACACCTCCTCATGAAGGATCTCTCTCTCCCTCTAGTATTTACCCCCCATGGTCTCGTCCTAGCGAGATACATGTTCCTGGTGGCTATTTGGCAAGAAAGAGTTGTGTTTCCGCTGCATCGCTGGAGCAAGGAGGCGTAGGTTGCTCGGTGCCTCGAACGTGTGTGCGAGCACGGATGCGCTGCTGATTTGCGGCGTTAGGACTTCCTCTCGATCTTGAGATCGGCAAGAGATCGTCTACATCAACCACGAGTTTGAGTCGTTAAGATTTGTCGGTCTTCAAGGATATGTTCTCTACGGATATACATCCGCCCATTGTTTGTATCTAGTAGATAGATCTTGGTACACAGTTGTTCCCATCGTATGAATTTTTTTGTTTTCTATGCTACGAACCCTACAGTGGTATCAGAGCCGGATCTATGCATAGATGCTTTACACGGGTAGTACACATATGAGTATGTGGGCGATGATGATCATGTTATTGCTTCTTGGTTGTACTTTGGATATTGGTGGCATAGTGGGATGAAGCGGCCCGGACAAACTTTACATGTCCTCGCACATGAGACCTGTTCCACGCTTGACATGCAACTAGTTTTGCATAAGTGGCTAGCGGGTGTCTGTCTCTCCTACTATAGTCAATATATAATTTGCAACGAGTTGTCAAAAATTTGGTTATCCTCATTGTGGTTCATGTTCGTAGGTATGAACGGTTCTATCTTCTAAAGCCCTAAGCCACGTAAAACTTGCAATGGATAAATTAGAGGCGTCTAGTTTAGATTGTTGCCGAGCTAGTATTATGATATGGTGATGTTGTAAGTAGAAGTATGAGATGATACTCTTACAACACACATAAGGTGTAAGTTCCATAGACCTTGGCCTTACACATAAAGGTATGATAGTGATCATACCACGGTGCACATGATGGAGATCATATGCGGGAACCATATCATTTCACTTATAAACATGTGATGTTTAATTGCATCTTATATTGCCTGTTTGGCGTTTTATTAGCATAATAAGATGATCCCTCATTTAGATATCAAGATAAGAATGCGTTCTTCCTTAAGTATGCACCGATTATGTTTCGTCGCTCCAAGACATCACGTGATGATCGGGTGTTCTTGGATCCACGACCATATTTCGGGTGTAAGACAGTTACACACGCGAATACTAAGGTTCTTACTTGGAGAGCCTAGCATGTACATACATGGCCTCGGAACACGGACCAAGAGGTTAAGCATGAGTCATATAGTATATATGATGCCCATTTGATGCTCGCCTTTGAAGCTACACTGACTCACGTGATGATCGGACTTGGTGTAGTGGATTTGGTTCATGTAATCATCAAAAAGGCACGAGGGATGTCGTGTTTAAGTAGGAGTTCATTTGTAATGTGGATTAGTTGAACTCAATCTATCATAAACTTAGTCTAAACTTTACAAATTCTGTTGTAGATGGCACCACCCGCTTTTAATTTCAATGTGTTCATGGAGAAAGAGAAACTTGCAACGAACGGTAGCAACTTTACCGAATGGGCCATGAATTTTAGGATTCTCCTCTCTGTTGCACAAAATCAATATGTGCTAGAAGCGTTGCTAGGCCCCCCACCATTCGATGATGCCCCTAAGGAGGAAAAGAATGTCTATCAGACTCGTCAGGAGGGCCACAACTTAGTTCATTGCGGCATATTGTATGGGCTAGAGCCAGAACTTCGAAAGCGTTTCGAAAACGACAAGTCATTTGATACAATGGGTGAGTTGAAAATGATTTTCGACACACATGCTGCCGTAGAGAGCTACAATGCTTCAGAAAAGTTCTTTAGCTGCATGATGGAAGAGCACAGCTCCGTAAGTGAGCATGTACTCAAGATGTCGGGTTACGCCGATAAGCTTGTGTCCTTGGTAATATCGATTCCCATTGACTTAGGCATCCATCGTGTTCTCCAGTCTCTGCCACCTAGCTATAAGAGCTTCGAGATGAACTATAATATGCAAGGCATGAAGAAGTCTCTCCCGAGCTCACAATGCTTAAAACTGAAGTGGAGATCAAGAAAAACATCAAGTGTTGATGATCAATAAGAACACCGGTTTCAAGAAAGACAAGAAGGAAAGGGAAGTAAGGCGGCAAGCGTTGCCATGCACGAAAAGAAACCCTAGTTGGACCTAAGTCGTCTGAAGTGCTATTATTGTAAGGGGATCACATCGAAAGCGAATCGCCCAAGTATTTGGCAGACAAGAAGGCTGGCAAGGCAAACAAAGGTATATATGATATACATGTTATTGATGTGTACTGACTAGTACTCGCAGTAGAACTTGGGTATTTGATACCGGTTTAGTTGCTAATATTTGTAACTCAAATCAGGGGCTGCGGAACAAGCGACCGCTGGCAAGGGGTGAGGTCAAGATGCGTGTCGGCAATGGATAAAGTGTTGATGTGATCGTCGTCGGAACGCTACCTCTCCGCTTACCGTCGAGATTAGTAATAAACTTGAATAATTGTTATCTGGTGCCTGCAATGAGCATGAACATTGTATCTAGATCGTGTTTGATGCGAAGTGGTTATTCATTTAAATCCGAGAACAATGGTTGTTCTATTTATATGAATGAAATCTTTATGGTCATGCACCGATGATGAATGGTTTCTTTTTGTTGGATCTCGATAATAGTGTTACACATATTCATAATGTCAATGCTAAAAGGATTAAACTTAATGATGATATATCTACATATATGTGGCACTGCCGTCTAGGTCATATTGGCGTTAAACGCATGAAGAAGCTCCATTCATATGGACTTTTGGAATCACTTGATTTTGAATCATTTGATACATGTGAGCCATGCCTTATGGGCAAGATGACTAGAACGTCGTTTTCTGGTTCAATGGAACGGGCGACAGATTTATTGGAAATCATACATTCTGATGTATGTGGTCCAATGAGTGTGTCAGCGCGAGGTGGATATCGTTATTTTGTTACTTTCACGGATGATTTGAGTAGATACAGTTATATCTACTTGATGAAACATAAGTCTGAAACCTTTGAAAAGTTCAAAGAATTTCAGAATGAAGTGGAAAATCATCGTAATAGAAAGATCAAATTTCTATGGTCCGACCATGGAGGAGAGTATCTAAGTTACGAGTTTAGCACTCATATGAAAGAGTGTGGAATTGTTTCACAACTCACACCTGCCGGAACGCCACAGCGAAATGGTGTGTAAGAACGTCGTAATCGTACTTTATTGGATATGGTTCGGTCTATGATGTCTCTGACGGACTTGCCGTTGTCATTTTAGGGTTATGCACTAGAAACTGCTGCATTCACTTTAAATCGGGCACCATCTAAATCCGTTGAAAAGACACCGTATGAATTGTGGTTTGGAAACAACCCTAAGCTGTTATTTCTTAAATTTGGGGATGCGATGTTTATGTGAAGAAACTTCAACCGGATAAACTCGAACCCAAAGCGGAAAAATGCGTCTTCATAGGATATCCTAAGGAAACTATTGGGTATTCCTTCTATCACAGATCCGAGGGCAAGGTTTTTGTTGCTAAGAATGGATCCTTTCTAGAGAAAGAGTTTCTCGCGAAAGGTGTGAGTAGTCGGAAGGTAGAACTCGAAGAGGTTATTGAACCTTCTCTTCAAAGTATGGCGAGTAGCGCAGCGCCGGAAGTCGTTCTGGAGTTGGCTTCACCAGTTGAAGAGGGAACTAATGATAATGATCATGAAACTCCGAAAGAGAGTACTACTGAACCTAGCAGGTCTAGCAGGACGCGTGTAGCTCCGAGATGTATGAAAATCCTGTTATGAATTTCATGGTTGATGAAAATGATGACCCTGTGACGTATGAAGAAGCGATGATGAGCCCGGATTCCAACAAATGGTTAGAAGCCATGAAATCCGAGATGGAATCCATGGATGAAAATCAAGTTTGGAACTTGGTGGACTTACCTCACGACCGCAAGGCCGTGGAGAATAAATGGATTTTCAAGAGGAAAACTGATGCTGATGGTAATGTGATCGTCTATAAAGCTCGACTTGCCGCAAAGGGGTTTCGACAAATTCAAGGAGTTGACTATGATGAGACATTCTCTCCCATAGCGATGCTAAAGTCAGTTAGGATTATGTTAGCAATTGCTGCATATTTCGATTATGAGATATGGCAGATGGATGTCAAAACCGCGTTCCTCAATGGTAATATTGAAGAAGAGTTGTATATGATACAACCAAAGGGTTTTGTCGATCATAAGGATGCTAACAAGGTGTGCAAGCTTCAGCGATCCATCTATGGACTGAAGAAAGCATCACGAAGTTGAAATCTCCACTTTGATGAGGTGATCAAAGAGTTTAGATTTGTCCAAACTTATGGAGAAGCTTGTATTTACAAGAAAGTGAGTGGGAGCAATGTGGCATTTTTGATATTATATGTGGATGACATATTATTGATCGGAAATGATATAGATCTTTCAAACAGTGTTAAAAGTTATCTAAACAGGAAATTTTCGATGAAGGACCAAGGTGAAGCGTCATACATATTAGACATAAAGATCTACAGAGATAGATCTAGGCGCCTAATAGGGATATCGCAAAGTACATACCTTGATAAGATTTTAAAGAAGTTTAAAATGGACGAAAGTAAGAAGGGGTTCTTACCTAGGTTGCAAGGCAAGACATTGAGTAAGACTCAAAGTCCGGCTACGGTGGAAGAAAGATAGATAATGGACAAAGTCCCCTATGCTTCAGCCATAGGCTCTATAATGTACGCCATGCTATGTACAAGACCGGATGTGACACATGCTATTAGTTTGACTAGTAGGTACCAATCTGATCTAGGTTCGGAACACTGGATAGCGGTCAAGAATATCCTTAAGTACTTGCGAAGAACTAATGATATGTTTCTTGTGTACGGAGGTGAAGAAGAGCTCGTCGCTAAGTGTTATGTTGACGCTAGCTTTGACACCGATCCGGATGACTCTAAGTCTTAATCCGGATACGTATTTCTCATGAATGGCGGAGCGGTTAGTTGGAGGAGTTCCAAACAATCCGTTGTGGCGGGATCAACAACGGAGTCTGAATATGTTGCTGCTTCGAAAGCGGCTCAGGAAGCGGTTTGGATGAAGGAGTTCATATCCAAACTAGGTGTGGTTGCGAGCGCGTTGGACCCAATGGTGATATATTGTGACACCAATGGTGCCATTGCCAATGCCAAAGAACCAAGGTCTCACAAGTATTCCAAGCATATTAAGCGCCAGTTTCACTCCATACGTGAACATGTCAAGGATAGAGATATAAAGATTTGTAAAGTACATACGGATCTCAATGTAGCAGATCCGTTGACTAAAACTCTCCCTAGAGCAAAACATGATCAACACCAGAACTCCATGGGTGTTAGATTCATCGCTATGTAACTAGATTATTGTCTCTAGTGCAAGTGGGAGACTGAAGGGAATATGCCCTGAGAGGCAATAATAAAGTGTTTATTATGTGTATTCCAAGTATATGATAGATGTTTATTTTGCATGCTATAATTGTATTAATACGGAAACGTTAATACATGTGTGTTTAATAAACAAACAGAAAGTTCCTAGTTATGCCTCTCTCATAAACTAGCTCGTTGATTAACAAGATGATCAAGGTTTCCTGATTATAGACATTGAATGTTGTTAATAACAATGTCACAACATTAGTGTAATGATGTGATGAACATTCATCCAAAGTATATCATTACGATCAAAGTCATTGAGTTTATATTGCTATAACAGCTTACGAAGTGATCCTAATCTTTAGACCATGAGATCATGTCAATCACTAACACCGGAAGAGTTTCTTGATAACATCAAACGTCACACTGTAACTAGGTGATTATAAAGATGGGTTCAGAACTACTAAAGTGTTATGTTGAGGCCCATGGATCGAGAGTGGAATTTGTTCATCTCGATGACGGATAGATATGCTCTGGGCCCTCTCGGTGATATCACATTGATTAGCTTGCAAGCAAGTGATTTGATCACTAGAATGTTATATCACGGGAACGATAAAAGAGTACATGTCAGTAACGAGATCAAAGTAGGTATGGAGATACAGATGATTGAATCTCGGACATGTAATATATCACGAAACAAAAGGATTAAGATACTAGCGTAAAAGGTTCCGACGATCACAAGAAAGCCGTCGTTGAATGTGTGGTCAGTATGGGTCTCCAGATCCCGCTTCTGATTATTGATCGGAGAAGGGTCTCGATCATGTCCGCATTATTCGCGAACCGTAGGGTGGCACACTTAAGAGACACCGACATCCAATTGGAGCAAAAGTTTCATGCCGGAAAGATTAACAAGCGCAGGAATTTATTTCACTAGATACCGATATAGGTTTTCAGGTGAAATTGCAGAATGTGTTTTTGCATGTGAAATGAAATACTAGCAAGGGGTTATATTTGAATTTTTGTCATTAAATTAATTGACAAAATTCTGAATAAATAAAAGGAGTTTTATTTAATGAGAGTTTGTATTAAATTTGGTGGAAATTTAATGGGAATTTGAGTGGAGGGAACTGAAAGGATTTTTGTGAGTGGAGTGTCCACCCACATGAATGAGGGGAGGGCAAGGGACAACCCCCATGCGTCGGCCACCCCCTTGGGGTTCCCCCCTCTTCTATAAAAGGCACCCCCTCCTCACTTCTCACTCACACCTCCTCGTGAAGAATCTCTCTCCCCCTCTAGTATTTATCCCCCATGGTCTCGGACTAGCGAGATACATGTTCCCGGTGGCTATTCGGCAAGAAAGAGTTGTGCTTCCGCTACATCGCTGGAGCGAGGAGGCGGAGGTTGCTCGGTTCCTCGAACGTGTGTGCGAGCACGGATGCGCTGCTGATTTGCGGCGCTAGGACTTCCTCTCGATCTTGAGATCGGCAAGAGATCATCTACATCAACCACGAGTTTGACTTGTTAAGCTTCGTCGGTCTTCAAGGGTATGTTCTCTACGGATATACATCCGCCCGTTGTTTGTATCTAGTAGATAGATCTTGGTACATAGTTGTTACCATCATAGAAAAAAATTTGTTTTTTCTATGCTACAAACCCTACATATTCATCTGTCCTAATGGGGAATGGATCACTTACTTCTGTTCGTGGTGTTGGCACGGTGGATCTGAAGTTTACTTTCAGAAAGATCGTGCAACTAAGGAACGTGCAGCATGTCCCTACTATGAACAAGAATCTCGTTAGTGGCTCCCTTCTATGTAGAGATGGGTTTAAGGTTGTGTTAGAGTCCAATAAAGTCATTGTTTCTAAACATGGACAAAAATTATTTGTAAAGGTTATGAGTTCGGAGGCTTGTTCCGATTTCCACTTTCAGAGTTTTGTAATAAATCCGTGAATCATATTTGTGTGGTGTTAATGATGATACCGATGTTTGGCATTATCGTTTATGTCACATTAATTTGGTTTGATGTCTCGAATGTCCAGTATGAGTTTAATTCCAAATTTCACTATTGCCAAAGGTTCATTGTGTGTAATCAAAGCAACCTCGAAAGCCTCACAAGGCTGTCGAGCAGAGAAACTTGGCACCTCTAGAACTCATACATTCTGATCTATGCGAGATGAATGGTGTGTTGACAAAAGGTGAAAAGAGATATTTCATTACATTGATAGATGATGCTACTAAATTCTGCTATGTTTACTTGTTGCAAACTAAAGATGAGGCTTTAGACTACTTTAAAATTTATAAGGCCGAAGTTGAAAATCAACTAGAGATAAAGATCAAGCATCTTAGGTCGGATCGTGGTGGTGAATATTTTCCCAAAATATTTGACGAATTCTGTGAGGAACATGGAATTATTCATGAGAGGACGCATCCCTACTCTCCCCAATCAAATGGGGTTGCCAAGAGGAAAAACTGCACGCTGACTGACTTGGTGAATTCCATGTTAGCCACTGCTGGTTTATCAAAGGCATGGTCGGGGAGGCTTTGTTGACTTCATGTCATGTCTTGAATAGAGTTCCTAACAAGAATAAAGAAAAGACCCCTTATGAGGAGTGGGTTGGGAGAAAACCATCAATTCCATATCTACGCACTTGGGGGTGTTTGGCAAAGGTCAACATACCGATCCCCAAGAAACGCAAGCTCGGAGCCAAGACAGTGGATTGTATCTTTCTAGGATATGCTCCACGGAGTGTAGGCTGTAGATTTCTAGTAGTTAAATTGGAGGTATCAGATATGCATGTTGATACTATAATGGAATCTCGTGATGCAACATTTTTTGAGAATATGTTTCCTATGAAATATATGCATAGCATTGGTAGGATTTCTTCTGAAATACTTCCTGAATCTAGTGCATCTATTGAGAATTCTGAACAACCATATGAGGAATTCCTTGAGAAGGATGACGATGAACCTCTCACGAGGAGTAAGAGATAGAGGGTTGCAAAATCCTTTGATAATGACTTCATCGTGTACCTTGTGGATGATACTCCCAGATCCATTACTAAGGCATATGCATCCCCTGATGCAGATGATTGGAAAGAAGCTGTCCAAAATGAGATGGACTCGATTATTTCTAATGGAACTTGAGAATTATCAGAACGACCCTATGGTTGTAAACCTGTGGGATGTAAGTGGGTGTTCAAGAAGAAGCTAATGCCTGATGGTACTATTGATAAGTACAAGGTGCGTCTTGTAGCTAAGGGCTACACACAGAAAGAAGGCGAAGATTACTTTGACACCTATTCACCTGTCGCTAGACTAACCACCATTCGAGTACTAATGTCCCTGCATGCCTCTTATGGTCTTCTTGTTCATCAAATGGACGTGAAGACAGCTTTCCTTAATGGAGAGTTGGAAGAGGAGATCTATATGGATCAGCCAGATGGGTTTGTGGTAAAAGGTGAAGAGACAAAGGTGTGCAAGTTATTAAAATCTTTATATGGCATGAGAAGTTTGACAGAACTCTACTTTCTGTTGGCTTTGTCATTAATGAGGCTGATAGGTGTGTTTATCGCCATGGGAAGAAGCGATAGTGTTATATTATGTTTGTACGTGGATGACATTCTAATCTTTGGTACAAACATGAAAGTGATAAATGAAGTCAAGTTTTTCCTGTCAAAGAGTTTTGATATGAAAGATCTAGGAGAAGCTGATATGATTCTGAACATCAAGCTTATTAAGAACGAGAATGGGATTACTTTAACACAATCTCATTATGTTGATAAGGTATTGAGCCGATTTGGCTTTACTAATGGCAAGACTTCTCCAACACCTTATGGTCCCAGTTTGACACTACGAAAGAATAAGAAGGAACCAACAGATCAACTGAAATATTCACAAGTTGTTGGTTCTCTCATGTACTTATCAAGCGCTATAAGACCCGATATCTCTTTTGCTGTGAGCAAGTTGAGTAGGTTTATGTCTAACCCGAGTATTGATCATTGGAATGCACTTGAAAGGGTCATGCGCTATCTATGTGGTACAATGAGCTATGGGATTCACTATTTAGGGCACCCTGTTGTGTTTGAAGGATATAGTGATTCGAACTGGATCTCTGACATTGATGAACTCTACGCCACGAGCGGGTATGTGTTTACCCTTGGAGGTTGTGCGGTGTCATGGAGATCCCATAGACAGGCCATATTGACGAGGTCAACTATGGAAGCGGAGCTTACTGCTTTAGACACAGCCACTTTGAGTCAGAATGGCTGCGCGAGATTTTGATGGACTTGTTTGTGGTTGAGAAACCTTTGCCGGCAATCCTTTTGAATTGTGACAACCAAATTGTTATTGTCAAAGTGAATAATTCTAAGTATAACACTAAGTCATCAAGACACGTGAAGAGACGTTTGAAATATATCAGGAAATTGAGAAGCTCCGGAGTAATAATTGTTATGTATATTCAAACAGACAAAAACTTGGCAGATCCCTTTACAAAGGGATTATCACGAAATGTGATAGAAAGTGCATTGAGGGAGATGGGGTTGAGACCCATGGATGTCACACCTAGTGGTAACCCAACCTATGCGATCGGAGATCCCGTGATTAGAACTTGGGAAGAACAAGCTAGTGGGTGGACTGGGGGGCGTATTTTGTAACCCTCTCTATGTAAAGATACATAACTCTCATAATTTGTAAGGTAGGTTGGCAACATGCCTTAATGTGTTTATGTTGGCTTTAACTAGCAAAGATGCTATCCTATAGGGCATTCTTGAAAGAACACACCTATACAAGCTCGACTGTAAACGTCGCAGTCTATGAGATTTGGATGATCTCTAGTAAACTCATGAAGAGACCAGGGAGTATGACGCATATGCTCCAACCGCGGGGTAGGCTACTGGCAGCCAGGTACTAGTTATGATTTTGAGTGAAATCTATTGACACCAAATTTTCAATTCAAGGTTCGTCCATTGTTCAAGTTATTGATAGACCTAGTTCAAGATTCTAGACGAAAGTTCAAGATTCTAGACGAAAGTTCAACTTAACATTCTTTGCTGAAACACTGGTATATAAATAAGTATCGAGGATTGGTAAATCTTCAAATTGGCATTTGAGATCTGGTTGGGGATTGTTAGAAATAATGAGCCAATTCATTTAGGCTCATGTGTATTTCAGATTTTCCCTAAATCTCAAAGCCCAGATTTGTGGCATCTCATAAGTGTTTGGGCCTATGTTTGTGGCATCTCACATGTGAGTGAAGTGGGAGCTAAAGTTTAGTCCACATGGGAAGTTGAAGGAGAGTTGCACCACCTTATAAGGTGGAGTGTTGCACCACTTTGTAAGTGAGTGACAATAAGAGAGATACACGCGCGCGCTCCTCCTCCTTCGACTTCTTCGACAGGCTACTGCACCAACGACGACTACATAGACAACCGATCAGTACGTACACCGTAATCAGATCTGTTGTTTTACTATGGCTGTTAGTGCGTATAATCTGCTACTGTTCATGTTGATCAATACATCTAGTATGTTAGAGGTTCACGTGATTGTAGCTGTTGTTGTCATGATTATATTCTGAAATTAGTCATGGAAATTATGCCTAATAATCCAACTTATAAGTCATACCGAGTATCGATAACAATAACAATAGCACATATCATAAGTTCACAACACAAGTATATGCGATTAGTCCAATGGAGAGTATCATACGTCACAAACACATTCACTTTTTTGCGGTATTTCAATCAAAGGACGTCCCTTGACATGAAATTCAAAACATGTGAGCTCTAAGTTTTATAACTATGAAGTTCAAAATAAAAAAATTCACTTCAAAATCTATAAAGTCAAGTGACCCATAGGTTGTGCCTAATAAGTAAAGGCACGGTGTTGTGGCACTTGGGTGCATATGCTCTCTTATTTGAAATGTATCTTAAATGCATTTTGAAATGTTAAAAAATCTAAAAAAAATGTCGCATAAATCTCCAGTTCTAAGCGCGCACAAAGTCGTTCATGAAAATTCGACTTTTTGTGTGATACTTGTAAAAAAGCCAAAAGTCGGTGCTAAAATAAAACTCTTCACAAGATATTTCTTTGTCTTTTTACACGAGTTCAAAGTATATTTTTTTCTTCGTGAAACTTTATGTGAGCATATAAAATACGAAGAAGCACATGTGAATACTCTTTCCCTTTATTTAACAATTTGAAACTTTCTAAAAAAAACAAATTGAAACATGTGTGAGAGGGACGCGTCTGGAATACTAGGAGTAAATAGACTGGGCTTGAGAAAGTCATGCGGCCTATCAACACGAGACATGGGCTTTGCTGAGACTATTAAGGGAGGAGGAAAAATGAAATTTCTGGATCAATGATAATAAAAAGGAAAAATGAAAGCCCGTCCCTCTCTCCCCTCCCGCGAGCGACCGGGGGAAACCCTAATCCCGCCACCGGTGCCCCCTCGCTCTTTCCCTCGCCGCTAAGGCCTGCAGGCAAAGCCCACCAGTGGCGTGAGACGGGCGTTCTCTTCCTCCACGATGGGGCGATGTGGCAGTCAGAATCTCGGGTGGAGCTCCTGTGGCGTGGGGCAGGCCTTGGCCGGTGGGCTGGCGGGGAGGCTACGTGTGGGGGTTGGCCTCTGGTGTGGTGGTGACCTGTGCTCGCCCTAGGTCTGGCGGCGGCGAGCCGATGGCCCGGTGGAGGCATTGCGAGTCAGGAGGGGGGGCTCGGTCGGCGGTGGAGGTGCGGCGGCGGTCTCGCCCTCGTCAGCTCATGGACGGCACGGTGTGGCTCTGTCTCGGGTGGTGCCCTAGGGCCGGCTCGGGGACGACCTACGATGGCGGTGTCATTTTCGGCGGCGGCGGAGCACGATGAAGGACGGCTCGGTGGTGGTGGTGCTGGGAGGGCGCTCTCTGGGACTCGGTCGGCGGCCAGCCCAAGGCATAGCAGCGGGGCTGATCTGGGCCATATCTGGGCCACAGGCTCTTGGTGATATGGGCTGAGTCTCAGTTGATCAGCCTTGCATTGCTTCCTGACCGCGGTCACTGGTGGTGGTGGGTAGTACCCATGCTTGGGGGCACGAGACTATGACCACATGCGATAGCGCCCGATCACCATACCCATTCCGGCAGCCTTTTGAGTGTGATGCTGGTGGTGGTAAGGAATCGAGATCGTGGACGTCAGGGCGGCGGCCCTAGAAGATGGTCGGCTTCGACAACCCTCTAGCGAGGCGGGGAGGTGAAGTGAGATCCCAGCCGGGCGTGATCTGGTAGGCTGAGCTCGGTGGCGATGGTGTTGTTACTTGGCAGCCGAGATTTTCCGTTGCGACGAATCTCCTAGTGGGAGGAGAAGTTGGGTCTGGGCCGGCGGTTGGCATGTTCGGTGGCACCCTTGCTGCAGGGCAGAGGCAGGACTTCACGAGCCTCCGCGGGCTCGGTCGGGCCTGGTTTGTCTTGCTGCTGCATCCGGTCGGCTACCACCTGCTGGTGGTGAGGTAGTTGTAGGGTTTCGTAGCATGGAAAACAAAAAATTTCTATCGCATACAAACAAACAAGCCAAGATCTATCTACTAGATTGTAACAACGAGTCTAGAATAACTCACCTTCGAAGATTCCAAAGTGTTTAACGAGAGCGGATTCTCGTGGGTGATGTAGTCGTACTCTTCCCGATCTCAAGATCGCGTAGACGATCCTTCCGGCGCTGCTCGCAGCGCTCCCGAATCGGTCACACGTTAACTTTCGACGAAGACCTTCCTCTCCTTGTTCCAACGAATGGAGGTTGTAGCACTCTCTCGCGATTCCGCAAGACAACGCGTGGTACCCAAGTAGAGGAGATCTCGCAGGCTTCTCCTTAAGCGGGAGCGAGTATGGTGGTGTATGAGAGAGTTCTCGACGATCTAGAGTTTAGACACACCGGAGGAGCAAGCCGGCTAGGGTTTAGCTAGGCGGCGGCGGTTCCCTAGGTGGGCGGCTATGGAGGCGACGGCTTGGTGCTAGGGTTTGGAGGAGAGGATCTTGTGTGTCTCTAGGAGGAGCCCTGCCTCCTTATATAGGTGGAGGGGCCGGCCAAGGGGAGGAGTCCTCCCCAACTCGGCAGTGGTGCTGGCCCGGTGGGAGGAGGACTCCTCCCAACTCGGTTTCCTCCTTTTCCACTTCCCAAAAATAGCCGTTTGACTTTCAAACTAGCCGTTTGACTTTTCAAACTAGGATTTGAATAAACCCTCTATTTTGTTCAGCGATGACACCAAGTACATGATGCAATCATATCAACTTGATACAACACATTCATGTACCCTTCCTCCGAGTCTTGGGACATTCGGAACCTTCTAGAACATTCGATGAAAACACGGAATCATTCTCCAACTCAAACGGACTTTTCTTATATGAATCCTATTCTACGGACCATTCCGGATCTCCTCGATATCCCGAATCCCATTCGAGACTCAACAACATTCGGTCTCTTTCTCATCATTCCATAACTACGCAAACAACGTCGAATCCTTATGTGTCTCCCTACGGTTCGTGAATTATGCGGACATGATCGAGACACTTCTCCGATCAATAACCAATAGAGGAATCTGGAAATTCATATGGCTCCCATATTTCTCGATTACTTTGCGATCGAATGAACCACTTACATACGATATCAATTTCCCTTTGTCTCACGATAGTTTACTTATCCGAGGTTATGATCGTCGGTATCTCTGCATACCTAGTTCAACCTCGTTACTGATAAGTACTCTTTTCTCGTTCCCGTGATATGTGATCCCTTGTGAGCCAGTCACATGCTTGCAAGCTAATTGGATGACATTTCACCGAGAGGGCCCAGAGTATATCTATACATCATATGGATGGAAAAATCCCACTCTTGATCCATGTGTCTCAACCAATACTTTCCGAACACTCAATGCCACCTTTATAGTCACCCAGTTACGGTGTGGTGTTTGATGTCATCAAAGCATCCATCCGGTAAAGGTGATATGCATGATCTCATGGTCGAAGGAATTAGATTACTATGTATCAGAAAGCATATAGCAATTGAACTATTAAAATGACTTGATCTTTATGCTACGCTTATCTATAGGAGTATGTCCACCATATCATTCTCCTAACGATATGATCTTCTTGTTAATAACATCTCAATGTTCATGATAGGGAAACCACAATCATCTATTAACCAACAAGCTAGTATTATATAGAGGCTTTACTAGGGACTCTTATTTTAGTCTACAAATCACACAAGTATTAATGTTTCCTTGTTAATACTATTATAGCATGAATGTAAACATTTATCATAAACACAAAGATATAATAATAACTATATTTATTATTGCCTCTAGGGCATATCTCCAACAGTAGTTCCCTCCCGCGTACTGTTGGCATGCCGGCCATCGCCAAAGTCTCTGCTCTCTCGGACTACCGGCTTCGCTCCGTGGTTCCCGGTGTGACGGCGGTGGCGACTTCAAGACCAGGGTGGCGCGTGTTCGTGGGTGACGTGTTTGGTGGAGATTTACAAAGTTCTCGGGTGGGTGGTTCTGGAGGGGTCGGGAGAAATCCTTATCTGTTGACACTATCACGGTGACGCCCGCGGGTATCACCTTCTTCTTGAAGGTTGTCGGAGGCCTCCCTTCCCCACCCCCCAAACCTCGCTGCGTACCGGGGGAAACCCTAGGCCTCGGCCAGACAGCAGTGTCGTCGTCACTCCCCTTCTTGGAGGTGCTGTCTTGGTACGCAGGAGCTTTGGACTACGGGATGTGTGGTGGTACTTCTCTGGGGGGCGCACCGGTTGCGAGATGTTTCCGTTTTCGGCACACCGCTGTTCTCAGCTTTCTTTTTCTTTGATTTCTTCGTGTGTTTCTTGTAGGGCTTGGGTTCTCCCCAGCGCCTTGTATCCTATGGTGTTTGTTCCTTTGGCGATGTGCTATCTGGCCCAGCAGCGATCTCACATGTGTGTTTTATTTCTAAAGCGGGGCGAAAGCCTGTTTCGAGAGACATATCACAGAAAAAGACAAGTTAGAAGAAGCAATGTACTCCACATAATTCAGAAAAAAATCAGGATTCATATCAATATTTGAGGCTCTAAAATATATCAGCCCAGGTTGTAGCAACCCATGACTAACTACATTGCACGTCCCTTAACACAATCCTCGTTCTTGTCAACAAAAAAATCGTTCCCATTCAAATAGACAAAAACTGGAAAAAAAAAAGCACCCGCGCCTGGTGCCCCGCACCACCATCGAACATGCACAGAGCCATTCACCGCAACACGCGCCCTCGCCCGCTATCTTCCCAGGTCTGGCGTGATGGTTGGAGTCTAGGATGAAGTGTTCCTTCCTATCGCCCAACTGCTCACACTTCTTGGGCCCCTTGGCAGAAACGACACGAGGCAACCTGGTTGAGGGTTGCTAGTCGCATGTGGGGACAGCGCACAGTGGAGTTGGAGTCCGAGGCAGTGGCGGTGGGTGAACATTATGGCAGGAGCATGTACAATAGAGTACACTCAGCATGCTATAAACAATTTTATATTGACAAATTCTAGCGGGATGAGAGAGATACGAGGTGAGAGAAAAGAGCCGGCGCTTCATATATGTTGAAAGTAGGAACGAAGAGACAAAGTGAGAAAAAGACAATCACTATTTATTGATGAAGTTGTACAATTTTATAGGGGTGAACCGACGCCGACAATGGCGGTTCTAGAGGCGACGCTTCATACGTCAGTTCTCAACGTGCAGAATACAAGTAGAGATTAACCATATAATTAAAGGTTAATTAAATTCTAACACTCTCCCTAATCTATGCTTGTCCTTATGAATCTTCATCATCTTTAAATAGTCTCCTCCAAAAACCCTGTGAGAAAAATGTGAGGAGTTGAGTAGGATATGCTGTTAAAACTCCTTCAAAGCCATTGGAAAAATAAGGAGAAAATGACACAGCATATAATGATTATTGCCTTTGTTAACTAGATATGAAATAAGTCCATAGAATATAGAGGTCAATAAATATGTCTTTTATACCTTCCTAAAAAAACCCGGTGGGGAAAACGGATAGTATGACATACTATAATCTTATGTTGATATTACCTCATTAAAAATCTTAATGAGAACTTGAATAGTAAACTCATCAAGGGAAAAAGAGTATAATATGATGCTTTGAACAAGATAATTCAGGAAGACACTCCCCCTGATTTTTGCAAATCTCGAAGCCGTCGCATACCAATTCCATTAATATATTTCTGGAATGTTGAAGTTGGTAGACACTTCGTGAATAGGTCAGCGAGATTATCACATGACTTTACTTGCAAGATGTTTATTTCCCTGCTCTTTTGGAGCTCATGAGGATAAAACAATTTAGGAGCAATATGCTTAGTGATATTTCTCTTGATATATCCTGTTTGCATCTGTGCAACACAAGACGCATTATCCTCATAGATAATGGTAGGTGATTCGATAAAACCAATTCCACATGACTGTTGTATGTGGTTTATCATTCTACGAAGCCACACACATTCGCATGATGCCTCATATAATGCAATTATTTCAGAATGATTGGTAGATGTTGCAACCAGAGTCTGTTTCAAAGACTTCCATGATATAGCAGTTCCACCATGTAGGAAAACAAAGTCGGTCTGTGATCTGGCATTATGAGGATCAGATAAGTAGCCAGCATCAGTGTATCCAATTATACCGAAGTCTAGATTTCTCTGAAACTGAAAGTATAGGCCAAGATCCTTTGTGCCTTGGAGATATCGAAAGACATTCTTGACTCCCGACCAATGGCGTTTGGTGGGAGCTGCGCTGTGTCTAGCAAGTAGATTCACTACAAGTACGAGGTCAGGTCTCGTACAATTTGCAAGATACATGAGCGCACCAATGGCACTGAGATATGGAACCTCGAGTCCCAACATCTCTTATCCATCATCCCTTGGCCTGAACAGATCTTTCTCTATGTCTAGAGAACGGACCACCATGGGAGTTTTAGACGGATAGGATTTGTCCATATTGAATTTCTCCAATATTTTCTGGATATAGGTAGCTTGGTGTACCATTATTCCTGAGGGAAGGTGCTCGAGTTGAAGACCCAAGCAAAATTGGTTTGACCCAAATCCTTCATCTCAAATTCTGTCTTTAGATGATTGTGTGCTTCATCAATATCTTGTGTGTTGCCAATGATGTTGAGATCATCGACATACAATGAAATGATGCAAAATCCTGAAGAGGACTTCTTGATGAAGACACATGGACAATCATGATTGTTGGAGTAACCCTTCTGAAGAAGGAACTCACTAAGTCGGTTGTACCACATCCGTCCCGACTTTTTCAAGCCGTATAAAGACTTGTTCAGTTTTACACAGTACATGTTGCGTTTAGCGCTTGCATTGACGAGACTCCACGGAACCTTCATGTATATGTCGAATCTAGTGAACCATAAAGATATCAGTCACGGCGTCCATCAATGCATAGATGAAGCGATTTTGCTTGCCAAAGATATAAGATATCGGAAAGTGATACCACTCATTAGAGAATATGTCTCATTGAAATCAATGCCGGGTCTCTGCGTAAAACCCTGTGCTACGAGCCTCGCTTTGTATCTCACCACCTTATTGTTCTCATTCCGTTTTCGGAGGAAAACTCATTTGAATCCCACAGGGAAACATTGGGAGGTGTTGGTATTGCTTCTGTGAATACCTTCCTTTTATTGAGCGAAGCAAGTTCTGCTTGTATTGCTTCCTTCCATTTAGGCTAGTCGGAGCGTTTCTCACACTCAACGATAGTCCTTGGATCATGATCATTGAGAAGGGTATCAGCAATTATAGCAGAAAAATAAGTGTCGACAATCGTAGACTTACGGTTGAATGATTCTCCAGAATCAATATAGTTGGAGGATATCTCATGCACCCTTGATGACTCTTCGTTATTTTCCAATACACGTGAGTCTAGGTGTTCCGATGTCCCAGCCAGTGTGTGCAAGCTAGAGCTGGGTTGTGGAGGTTGCCCTTCCACTGGGTGTATACTACCCATAAGGTGTTCGCCAACGTTGAGCTGACTTGCATTTACTGATTTGGAGGATTTTCTCCTCTCTCTCCTTTGTTGCTTGCGAGAAGCAGGTTCCGGATCAGAGGCCGTACTACTCCCACTCTTTTTAGGATCAAGGAGTTGAGTGGTTTTTGTTGGTACCTCCACTCTTTCGGGCGCATTTCTAGCCGGTTTTCAGGATTTTGTAACACCTTTTAGATCAGTAAATGAATCTGGCAGATTATTTGCAAGATGTTGCAAGATTATTTGCAATATAGTAAATTGTTGGAATTATGCCCTAGAGGCAATAATAAAGATGTTATTATTATAATTCTTGTTCACGATAATGTTTATATTCCATGCTAGAATTGTATTAAGCGGAAACTTTAATACTTGTGTGGTTTGTGAACAACACCGTGTCCCTAGTACGCCTCTAAGGACTAGCTCATTGATTAATGATGGTTAAGGTTTCGTAACCATGGACATGAGTTGTCAATTAATAAAGAGATCATATCATTGGGAGAATGATATGGTGGACAGACCCAAACTAAGCGAAGCAATTAGATCGTGTCATCGTGTTCGTCTTTGCGAAGCTTTTCTTATGTCAAATATTGTATTCCTTAGACCATGAGATAATACAACTCCCTGGTATCGGAAGAAAGCTTTGAGGTCATCAAACGTCATCCTATGAGAGGGTGATCATAAAGGTGTCTCTCGGTGATCGGAAAGTATACATTGGGTTGTATGTATCGAGATGGGATTTGTCCCTCCCAAGTCGGAGAGATATACTTGGGCCCACTCGTGTCGATATCAACACCGCTTGCAAGCATGTGGTTAAGGAGTTAATCACAAAGTGATATCGAATTATGGAGCAGTAAAGTACTTCGTGAGCGAGATTGAACTAGGTATGGCGATGCAAGCGATCGAATCTCGGGCAAGTAAAATATCGCGAGACGAAGGGAATATATATATGGGATTGATTGAATCCTGGCATCGTGGTTCATCCGATATGATCATCGATGAATGTGTGGGAGTCAATATGGGTTTCGGACCCATTGATTATTGATAGAAGATCATGTACGCATATTCTCGAACCCGCAGGTCACACATAACGTGTCTCGGCGCTAGGATAGATTGGATAATTGGTTTATGAGTTTTTGTTGGTCTCGGATGGGATCCGGGACATCACGAGAGGTTGGAATGGTCAGGAGAATAAGATTCATATAAAGGTGCAGTTTTTGGAGTTGAATTGCTCGGGTTAATCGGTATTGTGCCGAAGCTTCTAGAACCTTCGGAAGGGACCAACGTGGCCCCACCTTAGGGAGGGGCATGGGCCTATGAGGGCGCCTGGCGCATTGGGCCAGGGCATAAGGTACCATAGGGCCCAGCGGCCAAGGGGTTTTAAACTCGAGATAGACCTTCTAGAAGGGGGTTTCCTTGCCCCTCCTTCTCCTTGGGGCGCGGTTTGGCTTGGGGAGGGGCTAGGGTTGCAGCCGCACCCTCTATATAAAGAGGGCTGGCGCACCCTACACCTTCCTCCAAGAGCTAGCCGCCTGCCCTCCTCTCTCCCTCCCATTTGTTTGTGGCGAAGCCTGCTGCAGAAATTCTCCACCATATACACCACGCCGTGTTGTAGATCCAATCCGTCTCTCCACCATACTTGCTGGTCCGAGGAAGGAGGAGGCGTCGGTCTTTGCGTGTGCATCTCACGGAGGCACCGCCACTTGTGGTGCTAGATCGGATCGTGTCGCGATGAGGAGAAGCGAGTGCGACTACATCACCCACGTTAGCGAGCGTTCCGCTATCACGAATCTTCAAGGGTATGAAGATCTAATCCAATATCTCTCGTTGTTTGCATCTCCTAGATTAGATCTTGGCTTTCCTTCGCATCCGTAGAAAATTTTGATTTACTATGCCGAAACCTGCGGTGGTATCGAGCTAGATCTATGCGTAGATGTGTTTCACGAGTAGAACGCAACATGGTTGTTGGCGTTGATGTTTTCTGTTGCAAGCCTCTTGTTTGTGTTCTTCTTATGGCCGGGAATAGTGAGATTGAAGCGGTCCAGCCAACCTACGCGGCGTCGTTCGCGAGACCGGCTCCGCACTTGGCGTGTGGCTTGTTCCACACATGCGGTGGTGGATGTCAGTTTCTCTCACTATAGTTGTCATGGGATTAACACGGAGTTTGGCAACCATAATATCACCGTTGTGGCTTTTAGGTAAGAATCGTTCTTATCATCTACTCCCATAAGCCACGTAAAACATGCAACAACAAAGTAGGCGTCTAACTTGTTTTTGCGAGTGTTTTCTGTGATATGGTATGGCCCAAGATGTGATGTGTATAATGTATGCGATGATCATGTTTTGTAATGTTCACGACTTGCATGTCGATGAGTACACAACCGGCAGGAGCCATATGGTTGTCTTTATAATTGTGTATGACCTGTGTGTCAACTTCTTATGCGCCATGTAATAGTTTCACTTTATCGCTAAGTAGTTAGCAATAGTTGTAGTTGCTATTCGTGGTGGAGGCAATCATGATGGAGTCATGGAGATCATGCCGGCACACACAATATGGACATCATTACGCGAAGATTGGCTATACCATGTCACATAAAGTTATATGCATGTGATGTTTATCCCTTTTATGTATCTTATTATGCTTAGATCACGACGGTAGCATTATAAGATGATTCCTCAATTAAAGATCAAGATAAAAATTGTGTTCTCCCCAAGTATGCACCGTTGCGAAAGTTCGTTGTGTCCAAGCATCATGTGATGATCGGGTGCTATAGACTCTACGCTCACATACAACGGGTGCAAGAGGTTTTACTGCAGAAATACTTGGGTCTAACTACGAGCCTAGCATGTCTGAGACATGGCCTCGGAACACATGAACCAAAGGTTAAGCATGAGTCATATGAATGATATGATCGACACTTCGTTGTCCACCATTGAAACCACATCTATTCTCGTGAAGATCGGATTAGGTGTGGTGAATTTGGATCGTGTTCACTAAACAACTTGAGGATGTTGAATTTAGTGGGAGTTCATCTAGTAATTTGATTAAAAGTTGAACTAGTTATCATGAACATAGTCTAATTTGTACTTGCAATCAGTAGATCAAATGGCTAAGTCCAACTTCAACTTCAAGCGTTTTATTTGAGAAGGAAAAGCTTAGAAACAATGGGTCTAACTTCACCAATTGGTTCCATGATCTAAGAATCATTCTCTCTGGATGTCAAAGGACTATGTCCTTGGGAAAGTGTTAGGTGACCCCCTGAATCAAGCTGCGTGTGATGAGAAAGCTGTCGATCGGCATAAAGATGATTATGGTGTGATTAAGAGCACCATGTTGTTTGCTATGGAACCGGAACTTCAAAATCGTTTGAACACTATCCCGGGCCCTTTGAGATTCTCAAAGAGCTGAAAACCATGTTTAGACTCGGGCACTTACGAGAGATATGAGATCTCTGAGAATTTCTTTAACTGCAAGATGGAGGAAGGGAGTTCCGTTAGTGAGCACGCCATTAAGATGACGGGCTACACTCAAATCCTTGAGCAACTGGAATGCACGATTCCAGAGGAGATCAAGATTGAGAGGGTTCTGCAATCACTCCCGCCTAGCTACAAAAGTTTTGTAGTGACTCATAATCAGATTGGTTCCACTGATACAATCACCGAGCTCTTCGCAAAGCTGAAGGCCGCGGAAGTGGACATCAAAAAGGATAATCATGTGTTGATGGTCAACAAGCCCACCTTTAAGAAAGGTAAGGGAGCAAAGAAGCCCTTCAAGAAGGGCGGCAGCAAGCGCACTGCCCCTGCTGAGAAGAAGCTCAAGTCTGGTCCTAAGCCGGACACTGAGTGCTTCTATTGCAAGGAAAAGGGTCCTTTGGGCATAGTTCCAAGTACTTAGCGGACAAGAAGTGGCACCATCAAAGGTATATTTGATATACATGTTATTGATGTTTTCCTTACTAGCCCTCATTGTAGTGCTGGGTATTTGATCTTGGTTCGGTTGCTAATATTTGTAACTCGAAGCAGAGCTACGGAATAGGCGGCTTGCGAGGATGAGGTGACGATCTTGGCGTTAAGCGGATCAAGAGTTGATGTGATGGCCGTCGACGCGCTCTCCTTAGTTTTACCTTGATTAGTTTTAAACCTTAATAAATGTTATTATGTGCCTGCGTTGAGCATGAACATTATTTCTAGATCGTGTTTATTGCAAGACGGTTATTCATTTAAATCGGAGAATAATGGTTGTTCTATTTATATGAGTAACATATTTTATGGTCATGCACCTCTTGTGAATGGTTTATTTCTTCTAAATCTCGAAAGGGATGAAACACACATCCATAACATTGAGGCTAAGAGATGCAAAGTAGATAGTGATAATAGTACTTATTTGTGGCACTGTCGTCTAGGTCATATTGGTGTAAAGCGCATGAAGAAACTCCATTCTGATGGACTTTTGGAGTCTCTTGATTTTGAATCATTTGACACATGTGAACCATGCCTCATGGGCAAGATGATCAAAACCCCGTTCTCCGGTATGATGGGCGAGCAACGCGGACTTGTTGGAAATCATACATACCGATGTATGCGGACCGATGAGTGTTTCGACGCGCGGTGGATATCGCTATTTTCTCACTTTTACCGATGACTTAAGTAGAATGGGTATATCTATTTAATGAAACATAAATCTGAAACATTTGAAAAGTTCAAAGAATTTCAGAATGAAGTGGAGAACCATCGTGTAAAGATCAAGTTTCTACGATCCGATCGTGGAGGTGAATATTTGAGTTATGATTTTCTCACGCATCTTAAAGCAAGCGGAATCGTTTTCAACTCCATACGGAACACCACATCGCAATGGTGTACGAGCAGGAATCGAACCTTATTAGATATGGTCCGATCAATGATGTCTCTTCTTGATTTGCCGTTATCATTGTGGGGTTATGCATTAGAAAGCGATGCATTCACTTTAAATAGGGCTCCATCTAAATCCGTTGAGGCGACCGTATAAAGCTGTGGTTTGGTGCTAAACCTAAGTTGTCGTTTCTTAAAGTTTGGGGATGCGAAGCTTCGTCAAGAAGTTGATGCGGACAAGCTCGAACCCAAAGCGGAGAAATGCGTCTTCATAGGATACCCTAAGGAAACTATTGGATATACCTTCTATCACGTAACCGAAGGCAAAGTGTTTATGTAAAGAACGGTTCCTTTCTTGAGAAGGAGTTTCTCTCGAAAGAATTGAGTGGGAGGAAAGTAGAGCTAGACGAGGTTATTGAACCTTCTCTTGAATTGGAGAGTAGCGCACTGAAATTGTTCGATGCCTTTGCACCAGCGATAGAGGAAGCTAATGACAAGGATCATGAAGCTTGGACGATCTTGCTCTTGAACATCGCGGTAGACAAGGTCGCGTGCCCCTCACGAGTGGTGCGGCAACCTGTCTTGTTGTCTTGCTAGTAGAAGGCGGTGAACCTACGAACTATGAGGCGATGATGAGCCGGACTCTGAGAAATGGCTAGAAGACATGAAATCCGAATTGGGATCCATGAGCGAAAACCAAGTATGGACTTTGGTGGACCCTCCTAGCGACCGAAAGGCCGTTGAGTGCAAATGGATTTTCAAAAGAAAACGGACGCGGATGGTAATGTTACCGTCTCTAAAGCACGGCTTGTCGCGAAAGGTTTTCGACAAGTTCAAGGTGTTGACTACGATGAGACTTTCTCTCCCGTAGCGATGTTTAAGTCCATTCGGATTTTATTAGCAATTGCTGCGTTTCATGATTATGAAATATGGCAGATGGATGTCAAGACTGCTTTCCTCAATGGCAACATAGATGAAGATTTGTATATGATGCAACCCAAAGGTTTTGTCGATCCTAAGGACGCTGATAAAGTATGCAAACTTCAACGTTCCATTTATGGACTGAAGCAAGCATCTCGGAGTTGGAACCTTCGTTTTGATCAAGTGATCAAGAGCTTTGGATTTGTTCCAAATTGCTACGAAGCTTGCATCTACAAGAAAGTGAGTGGGAGCTCGGTGAAATTTATGGTACTATATGTGGATGACATATTGATTATTGGAAATGACATCAACATGCTTAACGATGTGAAGAGTTATTTGAACAAGTGTTTTTCAATGAAATACCTAGGTGAAGCTGCTTATATATTGGGCATACTATAGAGATAGACAAAGACGCCTGATAGCTTTAAGCCAGAGTACATACCTAGACAAAGTTCTGAAAAGGTTCATAATGGATAAGGCAAAGAAAGGTTCAGTGCCTATGTTGTCAGGTAAGATATTGAGCAAGGCTCGGTGTCCATTCTGGTAAATGATATGGAAGCTATGAGCAAAGTGCCTTATGCCTCGGCCATAGGTTCTATCATGTATGCCATCTTGTGTACTAGACGGATGTGTCCAATGCTCTTAGTTTGACGAGATATCAAAGTGATCCAAGAGTGGAACCTTTGGACAACCGTGAAGAACATCCTAAAGTACCTAAATAGAACTAAAGAAATGTTCTTAGTCTATGGGGATGATGAACACTAAATGCGTAAAGGTTACGTCGGCGCTAGTTTCGACACCGACAAGGATGATTCTAAATCTCGAAGGATACGTGTATATTACGAATGGAGGAGCTGTGGTGGAGAAGCTGCAAGCAAAGCGTGATCGCGGGATCTGATGAGAAGCGGAATACATGGCTGCTGCAGAAGCATCAAGTGAAGGAGTTTGGATCAGAACTTCATCATCGAGCTTGGCGTGGTTCCAAGTGCATTGGACCCACTGGAGATATTGTGTGACAACACTGGCGCCATAGCACTCGCTAAGGAACCAAGATATCATCCAAAGACCAAGCATATCAACCGCAAGTTTCATATAATCCGAGATTATATAGCCAAATGTAAACTAGATTATTGACTCTAGTGCAAGTGGGAGACTGTTGGAATTATGCCCTAGAGGCAATAATAAAGATGTTATTATTATAATTCTTGTTCATGATAATGTTTATATTCCATGCTAGAATTGTATTAAGCGGAAACTTTAATACTTGTGTGGTTTGTGAACAACACCGTGTCCCTAGTACGCCTCTAAGTACTAGCTCATTGATTAATGATGGTTAAGGTTTCCTAACCATGGACATGAGTTGTCAATTAATAATGAGATCATATCATTGGGAGAATGATATGGTGGACAAACCCAAACTAAGCGAAGCAATTAGATCGTGTCATCGTGTTCGTCTTTGCGAAGCTTTTCTTATGTCAAATATTGTATTCCTTAGACCATGAGATAATACAACTTCCTGGTATCGGAAGAAAGCTTTGAGGTCATCAAACGTCATCCTATGAGAGGGTGATCATAAAGGTGTCTCTCAGGTGATCGGAAAGTATCTGTTGGGTTGTATGTATCGAGATGGGATTTGTCCCTCCCAAGTCGGAGAGATATATTTCGGGCCCACTCGGTAATCGATATCAACACTGCTTTCCAGCATGTGGTTAAGGAGTTAATCACAAAGTGATATCGGATTACGGAACGAGTAAAGTACTTGCTGTGAACGAGATTGAACTAGGTATGACGGTACCGACGATCGAATCTCGGGCAAGTAAAATATCGCGAGACGAAGGGAATATATATATGGGATTGATTGAATCCTGGCATCGTGGTTCATCCGATATGATCATCGATGAATGTGTGGGAGTCAATATGGGTTTCCAGACCCCGCTGTTGATTATTGATAGAAGATCATATGCATATTCTCGAACCCAGGGTCACACATAACGTGTCTCGACGCTAGGATAGATTGTATAATTGGTTTATGAGTTTTTGTTCGAGTCTCGGATGGGATCCGGGACATCACGAGAGGTTCGAATGGTCGGAGAATAAGATTCATATAAGGCGGCAGTTTTGGAGTTCGGAATTGTTAATCGGTATTGTCTGGAAGATTCTAGAACCTTCGGAAGGGACCAACGTGGCCCCACCTTCCGGGAGGGGCATGGGCCTATGAGGGAGTGCCTGGCGCATTTTGCCAGGCACAAGGCCCCATAGGGCCCAGCCGGCCAAGGGGTTTAAACTCGAGATAGACCTTCTAGAAGGGGTTTCCTTGCCCCCACTCCTTGGGGCCGCCGGTTTGGCTTGGGGAGGGATAGGGTTGTAGCCCACCCCTCTATATAAAGAGGGCTGGGGCGCACCTATACACCTTCCTCCAAGAGCTAGCCGTCTGCTGCCCTCTCTCCCTCCCGATTGTTTAGGCGAAGCCTGCTGAAATTCTCCACCATATACACCACGCCGTATTGTAGATCCGATCCGTCTCTCCACCATACTTGCTGGTCCGAGGAAGGAGGAGGCGTCGGTCTTGCGTGTGCATCTCACGGAGGCACCGCCACTTGTGGTGCTAGATCGGATCGGATCGCGAGGAGGAGAAGCGAGTATGACTACATCACACACGTTCCGACGAACGTTCCGCTGTGCGAATCTTCAAGTGTATGAAGATCTAATCCAATCTCTCTAGTTGTTTGCATCTCCTAGATTAGATCTTGGCTTTCCTTCTGTTCGCATCCGTAGAAAATTTTGATTTACTATGCCGCGAAACCCTTCATAAATATGGCATGTACAGTTCCAACAATTACCGTATCGCGTCCAGGGATAGTCAAAATATCTCCATTCATCTTTTTCAGAGTCTGAAAATGTTTCAACTCCCTCAGTATGGAGTTTGTGGTACCACTGTCCACAAGGCATAATTCCTCTTCCATCGGATTGTCCCCGTAGATAGCTATATATAAAAAATAAAGAATTTTCAATAAGAAAACCTTATTTAGATACATAGAATACAATCTTTATTATATCAAAGTGCTGATATAATATACATGACAAAAACAATACTTATGTTCTTATTACAACATCACAAATGGACATAAAATAAAGTGATCACTAAGGAGATAGTGGGACTAGTCGAAGTATCCAAATACGTCGTTTGAGGCGTACTCAATCATCATGTTCTCCGTGCTCATAGGCTCCTCGGGCTGCTGGAGAGTCATGGTGTTGCTACGTCTAGGAGGAGCATCTTGCGAACAACCAGCTCCATTGGTGCCATCTGGATGAAGGTTGAAGTTGGATTCAAACCTTTTCCCTTGAGGTGCCTTGCGTCCTTGGGATTGCTAGTAGAGGATTGCCAGATGCTTTAGGGTCTTGCATTTGTTAGTAGGATGCGTGTAGCATCCACACTTATCACAAAGCCTATTTTTGTCATACTTTGGCTTTGCGGTGCCTTTCCCATGATCCGAGTTTCGAGGCTTCATGTTCCGGTTGCGCTTACGCTTACCCTTGAAGTTTGGTTGGTTAGCGTTGAATGCACCACCAAACTTTCTTTCGTTCGCAACATTCATATAAACTTCCGGCAAAGGTTGGGAACCAACCGGGTGCTGAGAGCCATTCTTAGCAAGAAGCTCATCATGCTTTTCAGCCTGAAGTAGGATATGAATAAGGTCTGAATAGACCTGGTAGTCGCGAGCACGGTATTGCTGCTGGAGGAGCCTTTCAGATGGGAGCATAGTGGATAGCATTTTTTCTATCTTTTCTGCGTCTGTAGGTTCCTTCTCGCAAAACCGCAGCTTGGAACTTATCTTATGAACCTCTTAATCCCCGACGGACTTAAAGTTCGGGAATCAAAGATGAGTCCAATCATGAAGTGCTTCGGGCAGAACAACTGCCTTTTGCTTTTCATACCTCGTTTTGAGGGCCAGAAACAAAGTAAATGGGGATTCCTCCTCCAAATACTCGGACTGAAGATCCGGGTGAATATGATGCCTTATAATGTACAAGGCAGCATATTTCCGCTCTTCTCTCAGCGGTGCAGCTCCAGCCGGAAGGGGGTCGTCCGGGTTCTGGATGGCACGCACTATCCCACGGGACGCAATAGCGATCTTGATGTCCATGGCCCATGTAGGGTAGTTGTGGCCATTAAGCTCGAGTGAATCGAACTCTTTTCCAGGCATCGGTTACCTTTTCTCGCCGGAGTTTGCGGAGGTTGCTCTCGCTGGGAGCGTGCGGATAACGTGTTGAAAGTAGGAACGAGAGACAAAGTGAAAAAGACAGTCACTATTCATTGATGAAGTTGTACAATTTTATAGGGGTGAACTGACGCCGACAATGGCGGTTCTAGAGGCGACGCTTCATACGTCGGTTCTCAACGTGCAGAATACAAGCATAGATTAACCATATAATTAAAGGTTAATTGAATTCTAACAATATACGGCCGGATGCAGCACATGCATCAAGAAGTACAGCCAACATGCAGCCTATAGGGGTGGCTCTGGTTACTTATGAGTCTTGCATGCAAACACACATTAAACACTTAAATATTTGATAGAGCCAACCTAGTAGCCAACTTATTGTATGAGTGTTTATTCAAAAAGACTTTAGGTGACATGGCAAGGTTATATAGCCAAGAGCTGGTTGTGTTATTGTGCTTGCTCTAGTAGGGAAAGGTGGATCTACTTGTCTACAAATGTTAAAATGAAAAACTTGTAACATAAAAGTTGTGTGAAACGGTAAGGTGAAGCTGCTCCTCAATGAAAATTTTAACGGTTGATCGTACGAGACGAATTTGACAAAATTCATCCAAAAAGGGTACAGACATGAACACGGAATAGAACTCTAGAACTTCAAGGAAACTAGAAACTGATAGCGGAAATAAAATCACAACATCAATGAACATCTTTTTCATATAGAGCTTAGCTCAAACCGGAGCACCGTTATGTAGATTAGAAGAGTTTATGTGAAGTAGATTACAGAGCCAAAAGATTAGCTATCTTGTCTGCACTCATGGAGCAATGAGGAGGCCTTTTTGCGCTAGCTAGGGCCTATATGCGTAAAAATGATCGATTTAAACATTATTAGTCCTCAAATACGCCCTATGGTTTTTCAAGAACTGTGTCGTGTAAAGATATTTTATCATGGGCTAACAAATAGCTGCAAAAAAGTTTTAAAAGTTGGCTCCATAGAGCCTCTTTGAGTTTCCATGGGCAACCAAACAGCCTTTATATTTTTTTTGCATGTGTTTGGTGGTATCCGTGAGATTGTGACTCGTTGTACTAGGTGTTATTGTAAAATACAAAATAGTAAATATCATTATAGGCCTAATTCTCAGCTTATAATAATTTTGCATTTTTCATAACACTAACTTTTTGTATCCGATCATTATAAGTACATTGTTCAGAGGTGCTAACACAAAACCTAAATAGCCAACCCCACATGTAAAGGACATACCTAGCATAAGAGTGATGTTCTTTGATATGTCGTAAACGTGTCTATAATTTTTAATACTTCATGCTTGTTTTGTATCAACTTCCTTATATTTTGTCTACACTTTGAGGCATTTTTATATATTTTCTGAAACTAACCTATTGACAAGATGCCACAGTGTCAGTTGGCTGTTTTCTGTTGTTTTTGGTTTCAGAAAAGCTAGTAAGGAAATATTCTCGGAAGTGAACGAAACAAAAGCCAAAGTGCCTATTTTTCCAGACGCAACACGGAGCCCGAAGGAGAAACGAGGGGGAGCCACGAGGCGGCCACACAATAGGGTGGCGTGGGCCCACCCTTGGCCACGCTAGCCCATGGTGTTGGCTCCTCGAGGATCCACCGACCTTGACCTTTCGCCTATATATACTTATCCCCGAGACGTAAACCCTACACGGATCAGATCTCCACAAAAAGTTCCGCAGCGTCATCGCCACCGAAAAGGAGATTCGGGGGACGGAAGTCTCTGTTCCGGCACCGAAGAGTCAGATCATACGGCTTTATTGATTCAAGTGGCTGTGGAGGGGAACTCTAGGAAGCGTGATTCAGAAAGGAGATTCATGTTTGAGGAGATGTGACTCTCTCATCCATCTTATGAGGAAATAGTTTTGAATGCATGGCGGAACAGTGCAGTACAAGAGGCAAGCATGGGAGGGTTGTGTCAACGGCCGAAGGATGTAAGTTGTTCTCTGAAATAGTGGGGCTATCACACTTTCGGTTCAGTTAAAAATGAGCTGAAACGCCTTAGAGCTGATTTGGAAAAAGCCAAGGCCAGATCGCGTGTCTCAGTTTCCTCACAGGAGGTACTCGAGTTAGAGCGTCAGCTGGAGTTAAATTCATGGTTAGTAACTGAACTTGCTTAGCAAAGTCAATACGATCATCGTACACACGAAATACGAGTTTACGGTCACCGAACTTGCACGAGAGCTTCAGCCACGGTCACCAAGCGATACGTAGCGGTGTATGCAATGACTAGACGCTTAATGAGACCCACTGTCAGCGTCACACTTGAATTGATGGTCACCGAACTTGCAAGAGAGTGTCAGCCATGGTCACCGAGTGGAACGTAGTTTGGAAGAGTTTTATTGCAAAATGGTGGATATGTACTAAGCCCGGCGTTCTAACCAGACCTGTTCGTTCCGACCTGTGCTGTCGCCCTTCTATAGAGTAGCTAGGGTATTTTGTAGCAGGACAGTGCGGCAAACACACTGGGTCTTGGTATTTATATTAGTCGTATATACAGATACAAGCGGACTACATGTCCAACTCAGGTACGGATTACATGTTCAAGTTAGGTACGGTTCGTTCATAGAAACACCTGGAAGTCACATACCAACATGATTTGTATGAGACATATTAGACAGTTTATCAGCAACGATGATGTTTATCTCAACCAGCTCTCACGCGCTAACTCTTTAGAGAATCGCGCCAGCTACGCCTTCGAGCGCGTGATATTTATCTGATAAACTTATACACCGACCCAGTAGATTGGCTCGTACACGCGCAGGGCCGGCGCTGAGGCATCGCCACCCTGGCATCGGCCAGGGGCCCTCGGCCGGAAGGCTCCCAAAAATTTGTACTTATGTATTTTCTTCGTCCGTAAATAAGTCAAAATTAATAACGTTTGACTAATTTTTATAGAAAATCATAGAACTTATGATTCTAAATTGTTACCAATAGATATGTTTTTAAATTTAGTGTCATAATATGTTAATTTGATGTAATATATGTTGCTATATTTATCTATAAAATTGGTCAAATTTAATAAACTTTAACTTGGCCAAACGCTAGACGTACACTTATTTGCGGATGGAGAGAGTATATATATATATATATATATATATATATATATATATATATATATATATATATATATATATATAAACCCTATTCACACCGTGTGCAGAAAAGTTATTTTGCACCCAACATAATTTTACGCTGTTAGACTAAAAAATTATGTTTTGTATACGAATAATTATGTTCATATAATCACCACAACCAAAAAATTTGACACAAAAATATTTTTTTTGAGTCATTATAGTGTAAAAAATACCAAAAATATGTCTTTTATGTCGAATTTTTTTACGGTATGTAAACAGAAAAAATTATGTCATTTTTAAATTTTATTATGTTCTTCTCAACTTACGAAGTAATACAAAATTTACGTGACGTAAAAATAATATACGGTTCTAAAGATAGAGGGTGGGTGTAGAATAACTATTCTACACACTGGGTGTCAAATAGCGCCACTCTATATATATATATATATATATGGATATACATTTTCTGCCCACGACGCGAGAAACGAGCAGGGCCCAACGCGTCACGCAAGCAGAAAACCAAAAAGGCTCACTACGACACGACGCACCAGGCTTAAGAGTTACGACGCGTTAAGACACTGGCCGCATGGGTTACAACGCGTCGCGAACTTGTGATCTCCCTTCTCTTCTCTTCTCCTCGACTCTTCGGAAATCGGCCGGACTCCACGCCTCGATCTCTAGGGCCTTGCCTCCCTGACTCGATCGACGATCGCAGTTTCGCAGGTCATCTATCGTCTATCGGGAATCACCAATTTACCAAGCCTGGTCCTATTATCATTGAAATTATTTCTTATTTGAGGAAATCAAACTAGTAACAAATACTATTTATTATATTTTAAGACTAAAATGTTTGGTTTGATGTTAACTTCTATTTTAAAAGTGCTAGTAGATACATATTTATATGATAATTTTTTTTAATATTTTTATATATACATTAGTTTTAAGGGCCCATGCCGTAGACTTTGCCTAGGGCCCTAAAAAACATAGTACCGGCTCTGTACACGCGTATACGACACGCAGCGTCTATCCACCGGTCTGACTGCACGTACGGCTTGGTATTTTGGGTTGTATACAGACACCTACAAAAATAGAATAATTTATTAAAATAATTAGCTGCTTCATTTAGGCATCATGACGCGCTAGCTGGCTTATGGTGGACATAGACTCGTGTGTATGTATATTGGATTGATCAATCGAATGACTGACTTTGTGCATGTCTCTGCGAATCCTGATACTCTTTTTCTCCATATTTATTTATCTATAAAAACTTAGATATTTACTGTTCATCTTGTGTCCAGTGGAAGAAGGGATTTCGACTTCGGTGTCTACAAACCATCAACGACTTCACTTGGACTAAGTAATATATATTGCAGTATATCCTTGGTACAATCCCAGTATCATGTCCTCTTGCGGAGAGATTTTTTTTGTCTTGCTGAGTAAGTGATTTATTATTCTGGCAAGACGAGAAATAAGAAGTTAGAAATGGAAAATGGCGAGCAGGCTAGGCTAGGCAGACGGCCAGAGCGCGCCATATGATACGTGGCAATCTCGCGGTGACTACCCCTCGACCACTCAGCCCGACTTAGGGTTAGAACGGCGGCAACAGAGGAGCGGCGCGGGTCAGAACGAACGGGTCTGGTTGGAACGGGGGACTTAGTACACGTCCACTGTTTTGCAATAAAATCCTCCCTAGCTACATATCACTCGATGACCATGGCTGACGCTCTTGTTCAAGTTCGGTGACTATCAATTCAAGTGTGGCGCTGACAGTGGGTCCTATGGAGCGCCTAGTCATTGCATACGCCGGTACGTATCGCTCGGTGACCGTGGCTAAAGCTCTCGTGCGAGTTCGATAACCGTAAACTCGTATTTCATGTGTACCATTATCGTATCTACTTTGCTAAGCAAGTTCAGTTACTAACCATGGATTTAACTCCGTCGGCTGCATAAGCTCTATGAATAAGAGGAGGTGATGTATCGTCAGCGTTCCTGTTAGGAGTGGCTGAAAGCGGGAGACAAAAACACGATTTTTTTTTAGAATAGAGCCACACACAGGAAGCGCAACAACACTATATGTTTTCTGCAGCGAGAGGATGGAAGTCGGTGTGATACTGATGTTGGTATGCGTGCAATGGCCACAGATTTTTACCGCTCTTTGTACACTTCGGAAAGCTCGTCTCACATGGACCAAATTCTGGAGAAAATTGATAGTTTTGTCTCACCGGAGATGAACGCTAAACTCAATGGGCCAGTCCATGACTCTGAAATAGAGACAACTCTTTTTCAAATGGGACCAACAAAATCCCCGGGTCTAGATGGGCTACCGGCCCTTTTCAACCAACGCCACTAGGCTGTTTTGAAATCGGCAGTGTGTAGCGCTGTGAGAGATTTTCTGGCGGGAAACAATTGTCATGAAGATCTGAATGACACGGTGTTAGTCCTGATACCGAAAGTGAATGCACCGGAATTTCTCACACAGTTCAGGCTAATTAGTCTCTGCAATGTATTGTACAAACTATCTTCAAAAGTGTTGGCGAACCGACTAAAGAAAATCCTCCCAATTATTATTTCAGAGGAACAAAGCGCCTTCGTATCTGGGAGACTAATTACTGACAATGTGTTCGTCGCCTACGAGTGCACCCAAGCGATTAGGACGGGAAAGCGGAAGACTCCACTGTGCGTTGTCAAGCTGGACATGGTCAAAGCTTACGACAAAGTTGAGTGGATCTTTTTGGAGAGAATGATGCTCAAGATGGGGTTCTGGCGGGCTTGGGTGGCTATGATCATGAGATGCCTGACATTTGTTAGGTTTTCAGTCAAAGTTAACGGAGGTTATTCGGAACCGTTTTCACCTTCAAAGGGTTTACGACAGGGGGATCAGTGTACACACCATGTGAAAGTAAGGAGGACTCATTTCAGTGGTTGGAAGGTCACTTGAAATGAGGGAGGATCAGTGTAGATGGAGTGGAGGACTCCAGGGTTTTGGAGCGAGTTGTTCGTGAGCGATGCTTCTGCGTATGTGCTATCTTTATCTCTGTCTCTCCCTTCTAATCCCACTTTTGTTTTGGGAGTGCCGAATAAGAATCAGCTAAGGCTATGAAAATCTAAAAATTGGTTCATATATGTATAAGAAAATGTTCATGGCCATATAGTAATAATTTGTTCATGTCATGCAAAAAACATCTACTCCCTCCGTCTTAAAAAGGATGTCGCAAGTTTGTTTGAATTTAAATATATCTATATACTAAATAGTGTCAAGATACATTCAAGTTTAGACAAACTTGAAACATCCTTTTTTAGGACAGAGGGAGGATTTATCAGTTTTCGGCGTCGAATGAGACTTAATAAATTTTCAGTAGACTGAGAAATATAAATTTACTTTCTTTTACAAAAAATGTGTTTTTTTCTCTTTAAACTATCAAGATGCCTATGCTGAGCACACACAAAACGAACACTAAAATATAAAAAGTACACACCATGTGAAAGTAAGGAGGACTCCTTTCAGTGGTTGGAAGGCCACTTGAAATGAGGGAGGATCAGTGTAGATGGAGTGGTGGACTCCAGGGTTTTGGAGCGAGTTGTTCGTGAGCGTTGCTTCTGCTTATGTGCTATCTGTATCTCTGTCTCTCCCTTCTATTTGTTTTGGGAGTGCCGAATAAGAATCAGATAAGGCTATGAAAATCTAAAAATTGGTTCATATATGTATAAGAAAATATTCATGGCCATATAGTAATAATTTGTTCATGTCATGCAAAAAACATGTACTTCTTTCAGAGTTCCTTTTTTGCACGGATCTCAGAGGATTTATCAGTTTTCAGCGTCGAATGAGACTTAATAAATTCTCAGTCTACTGAAAATTTAACAAAAATGTGTTTATTTTTCTTAAACTGTCGAATGACCCCGTATTTCCACATTGCGCAGTAGGTTCCAAAATTTTCGTAGGTCCATTATTGTCCCGGTGGCCACGCAAGTCTTCCTTTGTAGACTGATCACGGAGTCATACTAGTGTTGTTTACTGAACCCGAAGGGCATCAATTAATTCGCAGAATCCAGATCCAGACTGACGGAATTGACTCACCAGTCAGCACAATACACGTACCAGCCGGGTAAAGGCAGCACTGAGCGAAGTGGGACACTCACGCCGACGAGCAACTGCGTCTCAATTTTCCAAATTCCGGTATGGTGCCACAGCAAGTGCAAGGACGTACAGGCTACGTCGTGCGCGCGAGACTAATCGTAGAAACTACTCACTCGGTCGCAAATAAGTGTACATAACTAAATTTAATCAACTTTATAAAAAAATATAGAAACATATATTACATCAAATTGATATATTATGAAACTAGATTTAAAAATAAATCTAATAGTAATAATTTAGTGTCATAAATGTTGGTAAGTTGTCATAAAAAGTTAGTCAAATTTTATTAGTATGTTTGACTTAGGACAAGTCTAGAAGTACTTATTTGCGGATCGCAAGGAGTAGAAAGGGGACAAGAAAAGTCCTGATACTAGATGATACGCGTGGTTTCTTGACCAATTATGCTTGGCCGCTTGGGGTTCTGATCCAATCGAATCGTTGACGCCGAAATTAAGTCGTCGCCAAGATCAAACGTCCACTGTCTATATAAGCCGCTCGCCACCACCTTGACATGCGGAGCCACCTGTCTAGTAACAAGCAGAGCAGCAAGAAACAGACCTTAGTAGTAATTCGATATGGCGATGTTCGCGTTCTTGACTCTCGGCCTAGCGGCGCTGCTCCTCTCCGCCGCAGGCCCGGCGGAGGCGCAGAACTGCGGCTGCCGTTCGAACGAGTGCTGCAGCCAGTACGGTTACTGCGGCACCACCAGCGCCTACTGTGGAAAAGGGTGTCAGGCTGGCCCGTGCTCGGGGAGCGGCGGCGGCGGGACCGGCGTTTCCGTGGAGAGCGTCGTCACCGCGGCGTTCTTCAACGGCATCAAGTCCCAGGCCGGCAGCACGTGCGCCGGCAAGAGCTTCTACACGCGCCAGTCGTTCCTGGACGCTGCCAAGGCGAACCCAAACTTCGGGAAAGGCAGCTCCAAGGACGACTCCAAGAGGGAGATAGCCGCCTTCTTCGCCCACGTCACCCACGAGACCGGACGTAAGTTTGTTCGTTCAGCCATGGATGGATGCAGCACTGTTCATGCATAACTAAGCCGATGTCTAACCCACGATTCTGGATACAGATTTCTGCTACATCGAGGAGATCAGCGGGGCGAGCAAGGACTACTGCGACGAGAAGAACACGCAGTGGCCGTGCTACCAGGGGAAGGGGTACTACGGCCGCGGGCCGCTGCAGCTGTCGTGGAACTACAACTACGGGCCGGCAGGGAAGAGCGTCGGCTTCGACGGGCTGAGGAACCCGGAGAAGGTGGCGCAGGACCCCGTGGTGGCGTTCAAGGCGGCGCTATGGTTCTGGATGAACAACGTGCACCAGGTCATGTCGCGGGGGTTCGGCGCCACGACCAGGGCCATCAACGGCGGGGAGTGCGGCGGCGGGAACTCCGCCGCGGTGAACGCGCGGGCGGGATACTACAGGGACTACTGCAAGAAGTTCGGGGTCGACCCCGGGAACAGCCTCACTTGCTAGGTGTCCATGAACTTATGAGTGGACATGTGCGTGCACTTATGTGTGGATCATAAGATGTTCGGCGTGTGCATAACGTACACGTCTTAAGCAGTTAAGCTGTCTAAGCTAAATAAAAATAAAAAAGCGACACTGTTTTCTGGAATTTCCAATGTTATGCAATACTAGTTGAATGTCCGTGCGTTGATTTAGGACAGAGCTAGAAGTACACTTATTTACAAATAGAGGGAGTATGATCTAGATATCCTTATATACTAGCGTAGTAAAATCCGAGTACAACAAAATTCTTGACGCTACATAGGCCCCAGATGGAAAAAGGAACATAGGCCAAAGTGATAGAAAGGAAACAATGGGCACTTCAAGCGGGAGCAGAAAATCCCAGGTTGGTGTGTACCATGCAAAACCCAGACAAACCGTGCATGAGGGTCGCCGCCTTTTCTGGCTAGTGTTTGCCATGGTGTCTTGGTTCCTATGGAACATTTGTAATAAGATGGTTATTAAGAAGATCCTACCACGGTGTCGGTTTTCAAATTTCTGGCATCCTTACAGCTCTGGTATCCGTTTTGTGATAGCGGGACAAGGCGATGTTGGACGATATTCTTTAGCGCCTCTTGGAGGCAGCACAGTGGCTCCCCCCCATAGTCCGGCATAGCTTTTTCTCTTTTTTTGGTGTTCTCTCGCTTGGTGAGGTGGTCTTTGTTTCTCGTTGGGTCGTCTTGTGTTGTGGTCCCAGCAGTTGCTATGATGTCGTTTCGAACTTTATAACTTATTGTGGATGGTTGCTTTATTAATAAAGCGGGGCGAAATCCTGATTCGAGAGTGTATAGCATGCGCCGCACAACCCCATGCGCGGTATGGGCCGGATCCATTCGGCATTATTTCTCCTTTTTATCGTGTTTTATGTTATATGTTTTTATTTTTAAAACAAATTTACAATAAATATTCAAATTTGAAATTGTTTTAGATTAAAAAATTGTTCATATTCTAAATATATTCACATTAAAATGTTTAAATTTTGAAAGAAAAATAGAAATATTTAAATTTGTGATAGTTCAATTTTAAAATGGTCATATACATTTTGAAGGGAATATGCCTTGAGGAAAATAATAAAAATGTTATTATTTTTATATACCAATAAATTTGTAATAGTTTCGTATTATGCTATAACTGTATCAAGTGGAAACATTGATACAGGTGTGATATGAAATAGTAGTCCCTAGTAGCCTCTATTAATACTAGTTCGTTGAGCAACTAATGATCAAGGTTTTCTGATCATGGGGTGATGGTGCCAGTTGACAACGGGTTCATATCATTGGAGAATGATGTGATGGACATTATCCAAAGATTGCGACACAATCAAGTCACGAGGTTCATCGTTGCAATAGTCAGAAACATAGTATCCTTCTCCTTATACCGTGAGATCATATTAATCATTGTTTCCTGAGGCTGCTTGGACTGCATCAAACGTCACTCACTAAAATGGTGATTATAAAGGTGTATGTTGGGTATTATAGAGGAACAAGTTGAGGCCTATGAATCAAGATCGGGATTTGTTCACTGATGAGTCTAAAATTGAAGCATATTTACCTTTTTTGCATTAGTAGAGTAGGGATCTTTATATTTCACTATGTTTGCACGCGCCTTTTATCTTTATTTCAATAGGATCCCGAATCATTAAGTCCTATATGAACATATCAATTAGAACTGTCATATTATGCTATAATATGATATTTTTAAGCAATAAAAGTTATTTTATGGATTTACCTTCGTTCCCGAGAAAATACCAAATGAGGGGAAACTATCGATGTCGAAATCTGACGGTGTGCATGAGGCCCGCCTGCAAATCCACTCGTACTAGGCATCATTGTGTTCGCCTCGTCAAATACTTTCTCCTAGCAAAGACCAGAGAGAGATCCGACATTAACAACCACCAGAAACCACGAAAAACCACATCTGAAAGGGATCTGAAGGAGGAACTTGGCTAGGGTAAAATCCTAGCTGCTTCACGGATTATTGGAGGACAAAGCATCATCCCCTTTATTATCAACCACTGCATCTACATCACCACCATTACCCCTTTTTCATCTACTATATCTTGTTGTAATTCTAAATTCAATTGTGGTTTTCATTCGATCTATTTTAGTACTTTTATCCATCCATTTGATTATAATGATGTTGTTAATTGCTTCCATGTGTGAGTAGTTCCTTTATTCTTGGGGAGATGGAGAAACCCTAGCACTATTATGGAGAAACCCCGTGAAATATTCCCCCATGAAAGGAGGAATAAAGAGGGACTCTGTAACATCCCAAAAATATAACACAAGGATCATCAAACTCTAATCACTAAAATTAGGGTTAACAAAAACTTTGATTAATTTAAAATCATATGAATGCATGTGTGAATGAGATGATTTGATAAATGCATGAATGAACTTGTGTGATTAACCTAAATAGCAAGAAATGGTTTAAAGATGAAAATAACATCATATAAAACATTTCCATGCAGAAACAAAACAAGAGAAAATCAAAAACAAATAAAATAAGGCAAATGGTCATTTTTGTCAATCTTGCTCACTAGGTCACTTTGAGTGTTTCTAATTCAAGATTTCAAACAAAAACTTTTCCAACTCTTTTCACCCCTTGCTAGAACAAGTAAAAGTAAATCAAAGCCACCTTTCAAACTTGCAGAAACATTTGGCAACCTCATTCAAATCATAATTCAAAATTGAATCTTTATCACATGTGAAGATCACCCATTTTCAAAACCCAACCAAACCAGTGCCCCTAGACTAATCCAACTAACTAGACACTCCCTAGTATGTGCCTAGCAAACCAACCAAGTTTGAATCCAAAATTCAAAATTAAACTTCTTGCGGACATTTCATCAAACACCTTGCTGGCATCAAACAAACAAACAACAAACACTATTTGTAGCAGTAAAATTGGACAACCTTGTTCCCTCTCTGGTTGCAACCAGCTCTTAGTAGATCATCTAGCCTCTTTAACAATCTTTAGCACCACTGTGAGCAAGCCTAGCCATTAATGGCGACCATGCCGAGAGCACCATTGTCACCCCCATGTCGCCAGCGAGCTAGAGGCAGCACTAGCATCACCATCCTTGTCTGGGACACGCGACACCGTCCACCACCACTCTCTGTCCCATCCTCGAGCACTACCAGCCCCTGGACCACCCAGAATGCACGCTCCCAGTTCCTCTGCGACCATGCCGAGAGCGCGCCAGAGCGCCTCGCTCGACCAGCACCCACAGACCGCGCGCCGCCCTCGCCGCTTGAAGGGATGATCACCAGCACCCCGCCAGACATGCCCGTTCGCCGCCGCGCAGACCACGCGCGTTGTGCGACATAAAATCGCCGCCGGACCTGCTCAGAGCACCGCGACGTTCTGACCGATCAACACCGCCCCACGCCGCAAGACCACGCCGTTGAGCTTCGCCAGGGAGCACCGCACCTCCCCCTACCGTCACTCATACAAGTAGCCCTCTGTGACGTCAACCACGACGAGCTCAGCCCGCGCCCGTCGGTCCCCTTCAGCCACTATAAATAGAGGCCACCACCGCTCGTTTTCTTCACACCAGCTCACCCCCCTGTCACTCAGAACCACCCCACCTAACTCCCGGATCAAGACGAGCAGCGCATCGCCAGAATTTGGCCGGAGCCCGCCGCTGTTAGAGGAGAAGGGAGCAGTCGATTGGAGCCGCCCCAGGAGAAGTTGCCGGTACCAGGAGAACCGCCGTCGTCGACTTCGTCATTTGCCCCCGTCGCCGACCCTCGCCTGAGCCCCGATGAGCCTCCCATGACCCCCACCTGCCGCCTTAGGGTTCTGTCTCGCCGGTGCTACCCGACGCGGACGATGAACCAGAGCCGTCCGATTAGAACCAGATCCCACGATCCACGTTGCCCGTACCACTTCGCCCCTCCCCGTCTCACTGACGCGTGGGGAGAACCACTTAACCAGCCTGCGTACGCGCTGTGTGTAGTGGGCCAGCCCAGTAAAACATCCCGCGCAACCCAACAATTCAAATTAATCTTTATTTATTTAATTTCAAACATAGTTCTGTACCTAGATTTAAAAATCAACCCAGCTCGATTCACTAAACCAAAATGCATGAAACCAATTTTGTTAGAAAGGTACTGAAATGCTTAATCCAAGCCCATTGGTTTCAAACCATTTGGAGCTATAGATCAATCATGGTAAAAATAAAAAGGTAGACGCTTTTCTGCATTCAAGCATTTTTCAAAATTCAACCATAAAAGCTTTTGAGTTGATTCCAACTCTCAAAAATCACATTTGATCATACCTTTCAGAATATATAAAAACATATGGGTTTACTTGCAGAAATAATGTTCAAGTAATAAAATAAGTCCACATAGGCATTTCTAGTCACTTTATTTAATTAAAATAAAAAAGGTTAAACTTTATTAAATTGTGACACCACTTTAAATCACATTCTCATGTACTGAAATATGTGGTGATGACATGTGTCAACATGATCCCATGTTTGAGTTGGAGAATATTAAATCTTAAATAGTTTTTAAATGAGTAGAAATTACTTTTCTCAAATAAAATAAATAAGACAAGTGCTTTAATCTTTGTGATAATAGTGATGATGTTAGATCATCTAGTGTGACTTTTTGTGTGATGATTAAAAATAGTTAAATACTGTTTGGTGATTGTGTACCTCGTATTTATTTATAGACGCTAGTACCGACCAAGGAAACGAGGAGGAAGGAGGATACTATGAGGAAGAAGCCGAGGAGAACTTCAACCACTGCTCTGCTCAAGGCAAGCTTATACTGCTATCTATGCAAGCCAATAGTTGAAACCTTGCAAGCTAACCCTTGCAACTATGAAAGTTAGAGAACCTATGCATTGTATTAAGCATGCTTGGTTAGATACATTTGATGATGCCCAATCCTAGTTTTACTTGCAAGCTTAAGTACTTTATTTTCTTTATCAAAGCTTTCTCTTAGAGTTTACATGGTGACTTGTATATTCTAGAAATATAACTAAAGGTAGCATTAAGAGCATAAAATTTGGCCTAAGTTAGATAATCTTGATGTCATCCTAAGACATGAGATTGAACTTAGCAAATCCCCACTTGTTTACCACCCCTCATTAGTATTTAGCACCACTTGTAGATGCTAGTGCTAAGTATAAAACTTGATCAACTTTAGATGGGAATACTTGGTGAAAATGGTTATGAAAACCTTAGAATGATGTGTCATTCTACTGAAATGTTTTGACATGTGTTTCCGAACACCCGATGATTTTGATGATAAAAATGTTGAGACATGAGCCTTAGCCCTTTATAAAACTGATGTTTGTTTGGATGCGATACCATTACAATTTTTACCGTATAACCATAATACCCGAAATTTTGGTAGGGCTTGACTGGAAATTTATATACCTTAGTATGGGTTCCCTCGCGGCCAAGGTCTGAGATGGGCTACCTTGTGAAGATTGTCCACCTGTGCAGTACCCAAGATGACAGTTGGTCATGGTTGGGAGGCCAAACTCACAGGAGAGGTGCCTATACTAGGGCGTGTAATTGAAAGGTTAGGATTTATTATCCGCATACTGAGTTTGGTGAATTTAGGATTGTTCCTGACGGATGTATCGAATGTTGTGGTGAAAGTGTACAATCTCTGCAGAGTGTCAAACTATTTGAATAGCCGCGTCATGATTATGGAGCGATTAGATGGCCATACTGTTCCCCCGTCAGATGTTTTCAAAATGACTTGTGAAATGAATTGTGACTTTGACTTGACCAGAACAGAGTTGTGACATGAATTTAAGTTCCCATTTAGGATTATAAAACTTTAACCAGTTTTCTTTGCTTCTGAACTTAGTAGAGGTAAATCTGGCTTTTTGCAAAATAACATTAGAGCCTAGTATCCTACTACAAAAACCCACTTAACTTGTTAGTATTAGTTTGCGAGTACTTAAAGAGTACTCATGGCTTTGTCCCTGGCTATTCCCGTGGCCATACTATGAAGAGGAGTATCAAGATGACGGACCACAAGGAGGTTACGACAACTAGGATCATCTCCCATCGTCAGCATTGCCTGTGACCCTGAAGATGGAGCTTCGCCTACGCTATCGTTACTATTACGTTATTCCGTTGTTTGAGTTGTATTAAGAACTGGATCATGAGATCCTTATTTGTGTAAGACCTTATGTATGGTTTGTAATGGATGATGTACTGTGATATCCAAATCTATTATGTCTCGCAAAAATGGTAATCCTGGGATTGCGATGTATGGCATAACAGGCATCTGGAATTAAAAATCCGGGTGTTGACAAGTTGGTATCAGAGCCATCCTGACCATAGGAGACCCTAGTTAGAATGGACATTTGAATCAAAAACTTAGTTTCAAAACCAAAGAAAGTGAGTATTTACAAAAACTTATTCTCATTCTTATCACTTGAATTCTTTCATAAAAATTCATGTTCCTCAAAAATTCTTGCAAACTTACATAAAATTTGACACACTTGATCACTCTACTAAGTTACTCATCCTATATTCTTATAGATGGACGTGAAGTACAAAAAGTTTTATCAGTTGGGGAATGGAGGAGACCTCATCTTTGAGCGTGACTTGGACCAACTTTCGGAACTTCTGGAGCGTCCGCACCCCGAGTTCTTTGGAGCTCAGCTCAATGATCAGGAAGGAGAAGATCTGCAGAGGCTAGTTGTTCCAAGTCTCTGAGGAAAGATTGAACCTCCCACTACAGACGGAATTCAGTTCACCTTAAGAGAGAACAACTGGCTCGATGGACTTGCCAGGGCCATGCAGGAAGCTCTTGCCCGTCTGTGTGGGCAGAGCATCAATCAAATCAAGGGTACCCGTTTTGAGTTCTACCCAAGGCGTGATGTTATGTGACAGCCACTGGAGGCCCCATACCACCACGAGCTGAAGAGTCAATTGGACCACCTCAGCTTTATGATGTACGACCGTCAGAAGGAGTTGGACAATGCACGTGCCTACGCCAACTACAAGTACGCCATCTCCAAGAAGAAGGATCAGACCCTCGCCATGCTAGTGAAGGATCGAAAGTCTCGTCGTCGTTAGCTCGACAAGAAGGAGCGCATCATTGCCCGTCTTCGCCACCGGATCACGGATTTGGAGGAGACCATCCACGAGAGAGACATGCAGTTGGAGGAGAGGGAGAATGCCGGAGAAGACCTTCGTGGATACCCCTACTCCTATCTTAGCGATGATGATGACTTTCTGGAGGATCAGGCCATGGACTTCTTCACCGATGAGGATGATTTCGCCTTCATCGATGATGATGATGAGGATGATGAGTACACTAACTCTGAGGAGTAGTAACACTTGAGCACTAGCGTTAGTGAATTGTATTCGGTCCCACTGTATCGTAGCTTCACAGAATGGTTCTTAAAACCATCTATTTTTTTGTTGTGGTGTGTGTTTGTATCATGTGCTATGAATGAATGAAAAGCAAGTTGCTGGAAAAATCTGACTCACACTTTAACCACTTCACAAAACAACCCTGAACCTTAGAAATTTCCCTCTTTTCTCATGATCTATCTCAATCTTCGGATGCCTCGCGGAGGAAGTGGCTCAGCCCTGGACCCGATGTTGCAACTCTTGCAAATGTTGGTTTCGGACCGCGAAGCCGAAAGAGTCGAACGTCAAGCCAACCTATCCACCCTTCAACAGATAGCTCAGATGGCCAACAACAATCAAGGCCATGGAAATCAGGACAACCATGGATCCAAGCTCAAGAATTTCTAGAATACCAATCCACCTATTTTCACTAAGTTAGAAGAACCCCTAGATGCAGATGATTGGTTGCAAACAATGGAGAACAATCTGGAAGTCGCAGGAGTGGAAGCTAATGAGAAAGTTCTATTCGCCACCCACTATCTAGCCGGAGATGCAAGAGCATGGTGGAACAACGTTCGCGCAATGACTGAAGGTCAGATGATGACTTGGGAGGAATTCAAGATCATGTTCAGCAGAACCCATGTGCCACCGGGTTTGATCAAGAGGATGAGAGATGAATTCAGATAACTGAAGCAAGGAAGGATGACAGCAGTGGAATACCGTGACAAATTCTTGTCATTATCTAGGTATGCCCCGGATGAGATCGACGCTGAAGCCAAGAAGAAAGAGAGATTCCTGAATGGTCTGCACGATGAGATGCAGACGATGTTAGTCAATATCCCCTTTGTTGATATTGAAGCCCCAGTCGACTCTGCCATTCAGATGGAAGGAAAGATCAACCAATCCAATGAGAACCACAAGCGCCGCATGATGCATCAACCAGGAACCCACCAGACACCAAAGTATCGCCCCAACCCATCTCCAGGATTTGCCCTGAGAACCAATAGACCCCCAATGAACCGTCCGACCTATCCCAACCGTGGAAACCCAAGGCCCGGAGGAAACCACAACAACCCCGACAACTCTAGCAATTTCAACAGTGCACCACCCAAGTTCAACAACAACAATGCCGCCACCAACACCAACACTGCCCCAAGGACTGGAAGCAGTGTTGTGCCTGTTGCAGCAAAGGACAAGTCGCAAGTGAGTTGTTATGAATGTGGAACCAAGGGTCATTATTCAAATGAGTGCCCCAAGAAGATTTCCGTAGCCCCCAATGCAAATGCCCCCGCTCAGCAGCAGCGTCGTGTTCAGCCCGGAATAAGGTTTGCCCTAGGAAACTCGCTCAACCGCAACGACCGTCTTTTTCTCATGCATGCTGAAGAAGCCCAAGAAGCGCCAGATGTCGTGCTGGGTATGTTTTCTGTTAACTCAGTACTTGCAAGAGTGTTGTTTGATTCTGGAGCATCGCACTCATTTGTCACTGAAGAATTTGCATGCACTAGTAAGATTCAACCAACCAAATTGAAGCATGTTATGATTGTTCAAATACTCGGTTCAACCACCAAAGCTAGGAAAATTTGCAAAGCCGTCCCTATCTGAATCCATGGCATAGATTTTTATGCTAATATAATAGTACTCGGAACTAAAGGTTTGGAAGTAGTACTAGGAATGGATTAGATGTCCAAACACAAAGGATTAATTGACTATGCCAAGAAAGCCATAACCATGACCAGTACAGCCGGAATATCAGTCGAGCATATATCTGAAACCTTGCCTCGTCAATTCAAGTGCAACAAGAGTATAGCCCAGCCTACCATTGACCAAGTCCGGATAGTCTATGAATACCCCGATGTACTTCCAGATGTTTTGCCCGGTATGCCCCCAGATCGGGATATCGAGTTTATCATTGAACTAATCCCTGGAACCGGACCCATAGCCCAGATACCATATAGTATGAACCCGTCTGAACTAGCAGAACTGAACAAGCAATTGGATGCCATGCTGGAAATTAGACTGATTCAACCAAGTGCGTCACCATGGAGATCACCTGTTTTGTTCGTGGACAAGAAAGATGGAGGTAAACGTCTGTGTATGGATTATCGGAAGTTGAATGATGTCACTATCAAAAAAAAGTACCCGTTGCCGAAGATAGAAGACCTGTTTGACCAGTTGACTGGTGCCAAAGTGTTTTCTAAGATTGATCTTAGAACTGGCCATCATCAACTTAAGATTCGCGCTGAGTATATTCCAAAGACTGCCTTTACCACCAGATATGGATTATACGAGTATACCGTCATCTATTTTGGATTGACCAATGCCCCCTCTTATTTCATGAACCTCATGAATAAGATTTTTATGGACTTCCTGGATAAGTTTGTCGTTGTTTTCATCAATGACATTCTGATTTATTCCAAATCAAAAGAAGAACATGAGCTACACCTAAGGACCATTCTTGGAACCCTTAGAGAGAATTAGTTGTATGACATGTTTAGCAAATGTGAATTCTGGTTACAGGAGGTAGGATTCCTCAGCCACATTGTATCAGCCGGAGGAATTGCCGTTGACCCTGTGAAGGTGAAATATGTCGAAGATTGGCAAGCCCCAACCACTCAAACCCAAGTTCGTGTATTTCTAGGATTATCGGGATACTACCGCAAGTTCGTAGAAGGATTCTTGAGTATCGCTAGACCCATGACCCAATTGCTGAAGAAGGACAAGAAGTTTGAATGGATGAAAAAATGTGAAGCGAGTTTTCAAGAACTCAAGCAAAGATTGATTTCAGCCCCAATCTTGATCATGCCGGATATCACGAAGCCCTTTGACGTGTATTGTGACACATCCAAGATCGGTCTTGGATGTGTGCTAATGCAAGAAGGAAAAGTTATATCTTATCTATCGCGACAACTGAAACCGCATGAACAGAACTACCCAACCCATGACCTCGAACACGCAGCCGTAGTTCTAGCCCTGAAGACATGGAGGCATTATCTCATGGGAAACCGTTGTGAGATTTATTCGGATCACAAGAGCCTGAAGTATATATTTACTCAGAAAGAGCTGAATATGAGACAGAGAAGATGGATTGAGCTAATCAAGGACTATGATCTGGACATTCACTATCACCCCGGTAAAGCCAATGTGGTAGCAGATTGCCGTGCCGCTTTAACTCCATGCTTCTAAAGGAGCAACCAAGCTTGCACAAAGAGATGGAAGATTTCAGAATGGAATTGGTAAGTGAAGGATTTTTGGCTAGCATAGAACTTAAACCCACTCTGATCAGTCAGATCAAAGAGGCGCAAAAAGGAAATGCTATTATCGACAGAATCAAACGTCGTATTGGTACAGGCAAAGTACCCGGATTTCCCGAAGACGAAGAAGGAGTTCTGTGGTACAAAGGACGCCTCTGTGTACCAGCAGATTTGGAGTTGAAAGAAGTTATTTTGAAAGAGGCCCATGATACTCTTTATTCCATCCACCCCGGAGGAACAAAGATGTCAGGATTTGAAGGAACAATTTTGGTGGCATAAGATGAAGAGAGAAATCGGAAGCTATATCGCCACGTGTGATATATGTCAGAGAGTCAAGGCAGGACATCAAAGACCCGCAGGACTGTTGGAACCGCTACAGATTCCGGAATGGAAATTGGATTCCATTGGAATGGACTTTATCACCAGATTTACTACTTCTAGTAGGGGAAATGACTCTATCTGGGTCATAGTCGAAAAATTGTCCAAAGTAGCCCATTTCTTACCCGTCAAGACCGCATACCAGAGTTCGAAGCTAGAGGAGTTATACATTGCTAGAATCGTCAGTTTGCACGGAGTCCCCAAGAACATCGTATCAGATCGAGGAACTCTGTTTACCTCGAGATTCTGGAAGAAAGTCCAAGAAGGATTAGGAACCCGACTAGATTCTAGCACAGCTTATCACCCTCAGACCGATGGACAAATGGAGCAATTAAATCAAATACTCGAAGATATTTTGAGAGCATGTGTGCTAGAGTATGGATCTAAATGGGAAGACTATCTGCCTTTCGCAGAATTTTCTTACAACAACAGGTATCAAGCTAGTATACAAATGGCCCCATTTGAGTTTATGTATGTAAGGAAGTGTCGCACCCCTTTGAATTGGTCGGAAGTAGGAGATAGTCAGATTTTCGGACCCGACATCCTACGATAAGCAGAAGAGAAAGTGCACAAGATTCGTGAGCACCTCAAGACCGCCCAGTAAAGACAGAAGAGTTACACCGACAAAAGATGTCGAGACCACGCTTTCAATATTGGAGATTTTGTGTACCTTAAAGTGTCGCTGTTGAAAGGAATGCAGCGTTTCCAGCTGAAAGGAAAGTTAGCCCCCAGATAACCCTTCAAGATTCTGAATCATCGAGGAGAAGTATCATATCAATTGGAACTGCCAGAGGAAATGTCAGCAGTGCACAATGTGTTCGATATATCGTTGCTTCGCAAATGCCTTGAAGTTCCGGAGGAGACCGAAGTTTTCAAGAACATTGATCATCGGACCATAGAGATCAACGATGACCTGACCTATCCCAAAGTACCCATCCGTATTTTGGAAGAAGCTTTCAGAACCACCAAGACCCGAAGCATCAAGTTTCTCAAGATTCAGTGGAGCAACCACACTGAAGAAGAACCTACCTGGGAGCGCGAAGATCACATTAGGACGGAGTTTTCCGATCTATTTAAACCCTAGGTAATCTTTTTCTTCTTCCGTTTTCAAATCTCGGGGCGAGATTTTTTAAGGGGGGGAGGTTTGTAACATCCCAAAAATATAACACAAGGATCGTTAAACTCTAATCACTAAAATTAGGGTTAACAAAAACTTTGATTAATTTAAAATCATATGAATGCATGTGTGAATGCGATGATTTGATAAATGCATGAATGAACTTGTGTGATTAACCTAAATAGCAATAAATGGTTTAAAGATGAAAATAACATCATATAAAACATTTCCATGCAGAAACAAAACAAGAGAAAATTAAAAACAAATAAAATAAGACAAATGGTCATTTTTGTCAATCTTGCTCGCTAGGTCACTTTGAGTGTTTCTAGTTCAAGATTTCAAACAGAAACTTTTCCAACTTTTTTCACCCCTTGCTAGAAAAAGTAAAAGTAATTCAAAGCCCACCTTTCAAACTTGCAGAAACATTTGGCAACCTCATTCAAATCACAATTCAAAATTGAATCTTTATCATATGTGAAGATCACCCATTTTCAAAACCCAACCAAACCAGTGCCCCTTGACTAATCCAACTAACTAGACACTCCCTAGTATGTGCCTAGCAAACCCACCAAGTTTGAATCCAAAATTCAAATTTAAACTTCTTGCGGCCATTTTATCAAACACCTTGCCGGCATCAAACAAACAAACAACAAACACTATTTGTAGCAGTAAAATTGGTCAACCTTGTTCCCTCTATGGTTGCAACCAGCTCTTAGTAGATCATCTAGCCTCTTTAACAATCTTTAGCACCACTGTGAGCAAGCCTAGCCATTAATGGCGACCATGCCGAGAGCACCATTGTCACCCCCATTGTCGCCAGCGAGCTAGAGGCAGCACTAGCCTCGCCAACCTTGTCTGGGACACGCAGCACCGTCCATCGCCACTCTTTGTCCCAGCCTCGAGCACTACCAGCCCCTGGACCACCCAGAACGCACGCGCCCAGTTCCTCTACGACCATGTCGAGAGCGCGCCAGAGCGCCCCGCTCGACCAGCACCCACATACCGCGCGCCTCCCTCGCCGCTTGTAGGGATGATCACCAGCACCCCAGCACCCCGCCAGACATGCCCGTTTGCCGCCGCGCAGACCACGCGCGCTGTGCGACATAAAAATCACCGTCGGACCCGCTTAGAGCACCATGACGTTCCGACCGATCAGAACCGCCCCATGCCGCAAGACGACGCCGTTGAGCTTCACCAGGGAGCACCGCACCGCCCTCTACCGTCGCCCATGCCAGTAGTCCTCAGTGCCGTCGACCACGACGAGCTCAGCCCACGCCCGTCGGTCCCATTCAGCCACTATAAATAGAGGCCTCCACCGCTCGTTTTCTTCACACCAATTCACTCCCCTCTCAATCAGAACCACCCCACCTCACTCCCGGAGCAAGGCCAGCAGCGCATCGCCGAAATTTGGCCGGAGCCCGCCGCTGTTGGAGGAGAAGGGAGCAGTCGATTGGAGCCGCCCCAGGAGAAGCTGCCGGTACCAGGAGAACCGTCGTCGTCGACTTCGTCGTTCGACCCCGTCGCTGACCCTCGCCTAAGCCCCGGTGAGCCTCCCACGACCCCCACCTGTCGCGTTAGGGTTCTCTCTCGCCGGCGCTGCCCGACGTGGAAGATGAACCAGAGCCGTCCAATTAGAACCAGATCTCACTGTCCACGTTGCCCCATACCTCTTCGCCCCTCCCCGTCTCACTGACGCGTGGGGACAGCCACTTAACCATCCCGCGCAACCAAAAAATTCAAATTAAGCTTTATTCAGTTAATTTCAAACATAGTTCTATACCTAGATTCAAAAATCAATCCAGCTTGATTCACTGAACCAAAATGGATGAAACCAATTTTGTTAGAAAGGTACTGAAATGCTTAATATAAGCCTGTTGGATTCAAGCCATTTGGAGCTATAGATCAACCATGGTAAAAATAAAAAGGCATGGGCTTTTCTACATTCAAACATTTTTCAAAATTCAACCATAAAAGCTTTTGATTTGATTCCAACTCTAAAAAATCACATTTGATCATACCTTTCAGAATATATAAAAACATATGGGTTTACTTGCACAAATAATATTCAATTAATAAAAGAAGGCCACATAGGCATTTCTAGTAACTTTATTTAATCAAAATAAAAAGGTTAAACCTTATTAAATTGTGACACCACTTTAAATCACATTCTCATGTACTGAAATATGTGGTGATGACATGTGTCAACATGATCCCATGTTTGAGTTGGAGAATATTTAATCTTAAGTAGTTTTTCAATGAGTAGAAATTACTTTTCTCAAATAAAATAAATAAGACAAGTGCTTTAATATTTGTGATAATAGTGATGATGTTAGATAATCTAGTATGAATTTTTGTGTGATGATTAAAAATAGTTAAGTATTGTTTCGTGATTGTGTACCTCGTATTTATTTATAGACGCTAGTACCGACAAAGGATATGAGGGGGAAGGAGGATACTACGAGGAAGAAGCCGAGGAGAACTTCAACCACTGCTCTGCTCAAGGAAAGCTTATACTACTATATATGCAAGCCAATAGTTGAAACCTTGCAAGCTAACCCTTGCAACTATGAAAGTTAGAGAATCTATGCATTGCATTAAGCATGCTTGGTTAGATACATTTGATGATGCCCAATCCTAGTTTTACTTGCAATCTTAAGTACTTTATTTTATTTATCAAAGCTTTCTCTTAGAGTTTACATGGTGACTTATAGATTCTATAAAGATAATTAAAGGTAGCATAAAGAGCATAAAATTTGGCCTAATTTAGATAATCTTGATGTCATCCTAAGGCATGAGATTGAACTTAGCAAATCCCCACTTGTTTACCACCCCTAATTAGTATTTACCACCACTTGTAGATGCTAGTGATAAGTATAAAACTTGATCAACTTTAGATGGGAATACTTGGTGAAAATGGTTAAGAAAACCTTAGAATGATGTGTCATTCTACTGAAATGTTTTGACATGTGTTTCCGAACACCCGATGATTTTGATGATGAAAATGTTGAGGCATGAGTCTTAGCCCTTTATAAAACTGATGGTTGTCTGGATGCGATACCATTCCAATTTTTACCGTATAACCACAATACCCGAAATTTGGATAGGGCTTGACTGGAAATTTATATACCTTAGTATGGGTTCCCTCGCGGTCAAGGTCTGAGCTGAGGCTACCTTGTGAAGATTGTCCACCTGTGCAGTACCCAAGATGACAGTTGGTCATGATTGGGAGGCCAAACTCACAGGAGAGGTGCCTATACTAGGGCGTGTAATTGAAAGGTTAGGATTGATTATCCGCATACTGAGTATGGTGAATTCAGGATTGTTCCTGACGGATGTATCAAATGTTGTGGTGAAAGTGTACAATCTCTGAAGAGTGTCAAACTATTCGAATAGACGCGTTCGCGGTTATGGACAGTTGGAGTGGCCATACTGTTCCCTGTCAGATATATTCAAAATGACTTGTGAAATGAATTGTGACTTTGACTTGACCACAACAGAGTTGTGACATGAATTTAAGTTCCATTTAGGATTATAAAACTTTCGACTAGTTTTCTTTGATTCTGAACTTAGTAGAGGTAAATTTGGCTTTTTTCAAAACAACCTTAGAGCCTAGTATCCTACTATAAAAACCCTCTTAACTTGTTAGTATTAGTTTGCGAGTACTTAAAGAGTACTCATTGGTTTGTCCCTGGATATTCCCATGGCCAGACTATGAAGAGGAGTATCAGGATGACGGACTGTAGGAAGGTTACGACAAATAGGATCATCTCCCATCGTCAGCATTGCATGTGATCCTGAAGATAGAGCTTCGCCTACGCTATCGTTACTATTACGTTATTCCGCTGCTTGAGTTGTATTAAGAACTGGATCATGAGATCCTTATTTGTGTAAGACCTTAGGTATGGTTTGTAATGGATGATGTACTGTGATATCCAAATATGTTATGTCTCGCAAAAATGGTAATCCTGGGATTGCGATGTATGGCATAACAGACATCTCGGATTAAAAATCCGGGTGTTGACAGACTCTCTCAGCTAATTACGATATCCACGGGGAACCCTTAATTGCGGTGGTTTGTATGGATGTAGATACAGGTGGAAAAGGGTAAAAGTCAAAAAAACAAGGTATTTGACCTTACCTCCTAATTGTTGAGTGGCACAAAAAAATCGTGAAACCAAACTCTACAAATAGAGGAGAAACCAATGATAATGATCATAAAGTTTCAGCAAATACTTTTACTAAATAAAGTAGGATTCAATGATGTATTCTGCAAGTTTGTGAAATATATTATTGATTCACTTGTCAAGTTATTTGAACAAGACATACCTACGAATTACAAAGAAGCGTGATGGACCTAAGTGTAAGAAATGACTAGGAGCCATAAAATCCTATATTAAGTTACATTTTGAGATTGAAAAGTAAGATGTTACTTGATCTTATTAAGTAATGATGTTTACTTGATATTTATAAATGACTGCAATAGTCATAAGAATGAAATGAAACTTAATGGAGAGACATAAAGCTCGATTTTGTCATAAAGCATGTTTGAACAAATTCAAGGAGTTGACTACAAATGTACTGATGCTTGAGTCTATTAGATTTACACTAGCAATATATTGATATTGGGAACTCGGAGTTGGAATTATCAATTTGATGATGATCAAATAATTTTGGAATGTATAAAATTATTGAGAGGATTTTTGTTTGAGTGGGAGCATATTGGATTGGCTAAACCTTAATATGTGAGAGACATATTTTGAGCGGGAGCCAAGTGAAATCCCTGGATCTCATATATGAATCCCATATTTGAGTTGGAGCGTGTCATCATTCTAAAATATATGGATGGCATATATGAATAATGTGACTTGTATTAATAATATTTAAGTTAGTAAAATTGGATGAAGTTAAACAAGTTATTAAACAATGGAATCTATCGAGATATATTGGTAAGTTTAACAAACATTATTGTCGAATGATTTCTGGACTTGATTATGAAGATGTTCAGAATGTCCTAGATAAGATTCTAAAGTAGTTCGGAATGGAAAAAAGTTAAGAAAGTAGTTCTTACTTGCATGAAGCATTGAGTTAGTCTCGCTATTACAAGTATGGTTAAAAGAAAGACAGAGATGTATTTGCATATCCTATGCCTCAGTCGTAGGTTCTTCCATATAACCTTATTGTATACTCGACGTAATGTGACCTAAGGATCTGGTTGGAAGAACATGTCTTGAGGTGATTGTTGCGTTGATCACTGAACCAGAGTTGAGTTTGTTCTTAAATGGCAAGAAGCAAAGTTAGGCACAAAGTTGCATATTATGCACTAGAATCTACACAAAGATATAGAAGTATGGTTTTGGCTAAAGAAGTTCGACTTGTACTAAGTGTGTTTCAAAGGTTTATGTGACAACAATGAAATTTAAATTGACTGGTCGACCATCATTGTAAACAGTAGAAACAAAGTCTCACTCTGTCGTCAAATGAATACTTCAACCCATTATGAGATAATGGAGTGAATGCCAAAATTAGGAAGACATTAACGATTTGCAGAAGACATACTGATCTGGTAAAATAGAACATGTGATGTCTACGCACGCTTCTATTCTTGTAGACAGTGTTGGTCCTCCAAGTGCAGAGGTTTGTAAAACAGCAGCAAGTTTCCCTTAATTGGATTACCCAAGGTTTATCGTACTCGGGAAGGAAGTGGTCAAAGGTATCCCTCTCAAGAAACCCTGCAATCAAGATACAAGAAGTCTCTTGTGTCCCCAACACACCCAATACACTTGTCTAGTGTATAGGTGCACTAGTTCAGCGAAGTGATAGTGAAATACAAGTAATATAGATGATTATAAGTGGTAATTGCAATCTGAAATAAAGATGGCAGCAAGCAACGGCGCCAGAAAAGATCTTGACGAGGAGGAAGAGACTAAAGGCAATCCGAAATAAAGATGGAAGCAAGCAAACATGTAGCAGGTCTAGTTGTAAATGGTGTTTCAATACTTATAAACAAGGCCTAGGGATCATACTTTCACTAGTGGATACTCTTATATAAATATCTTCTCTTCATGATACTACTCCGAACTACTCTTCGGTTGGACAACTCTAATCCATGGTAGGGCTATAACAGCACACCTTAAAGTTTGCATTCCCCATCTAGATAACCCCACACTATCACCTTGAGCGCTAGATGGTTCCAACAAACACCACAATTTCATAGAGACATCCAACTCAAAATATAACTCATGATAAGTATTTATGTAATCTCTAGCCTAAGTGCCACACGGTATGCACACTGTCACCTTCACACACGTGGAGATAACCAGAGATTATGATTAAAGCACTTGAGTAGCAGAGTAGATCTACTTGATTACAAAGCTCATGATCACATAAATATCATGCATAGAGAGAGAGATGAACACATAGCTACCGGTAGAGCCCTTAGCCTTGAGGGAGAACTACTCCCTCCTCATCATGGGAGTCAGCAACGGCGATGAAGATGGCGGTGGCGATCGATGGAGATGGCTCCGGGGGAAATTTACCGTCCCATCGGTGCTTAACAGAGACTTGTCCCCGAATCTCTCTTGATTGGCGGCGGCTGAGAACTTTTGTGGAGATCTGATCCGCGTTCGGGTTTACGTCTCGGGGAGACATATATATAGGATAAAGGGAAAGGTCGGTGGATCCTTGAGGGGTCCACACCTAGGGCTGGCGCGGCCAGGGGGACCCGCGCCACCCCTAGGTGTGGCCGCCTCGTTGCGCATCCTCGTCTCTCTTGTGGACTCCATGTCCGCTCCGATAAAATATTGACTTTGGCTTTTGTCCCGTCCAATTCCGAGAATATTTCTTTTCTGGTTTTTCTAAAACCAAAAATAGCAGAAACCAGGCAACTGACACTGCGGCATCTTGTTAATAGGTTAGTCCCAGAAAATGTATAAAAATACCTCAAAGTGTAGACAAAACATAAGACAAATGATATAAAACAAGCATGGAGCATAAAAAATTACAGATACGTTTATGATGTATCAACAGGGAAAAGACGTTTCCCATGAGCATGCATGATCAATAAACGTATATGTGATTTTATGATTAGTAAATGCGAGCTAGATTATTTATACTCTAGTGCAAGTGAGAGACTGAAGGGAATATGCCCTAAAGAAAAATAATACAAGGGCTATTATTGTCATATCCCAATAAGTTCGTATTATGCTATAACTGTATCAAGTGGAAACATTGATACAGGTATGATATGAAACATTAGTCCCTAATAGCCTCTATTAATACTAGTTCGTTGGGCAACAAATGATCATGGTTTCCTAATCATGGGGTGATAGTGCCAGTTGACGACGAGGTCATATCATTGGAGAATGATGTGATGGACATTACCCAAAGATTGCGACACGATCAAGTCACGAGGTTCATCATTGCAATAGTCAGAAACATAGTCTCCTTCTCTTTAGACCGTGAGATCATATTAATCACTATTTCCCGAGGCTGCTTGGGACTGCATCAAACGTCACTCAGTAAAATGGTGATTATAAAGGTGTATGTTGGGTATTCCAGAGAAACATGTTGAGGCCTATGGTTCAATACCGAGATTTCTTCACCTAGTGATGGGTAAGATACATAAGGCCGACTTGGTGAGATTACATCTATAATGTTGTAACATGTGACTAGGTCACAGGGATGTAATATCGCGGTAACAGGTGAAACACTACTTGTCGGTAACGAGATTGAACAAGGTATGTGATACCAAACGATCGGATCTCGGATAAGTAATATCAAAGAAACAAAGGGAATTGGACTCGACGTTTACGGTTCAAATGACATCGTCATCGTGGAATGTGCAGGGATCAATATTGGCATCCTGGACCCGCTATTTATCATTGATAGAGATCATATATGTGCCATTCTCGAGCCGTGCGGGGATACACGTAAGGATACGATGAGCTAGAGCTCATCTATAAGTTGGAATCATAATACAGAAAGAGACATCGAAGAAATAATGAAAGGAAAGGACTGAAATGTGTTTCGAATAAATGGCAATTTAATATATGCATTTATTATATGTTAATTACAAATTAATATATTACAAATAAATATTTGAATTGAAATTTATAGGGCAACTTCCACATTAGGCCAAAACCCCAGAGGGAATTGAGCTAGGGGAAGTTACCCTGAAAAAAGGAAAGAAAAAAGCAGCCAATGCAACCTGCAGGGCCGATTTTATCAAGCCTAGGCGTAGAGGCGAGCAACAGACACTGAGCGTCGCAAGGGGGGCAAGCAGGTGGACAGCGGGGCACCGTGCTGGGCCGCCGAGCCAAGCAAGCCCACCCCAGGGATGCCCCTCCGCTTCCCTTGCTAGGTTCTTGGTGAACACCACAGCCCACCCATGGCACAACACACCTGCTGCCATGGTGCCTTGCACAAGGATTAGGCCGGTTTCGGCCCATCCAGCTGTGATTTTATTTCCTGGTTATTTCCTTTAGTTTTAGTCCCACGTGGGGCACCTAAGGGATAGGGCACACCCCCCTCCGCCTATATAAAGGGGGCCTATGGGTGGAATTAAAACACAACAACAATTAGAGAAGTCCTTTGGTTGACTTTCTCCCTCTCTCTACCTTGTGACCGTGGCTCCCATGTAAGGGCTGTGTGAATATGGCTTTGCCGCGGGCGTCGTTGCGCTGTGGGGATTCCAAGATGGATATCTACTTCCGCACTCCTGGCGGGTTCGAGGAGACGGAGGTCTCATCGTACACCATATGTGTACGAAGCCACGAGGGACCACACTTGGGTCACCTTGTTCGTGAGCCGGACTGTTACACGATTATGGAGCAAGGGGTGACCCACGAGGAGCTTCGTGACCTTGAGGTCGGCTACGAGCACAACTACTTCAACCACGTTCTCGTCAAAATGTTAACCACTTTTGGACTACAAGGGTATGTATCCGAAACCCGTCGGCCATTACTACATTACTAATATATAGATCTTGGGCATTAGGGTGTTCTTGCGTAGAAACGTTTTTTACACCAGAACCCCAACACATTTATCCGTCAATTTTGAATTGACAGAAAGCATAATTTAGGATTCCGTTAATTTAAAAGCAGAATAAGTGTGTAGCAGACTACAATTTTTCGATGACCCTCTTGATCTTAGGGCCTCTTTGATTTAAAGGATTTTTAAAGAAATTCTATAGGATTCCAATGCAAAGGAATTTTTCCTATAGAGTGTGTTTTTTTAAGGAATGAATCATACACAATTCCTATGTATTGCTTTCCTACACTACAATCTTATAGGATTTCCAACAAGAGGTGAGACCTCTTGGAAAAATTCATATGTGTCTATGACAACTATGCCATATACTTAAACCCTATAAAATTTTCTGTGTTTTTTCTACGGTGCAGTCAAACAACTTATTTTACTGATTCCTATATTTTTATTCCTATAGGATTTGAGTGTCATGCCATTCTATTCCTGCAATTTTCCTATTCCTATATTTCACAAATCCTTTGAATCAAACAAGCCCTTAAGGATTCCATTCTACGATAGTCGAAAAATCTTATGGAGGAAATTTGATTAGTGGTACGACACAGAAATTCGTCGCCACTGGTATTTGCGCAAAATCTAATCCTCGCTGGTAGTTGATACGTTGGAAACGTATCTATAATTTTGGATGCTCCATGCTTGTTTTGTATCTACTTTGCTTTACTTGTCTATACTTTGAGGTGCTTTTTACATGTTTTCTGGTACTAACCTATTAACAAGTTGCATGATTGCGGATGCTGTTTTACGCTGTTTTGGTTTGAGAAAAGTTAGTAAAAAATATTCTCGAATTGGACGGACGAGCAAAGTCAATAACTTTCCGTGGGAACAAAAGTCCATAGGAGGCGGAGGGAGGCTGGCAGGGGCCATACCCACCCCAGGCGCTGGGTCAGGTGGACCCATGCCTAGGTAGGGTTTGCCTACCCTGGTCGCCTCCTGGACTCCCCTCCTTCGCCTATAAGAAGCCCCTGATACAGAAACTCTTGATATTCGATCAGAAATCCACGAAATCGTCTATAGCCGCCGCCACCATCATCCCTAGATCGGGGGGATCTGAAGCTCTTCCCGGCACCCTGCCGAAGGGGAGATCATCCTAGAAGCCTTCTCTCTGGTATGATTCGTGAGTAGTTCCACCTTGGACTATGTGTCCATGTAGTAGCTAGATGGTTGTATCTCCTCCTTTGTGCTTTCATGTATAGATCTTGTGAGCTCCGTTCATGATCAAGATTTAATCTATTTGTAATCATGCATGTTGTATTTGCGGGGATCCGATGGATATTGAGATTATTATGTTGGTTTGATTAATGGTTTTATCTTTATGATTCTATCATGTCTGTGTTGTTTGTGATCTTGCATGCTCTCTGTTTCTAGTGGTTATCTTGGCCAAGTAGTTGCTAGTGACTCCAAGAGGGAGTATTCATGCTCGATAGTGGGTTCATGCCTCTAGTTTCCAAGGGAAGTGACAGAAATCTCTTCGGTTGTAGATGTGATGTTGCTACCAGGGAGAAAACAACGGTCCCTTGTTTATGGAACGTGTGGATTGTTTAGCTTACACACTTTGCTTAAAGCAGTTGTCTGTTGCTTGCAACTTAATGCTAGAGGGGGTTCAGATGATAACCTGAAGGTGGACTTCTAGTCATAGATGCAGTTGGATTACGGTCTATGTATAATGTTGTATTGCCCAATCAACTTCATATGATCTTGCTAGCTAGTAATTGCATTGTTATGCCTTGCTCAGTTCTTGTCAATTGCCCCGCTATAATTTGTTTACCCTTCATGCCATGTTGTTTATCTAAGGAGAGCACCTCTAGTGAACTATGGACCCCGGTCCAATCTTTACCATTGATACATCTTCCACTGTTACTTGTTTACTTGCTGCAAACCATTATCTTCCACACCATACGTTTAATCCTTTGTTACAGCAAACCGGTGAGCTTGACAACCTCAATAATTCGTTGGGGCAAAGTCTTGAGTTTGGGTTGTGCAGGTGTCCACGTTGCCAGCAACACCTGTGTGGAGTTTCCTTCCTCCTTCTGGTTCGATAACCTCGGTCTCTATTGAGGGAAACTTGCTGCTGTGCTCCATCACACTTTGCTCTTGGGGTTCCAACGAAGTGTTCCACATTAACACTTGGTGCACGCATTAGTAGTTACCCAAAGTACTAGTATTTTTTTCAGATTCTAGCTATAAAGCATGGAATGAAAGGGAAGAAGGCTGACACAAGCTCTCCAAAAAGAAATGAAAGATAACTTTTTATGCACGGGGATCGGTCCTGAAGGACCGAGAGATTGCATTAACTTTCAGTGGTGGCAGCACATTTTATAAAGAGGACCCCATAAAATGGAAAATTACAACTAGGCCTTACTATATGCATCTAGGACCCGGGATTTACCACATAAAACATGATCAGGCTCGGCCCCACTTCCACTAGGCCGACGAAGCCCGCCGTCCTGAATCACGACCACACCGGGGACTAGACCACTTGGGTCGCTGTAGCGGGAGCCAAGCAAGATAGGATTGGGAGGCCTCCAAAACAGGAGGTTGATTTCGCCCTTGATCTGGCCATCACAAGCCAACAGACAAGAAGGGAGTGGCTGCACTTCGGCCGGAGAAGTCGATGGCGTGGTCGCCGCCGAAAGAGCACTCCCAGGACTGTGTCGCTCCATGGGCGGCTGTTGAAAGCTGCACAAGAACCCTACTTGAACACCTCGGCATATCCCCAGTTGAATCCCTACCAGATCCATATGCAGACTGCCCCAAAAAGATTCCCACACCAGCAGCTCTCCTCGACACCATTACGACAAGATTTGTCGTCGAAATCTTCCAGAGCTGGAGCAACCATGGGCTTATTCCAAGCCACAAAGCACCGTCCGAGAGCCTCGACCACCAGAACTCAAATGACATGACACCAGACTAGGACACAGCCCAAACCCTAACCCTACACGGTCTACCACTACGCCTATCTACAAGGGGCCTGGCCTCCCCTCCCCCTTCCCCTACGGCCAGCGAGGCCTTCAGAGAAGAAGGGGAGAATAGTCAGGGGAGAAGAGGAGACTCTCAACAGGGAGAGGGGAAGATAGAGACAAAACAAAGAGGAAATCAAAAGACAGCTGAGGTATGCACAATAGATAGGTATGCATGATGTTGACGTGGGCTACTGGAAGACGGGAAAGAAGACTCTGCAAGCGAAAGCGAGCATGAGGGTGGCATCAATTCCTACCGAGGACCATTTGGGTCTTAGTTTTCCAACTTTCTAGATAGTGCTATAGGAAAAATAATTATATGGGACCTGGTCTATAAGTGGACCAACTCGCATGATTAACACGTGGCAATTTAGATTTAGAAAACGGTTATTAATTTTTTTTCTCTCTATTTCAAACATGTATTGTTTGCAGAAGTTGGTCCATAGCAAGTGCAAAGGACGTGAAGGGAGACTAAGGGTGGAAAGGAGACTTACGTGGCTAAGTGCAAGGACAACAGAGCGCAAGAAAAGTCTTCACATATGAGCCGCGTGAATTTTTGACCAGGTATAGTTGAACGTTGACGCCGAAAGTCGTCTGTCACTCGTCACCTTCACTGTCTATCTATATAAACAGCTCGCCACCACCTCGACATGTACAGCCACCTAGTAGTCAACAAGCAGCGCCCCCAACAGATAGACCTTCTTAGTAATTCGATATGACGAACTCGCCCATGGCGATGTTCACGACGTTCTTAGCTCTCGGCCTAGCGGCACTACTACTCTCCGCCGCGGGCCCGGCGGAGGCGCAGAACTGCGGCTGCCGGTCGACGAGTCTGCCAGATGGTTCTGCGGCAGCTCTAGCGCCTCTTGTGGAAAAAGGTGTCAAGCGGGCGTGTTCGGTGATCGGCGGGATCGGCGTTCCGTCGAAACCTCGTCACCACAGCGTTCTTGACGGCGTCAAGTCCCGAGCGGCAGATGCGCGGCAAAGCTTCTACGCGCCGATCGTTCTGGGCGGCGTCCGGCGAATCAACCGGAAAAGGCGCTCCACAGACGACTCGAGGAGGAGATAGCCGCCTTCTTCGCCCGTCACGTCACGATACGGGCGTAAGTTCACTCTTCACCCACGAATGAATGGAGCATTGCAATGTAATAAATCTATAAATCCGTCCACAGATTTACGCTACATCGAGGAGATCAGCGGGACGGCGAGGACTCTGACGAGAGGGAGCGAGTCACTATGGCAGGTCTGATGTTGAGGCACTCTAAAGTGCCTCCAATAGTTAAATTAGTGCCACAATTAAGTTTTGAGGCACTAAAAAAGTCTTAGGGACGATCGTGTAGGTAAAAAGTTTTTTGAGGCAGTTTTAAAAGTGCCTCTAATCATAGTTAATTGAGGCACTATGACTAATGCCTCTAAATCCTAGCCAATTGAGGCACTATGGATAGTGCCTCAAAAACCAACTTAAGGCACAAATTAGAGTGCCTCTAAACCCAACTTTTTGAGGCACTATGCATAGTGCCTCAAATTTGAGGCACTATGCATAGTGCCTCAAAAACCCAACTTTTTGAGGCACTATGCATAGTGCCTCAAAAACTTAGCTTTTTGAGGCACTATCCATAGTGCCTCTAAAAACCAGCTTTTTGAGGCACTATGCATAGTGCCTCTAAAACCTAGCTTTTTGAGGCACTATCCATAGTGCCTCTAAAACCCAACTTTTTGAGGCACTATGCATAGTGCCTCTAAAACCCAACTTTTTGAGGCACTATGCATAGTGCCTCTAAAACCTAGCTTTTTGAGGCACTATCCATAGTGCCTCTAAAACCAGCTTTTTAAGGCACTATCCATAGTGCATCTAAAACCTAGCCAAAAGCAAATGTGTACTACAGTGAGCAGCATATTACAGTCATATCTTACAGTCATACTACAGTGATGGCTAACATATATTACAAACCACATTACAAACCACATATATTACAAACCACATTATAGAAATATCTTACAGTAACATTACAAACCACATATATTACAAGTCACATTATAGTCATGTCTTACAGTCATATTTTACAGTCATATCTTACATTTGTTCACAGCCATATCTTACAGTCATATCCCACAACCATTGTTCACAGCCATATCTTACAACTGAGACCATGCAATATCATCAGCTGTTTGGAAATCCCTTATGCGAGCTATGAGTTTGAGACCATGCAATATCATCACTGCATTGTTAAGATTTATGAGTTCAACATTCAACAAAAGGAGCGAAGGAGCGAAGGAGCAGCTAGTTCAACGAAGGATCAAGCAGAAGGAGCGGCTAGTTCAACAGTTCAACATTTTCAACAAAAGGGCAGCTAGTTCAGCAGTTCAACATTTTCAACAAAAGGAGCAGCTAGTTTAGGAGTTTACTTACCTTGTGTGGTCTTGAATCAGAGCGGCGGGAGAAGCATCTTGCTTGTACTCTTGATCTTGGTTTCTTTTCTCTAACTTTTGCACGGCTCATGTACGGTTCATCCAGAATCTGCACATTTTTAGTTTATAGTGTTGTCGGTGTAATATTCATTCAAGCGTAATAGTTTACAAGCTGTAACTTGCCTTGTCGGTAATTGCGAATCTGTTGTAGCTATAGCGGAGGAGCAGTTTTCTTGGTACTCTTGATCTTGGTTTCTTGATCTTTGTTTCTGGCTCATGACTTGTTCATCCACAAGCTGCACATTTTTCATGTGTTAGTACATGAAACAGTTCGAGATATTCTTTGGAGCAAAAGCATTACGTGTAACATACCTTTTCATGCATTTGAGACTCGTGTTAGCGAGCGATGTGATAGCATTTGTTTGTTTACGGTTTCGGAATTTGGTTTCTTCACTCTCCCTTTTGCCTTGATCATGACTGGTTCCTCCATAATTACTTTCTTGTTGGTTCATCCGAGCTGCACATTTTCATGTATTAGTACATGAAACAGTTCGAATATTCTTTGGAGCGAAGCGTATATGTAACATACCTTTTCATTCATTTGAGACTACGTGTTAGCGAGCGATGTGATAGCGAAGCATAAACAGCAGGATTTGCTTCAAGAGTTGTTCCTTGTGCACGGTACCTGCGAGTCAATATGTTAGTAGGAGCAGAAGCATAAACAATACTGCTGAGTGATAACTGCTGAGTTCTATAATCATACTGCACATGCCTGTTCAGTAGGAGCAGATTTCTTATTATCTCCTGGCTTCCCTGAAACCTTGACTGAGTTTTGTCTATTAATTTTGTTTTGCAGATTTTTTTCATATAAATCTCTTAATGTAACCTGCACATATTTAAGAAATACTGAGTAGGAGCACCTTGACTGAGTAGGAGCAGATTTTTTTCATACAAAGTTTAAGAAATACTAACATGATTCCTTGGCCATGGAATGCACTTAGCTTGCGCATTTCCCATCCTTTTCATTCTCCCAAGTGGTCTAGGCAGTACGGTTGTATCACGGTAGACAATGTTGACCATGACCTCCACATAATCACTTAGTGGATCTCCATCTAAACCAACTGCATTTATATCTGCAGTTTGAATTGTTCCAAGAGCTGCAAGGTTAGAAGAATTTGGTGAAGTCAAGACAACTTCCATTCCTCTACTTATTCTGGGCTTTGGGATGGTTCTGCAAATGTTTGACTTCTTCATCTCTTGAGCTTTCTCTAGTTTAATTTTCTTTATCATAGCAACCTGCATTTAGTTAAATTCCTAGTCAGCAAGAGTTACAACGTACAAGAAAAAACACACGTACAAGGATTTCTTATTGACACATGTACAAGCAGTAGTTATTTTACCTCAGCAGTTTCATTCTTCGCAAGATTAACTTCATTTCCAATCTTTTCTTCTATCCTTTGCCTTTTCCTTTTCTTGTCATCTCGCTTTCTTCTCCTCCTGACCACTGTTCTTCATCTTGTCAAATCCTTCTGCTTCTTCAACAAGAGGTTCTTCAATATGTTCTTTGATTCTCTTCTGTGATGTTTGAAATAGCTCCATCATCTGACAATACTTCTCTTCTAGCTTATCACTTCTGGCTACCAAACTTGACTGAGTTTCTACAAGCTTCTCTACAACACCCCTGAGATTTTTGTTTTCCTGTGTAACATCATGTAGAGCAGATAGAGCCAGCGCCAGCTTCTCACTGTTCTTTCCACCAACAGTGAGCCCTAATCCATGATTACTTGACTTCTTAGCCTTTGGGAACAATGTTGAATACAAATCTTCCTCATTTGCTTCCTCATGTATCAAGTTTGGGTTGTCCACAAACTTCACATTTATCTCTTCCTGTTTGCAACATTACAAAGAATGAGGAACATGTAATGGATATTTGCAAGATTGACTCAAGCGAAGATAAACAAAAGAAGTTACAACTTTATTACTTACAATCTTTTTCTTGCAAAATTCATCAACTGGTTTCCCATCCTTATTTGTATGTGTAATTCTGTAAAGCTGAGCTCTGGATATTTTGCTCCCTTCTTTTATTTCCTGAAATTCATGGAGAACTATCATACTGTGATCTTTGAAAATTTTAGATATTCAAGTATGCAACAAATCCACAATTAACTTACTTCTTGTTCCTGTACTCTCTTGAAACTTCTAGTACCGGTGTATGAACTGCATTTGCTTGACAATTTCTCGTCTCTTTGTTCTTCATACTTAATGCCTACATTACAGCAAGAAATTATACATTAATGCCTATAGTATGAATTAGCACAAGCAGGTTGAAAAAAATAGTATATCCAGCATATCCAACATTGCTACTTTAGTATACCTTAGACTTTGGTGTTCTCCAAAATTTACATAGCCAAACCCACTGAGCAGGAGGTATCCTGGATTTGCATCCATTGGCAATGTTGCTTTTGAGTGACAACTCATCCTTGTAAAATTTTCTCTTCAAATAGCACTTGTAATCTTTCCACTTCTTTCTAGCAGATATCAACACCCAGCACTTGTAACAATCTGGTATTTCAAAGAAATCTTGCAAAAGTGTTCTGATTAGGCAACATTAGTAATTTGCAGGCAGAAAACATAGTTCAGAACTACAATCCAGTTTATTTAAGAGATTTTACCTTTACTGTCTTCCATAGCTTATCTTTTTCATATTCAGGAACTTTGCTCCAATTGGTAGCTGCCAAAGAAATTTCTTTTCCCTTAACTAAAGAAGCAATGAAATTTGTTAGCCTGCAAGTTTTGAACCCACAAGGTTGGCCTTTGCTGTTAAATTCCAAACTGATCTTGTTTCTTGGATCATACTCTTTCCGAATCTTTTCAACTTAGTGGGCCCTCTCAGACTTCGCTGTTGTTGTCATGTAACAAGTATTTAAATTAACCAATGTGTCATCCATTTCACAATATTCAAATAAACTGCCAAAATTAACAAGAGGAGAAGGCAACCTAAAACTAACCTTCCTGTAACTGTTGATTGATATCACCTTCTTCATTTTCATCATGAGTAGTAGCATCACTATCATACTGTTCACTACCATCATCATCCTCATCCTCATTTTCTACCACATCTATTTCTTCATATATCATGTTGTTCTAAATTAAGGCGAACATAAATCACATATTAGAATGGCATAAATTAGGTGCTTCATATGCTTTCACATAAATCACATATTAGAATGGCATAAATTAGATTCCTACTTCTGCTGGTTCTTTGTATATTCCTTTTATCCTTGCTTCCTCAAGAAATCTTGTAAAATTTCTCCACTCTTGATTTCTATCTGTGTTGGTGGCACACCAAGTTTCATCAGTTGCATGTTAACCTCATTTAGCCTACTTCTCTGACTATCCATGTTAGCAGTCCCTGCAGAAGAAACAATAGAACTTTATTACCATGTTCAACAGAATCAAACCAGCAAACAAAAGAAACAATAGAACTATATCAAATTACCTAGACACAACAAACCATTCATTATCAATTGGATCTTGCAAATAGTAGACCTGTTTTGCTTGACTAGCTAGTATAAATGGCATAGATGAAAGAATTTCCCTTTGTCTACATGATTGAAGTTCACTTGATTATTCCAAATTCATCTACTCTAATTCGGTATCTTTAACCCATTCACACTTGAATAATACTACACTAGCTGTGTTTGAATAATTCAATTCAACTATTTCATGGATCACCGCCACAAATTTGACCATCTCCTAATGTGTGATCTCTTGAATAACTTAATGTCTTTGCGAGTTGAAACTCCATCACCTGGGAAGATTTTCCAGCAGAATGGCTTCTTGTGTGGAATGTATAGCCATTAATCTTGTAGATTGTATTTCTTCACCATCATGAAAGGCTTTTGTGCTAGTAGAACAACTTCTTGTGGTAGTTCAACTCCTTTATGCATTAAAGAATGCACATGTTCAATAAACCATTTCAGGAATTGTTGGTGGTGAGCAACTTCAACTTCTCTTCTACTTTTCCTTCATGCGCTTGTAGCATTGTGATATGCTCATTTGCAAACCTAGTAATTTCTGGATAACTAAGCAACACATGCCTTTGAGCTTGTGTCCATGAAATGTGATCTAGCTCATCTACTTGAAATGCAGAGAGCTGTCTTCCAATTGTTCTTAAATATATATTAGTGTCTGGACTGCTAGTTGTGCTATCATCAGTATGCATTGTCTCTTTGTTGGAATTTTCCAGATATCTTGCACAAAAATCCAAGCTCTCATCAAATATATATCCCTCAGCTATTGATGCTTCAGGATGTCTTCTAGTATGTACCATCCTTTACACTTCCCAACAAACATCTCTGTAGACCACATGTTTACGAATTGCCTTTGGTCCACCTATCAACACTTCACTTGCAAGATGGATGACAAGATGTTCCATTATATCAAAGAATGATGGTGGAAAAATCTGCTCTAGTGACACATTGTTTCACAATTTCTTCTTCAACTTTTGCATCTCGAGGATCTATGACTTTGGAGCAAACTTTCTTGAAGTACTTGCTAAGATTAATTAGTGGAAGAGCAACGAAGGGCATGGTTCTACTTATAGCTAAAGGAAATACATCTTCAAAAATTATGTGGCGGTCATGAGTTTTAGCCCAACTAATTTTTTCTCATCTAACTTTGACCTTCCCATCCATGTTTGAAGCATAGTCTACTGGAAACCTTGCATTTTTCACAACTGAGCAGAATACCTTCTTATTATCTGAATTCATGTAGTGCATTGCTTCAGGCAAGTCTGGTTTCTCTTGAGTTTCATCAACATGGAGATGTGTTCTGATTTTAAATCTTTTCATATCCAGTCTTGCTTTCACATTATCTTTGGACCTGTTGTCCACTTGTAAAATTGTGTGAACAATATTATCAAACACATTCTTCTCTATATGCATTGAGTCCAAATTATGTCGAACCAGCAAATGTTCCCAATATTCAAGCTGGAAAAAGATGCTTCTCTTCTTGAATGTTGACTCTCAAGGTGCACATCCTCGACAATATCTTCCTCCCCTTCATCTCTTTGTCTCTTTTTCTTCTTAGACTTTTGTTGTTTCTGTGTTTTCCCATAGATGGTGTGAATGCCTTTTGTCATTTCTGAAATCTCATGACCTGATGGCTGAATTGGAGGTTCCCTGTCTTCAGTTGTGCCATCAAATGAGTCTTTATCCTTCCTAAATGGGTGGTGCGGTAGAAACATCCTAGTACCAGGTAGCATGCTTTGTGTCCATGTTTTAAACGTTTGGAACATGTACCAGCAGTGAGCAAACAACAATACTCTCCACTAAGAATTCCCGGCCTAGCCAGTCACTAATTGTCCATAGCAGTGCAGCATACACCCTGAATTTCCTTCCTACATGAGAATCAAAAGTCCAAAGACCATCCTTCCATAACACTTTCAGTTCATCAACAACTAACTGCAGGTAAATGTCTATGTCTTTCCCTGGTGCCTTCCTACCAGGAATAATAACTGACAAAATGAAGTTGTTTTCTTTCATGCAACTCTCACTGGAAGATTGTATGGAATCGTACAATTGGCAGATCTTTGAAGACAGTTCATAGTTACGAATGGATTGAAACCATCAGGTTGCATCGGTCAAACCTAATATTTCTAGCTTCTTTCTTGAACCACTCATATTTTGCATCAAAATTCTTCCAAGCTGGTGCATCGAGGATGCCTCATAAGACCATCCTTGATCCTACCATCAACATGCCAACTCATAAGGGGCTGTGTTGCTTGACATGAATAATCTTCTAATTCTCTTCTTCAATGGGAAATGCGACCACCTTTTGAGCAACCTTGCAAAATCTTTTGCCACCACCAATTTCCTTCACAATCTTCCATCGGATGCATTACATCTTCAGACAGATGCATTGATATTGTCTCCTCTATATATGATGCGTCATCATTAATGCATGCATCATATGTGTCATACCTGACCCTCTGATTTGATGTCTTGTTTGGATTCATGAAAATTCATAGGAGAGTTGTATCCTCCGTAGGACATCCCTAAATAGCTGCAGCACATCTTCAAATGTAGTTCTGGTTAATCCCCTGGTGTTCTTTATGTTCATCAGCTTCACAAGAAATTGCAGTTTTGTAAATTTTTTACATCCTGCATATAATTCTTGTCTGCCATCATTAACTAACTTTTTGAATGCCTCAGCTTCTTCATCAGCTTCATCTGTTTCTTCAGAGTCATCATGATCATCACTTTCAACTTGTATCTGATCCTAAAGAGCTGTTGTTGTACATATCATGAGAACCCAACATCATCTCATCCATCTCATCACTTCCTAAAGGCAATTCTACTGATTCATTGGGTTGTACAGTAGGAATAGCACAATCTACTGATTCCCCATGGTATACCCATGTTGTATACCCAGGCATGAATCCTACAGATATTATATGGTCTTCAACATCTTCTAAACTTTGCCTAGAGATGTTACAACAAAGTTTGCATGGGCAGACAATCTTTTGGCTAAAACCAGAATTTGTAGCTGCAAACTGAATGAAACCCCTAACCCCATCTCAAGCGTATCTTGGATCTAGACACTCATCCAAGTTTTATCCATTGTACAAATAGATGAATAAACTTAGCAACTTGTTCCTGTGTAACCAATAGCAAGATACTAGTTACTATACCAACATTCAAACAAACAAACTAGGTAATAACAGAGCAGCTTCAGTACAAGATATCGTAGTACATCAGGAGCAGTTCATCTGACATATCGAGCACATCAGAAGCGATTGTAGTACAAACATATCGAGCACATCAGAATGTCAAAGATATCGAGCACATCAGAGCAGTTCAGTACAAGTAATAACAGGAACAGTTCAGAGTACAAGTAATAACAGAGTATAGCATATCAGAGCACAAGTAATAACAGGAACAGAAGAGGAACAGAGCATATCAGAGCAGAGCACAAGTATAGCATATCAGAGCAGAGCACAAGTATAGCATATCAGAGCAGAGCACAAGTAATAACAGGAACAGGTGGTGAATTCCTAACCTGAAGAACCAGCCTCGGCATCATTGCGAGTTATTTGTCGATGAAGAATAGATCGACGTGGATCATCATTACGGGTGCCCATTGCACGACGTGGATCTCGACGAAGAGGTGGTGGACGAGCTCCAGGCGGCGACGGATCTCGACGGAGAGGTGGTGGTGGAGGATCTCGACTGGTTGCTGGCACAGAACACAACTCATCTCATCCATTCCTATGAAAAAAAATGGAAGTATTAAGATATGGAACACAAATTCATTCATGGATGACATGAAAAGAGGCAAAGGATCTGAATCACCTGTAGGATAACTTGTGCTCCTGTTGTACAATCAGAGATCTGCATCACACATGAAACATTCAGATGTAAGTACACAAACAGAACAACAATATTCAGGTAAGAACAAGAGATGAACTCACCATAGGCAGAAGAATTCGACATAGGCAGAAGAAATGACTCCATACTACCACCAAGTTAAATAGGAAAGCACCTGGACGTGGGGGCAAGCACCTGGCGCAGCACTTCCCCCACTTCCCCCACTTCCCCACTTCCAAGGACGTGTGTGCAGTGCATAAATGTAATAAATGAAAAAATGCTCTGAATAAATGTACAAAATGGTCTGAATGCTCTGGTAATTTAGGCACAAAATGCTCTGGTAATTTACACAAGTAGTTGAATATTTATGTACAGAACTAATGTAGTCTAGTAGCCCATGGTCTCTGAATATACAGAACTAATGTAGTCTATTATGGAACTAATGTAGTCTAGTAGCCCATGGTCTCTGAATATTTATGAATTCAGAACAATGAAGGCCTTCTAGACATCAACAAAACAGGAATATGAAACAAGTAATAAAACAAGCACATCCATAGTTGACAACATTAAAACAAGCACAACCATATAATTTCAGGCACAATACAAGTGATACAAACACTAGTAGTTAACTTACAGAATAAGGACATAATAACTAAAGCTTAAAACAACATTGATGACATTGTTCCTTAAACAACTGCAGCACAACCTAAACAAGCATCTGTTAACTAACTGATTCCAAATTAGCCTTGTCACTAACTGATTCCTTAGTTGACAATGTCAACAAAGTTCAGCCCAAGGTGATCACTCATATGTTCTATCTTGATCACAAGCATTGAAGCCCATCCAACATCAGCAGCAAATGTGAAGTCATTCCACCCTGCGGTGAAAATGACTTCTCCATGTTCCTTGCTAATGGAGTAGGCACATGCAATGAAGTTATCTTCGTCTCCTTCTATGTCTTGCCCTTCCCTGGAAAGATGTGCTATGCCATGTCTTGGGTACCTGTAGCCTTGTACAGCCTCAATAGGCATGAACTGCAATAATCATGTATTTCGCAGTTAGTATTTTTTTACACATTAGGCATGCATAGAATGAAACAATGAATAGTGATTTAGCTCTAAGCCTTACCAAGGCATCCCATGCTTGGTTTTCCTCATTCATCTTGTGTACCGAAATTCTTCTCATCATTACTTTCAATGATCTCATGGTGTCACATGAACATCTTTGTAGATGGCAAATAAGATGGTGGCCATGTTCTGTTCGTGATTGATTGAATGTTTGAGAAGATTGTCTGTCTGAATGCTTCTTATTCCGAAGGAACATCTCCAATCACTAAGCAAAGAGAAGAAATAAAATAATTAGTACTAGTACATGTAAAGAAATTAGTAGTAGTTGAGGAAATAGTTAGTAGTAGTTAGCAAGAACTTACATGGAGCTTCATGGATGTACTTTTCAACACCATTTGAGGAAATGGTGACATGGAATAAATTGTCCAAACCCTCAATAGGATCGGATCATATTCAAATTCCAAGACATCACCAAGACCAATGTCGAGACTCTCCACAATGACGTCCAATAAGGACCACAAATCAATGTCTTTTCATCGCCTTCTTCAAGTACAGATCATAGTTTCTAATTGTTGCCTTTGGCAACCAGCCAATTCTTAGGAGTGAAATCATTCGTCTCTCCTAAATGAACATGGAACAACCTACAGGATGAACATAACATAATGTAGTTAACTTACCAACCTACAGGATGAATACAACATAAAGTAAACTATTGTTGTCTGGATGTGAAAACTCACCACACCATCAAATGGAAACTCATCAACAATGACAACTGAAGCTGGTTGCCCTCCTCTGTGTCCTACCACAGTTGTGAGCAGGTTGTCCACACACAGCACAGTCCATTGCTAAAAACAGGAAAACGCAAACCTAATCAGGAAAACGCAACCCTAATCAGGAACATATTCAGGAAGAACAGTTAGAAGAAAGAGGGATTTACCTGAGAAGAAACCCTAATGAAGAAATACGGTCACTGTAATATTACAAGAAGAAAGAGGGATTAGGACAGAACCCTAAAGAAACAGAAGAAAAGATTAGAGAGAAGTGAAGAAGGTTGGAAGAATCAAGCAACAAAAGAAAAGATTAGAGAGAGAACTGAAGAAATCTGAAGAAATGCAAAGGAACTAGAACTCACCGTACGAACTGCCGAGTCTGCAGATGGATGGAAAGAAAAAGAAAAGATTAGAGAGAGAACTCTGAAGAAATCTGAAGAACTGCAAAGGAACTGAAGAACTCACTGCATAACTGCCGAGTCTGAAGAAGGATGGAAAGAAAAAGAAGAGATTAGAGAGAGAACTCTGAAGAAAAGATAAGAGAGAGAACTGAAGAACTGCATAGGAACTCACCGTAGAACTGCCGAGTGGGAGAGAGGGAACTGCCGAATGGGGAGAGAGAGGGGAGGTTGTCCCTTGGTTCCCTCCTTATAATATTCAACGCTCACGCGCTCTCTGTCTCTTCGGTTCGATATTTTGGCCCATATTTTGGGCGAGTGGGCCTTGCCTAGTACTTTCTCCTACAGTTGGAGTACTTTGTCCTACTGATTGGGCCTTTGTGTTTTAAAAAAAGAATGTAAGTATAGAGAAGTTTCTTTTTGAATCCATTTTAAAAACAGCGTGGCAAGTAGAAAAAAATTCAATTTGTTGCAACAACTTATCCTTGCTATTGTGAAAAATTAACACAATAGCAGTATGGATTTGTTGCATCTATATTTTCAGAAAAGCAAACACAACTGGATCAGAAAACACAAACTTGATATATAATATAAGTTCAATAATAGCTGGATACAAACACAACTAGGTACACAACCACAACTAGATACAAACACACTGGATACAAACACAAATTCATGGACACTACTTAGATGATCTCTAGTAGATGATCCCTAGTTGATGATCTCAACAAAGTTAAGACCAATAAACTCTTGCATGGGCTCTACTTTCATCAAAAGAAGTGCTTCATTGCAAATGTTAGCAGCATTGGTGAAATCAGTCCATCCATTCTGAAAACACACATGCCCCATGTCCCAGGCAATGGAGTAGGTGCAGTCAATGAACTCTTCTTGTTCTTCTCCTAGCAGCTGTCCATCCTTGGAAAGATGAGCAATGCCAAAACCTGGGTACCTGTACCCATCTATAGCCTCAGTAGGCATGTACTGCAAAACAAATAAATATCCACAATTGATTTAGTTGCATGCAAATAAAATAATTTCAGATGTCAAACATATGAACTGTGGGAAATTACCAGTGCATTGAAGTGAACATTGTCATCATCCATCTTGTGCACCCAAAAATGTTTCTGATCCTTTGGTTCATAAAATTCCTTCTCCACAAAAACATCTTTGTAAATGCCAAACAGATTGCAGCCATGTCCTGTCACTAATGGAGTGGATGTCTGAGAAGATTGTCCTATAGAGGATACTTCTTATTGGGCTAGGCAAATCTCCTACAACTAATCAGAGAGGATGTGTTAGCCTTAATTATTTCGAAAATGCATTGTGAAAAAAAGATGAGTTATTGTTGTGATACCAGTTTCTTCAACTGCATCCTTCTCAACATTGTTGGAATGAACAGTTATGTCAAATGAGTTATCTAAAGGTTCAAAGGGATCATCAGTACATTGGAAATGTACAACATCACCCACAGCAATGTCATAAACTCTAACTAATGATCTCCAGTAAGGGCCACATATTAGTGTAGCTGACTCATCCTTCTGTAAGAATAAATCAAATCTTCTGAATCTTGGGCTCTTGGCAACTAACCATTTCCCAGGAACTAAATTGTTCAACCTCTGTTTGAATGAGGGAATGTCTGCTTTAACAACATAATTTAGTTCCTCTGGTTGAATGAGCAGGGAATGAGCAGAAAAACTTACTACACCACGTCTAAAACCATGGCCAATGACAATGTCAAATCCATTAGCTCTCCTGTTAGATCTGCCACAATTGTCACCAGGCTGATCACAGATAGCACGTCATGCCATCCATCACCTACAAAATAACATCCAGGTTAATTCACCTACAAAAATTCACACAGGTTGATCACAGATAGCAGGTTCAAATTCAGAACCTGAGAGCTGAAAAGTCAAAGGAGGAAATTCAGAACATGCGACCTGAAAATGTAGTACAAGGATTAGATTGCATCAGATTAAATGAAATAGAATAATAAGATCTGTGTACAGAATTGAACTCACCCAGAAAGTCGAAGGGATAGAAGAAAAGCTCTGCGCAGAAGAATTGTAAACCGGCCAGGTTTCTCCTCCTATTTAAAGGTAAAGGGATGTAAAACTGCTCCCCCACGTCCACCACTTCCCCCACGATGTGGCCCATTTAAACAGACACTGTCCACTGTTTTCCCCCATGATGTGGCCCATTTAATCAGACACTATCCAGGCCCATTCAGTAATAATCTAGCTTTATTATCACCAACTGGAGCCACGCAGCTGGATCCCTAATTTTGACTGGAATAATCCTAGTGTCCCTGAAACTGAACAAGCAGACATCTCCCTCTTTCAGACTGAATGTTTTCACAACATCTTTCCATCCAAAACAGATAACTGCTTGTCCAGATTCAGTTAGCATCATTCTACAATACTGGGTCTTGGAAACTGTTGGCTTGTTCACAGCAAGAAGAATAACTTCAGATCCTTTAGGAACCCCAAGCCTGGGAGCTCTTGAGCATAAGACAGGCTTTAGAAACTTCAAAAGATAAGTATTTGTGAATTCTTTTGAAAAAACCTGGAAAACAGAAATTTCAATTATGATCAAAACATACCATACAGTAACCATTAGTAGTGAACATGATCAAACATTACTAACCATTTCTCCTTCTCCAGGTCTCCAGTGAACATGATCAAAGGAAGATATGATGTTTTCTTCTGTCAATTTCCACACATACTCCTTAATATCAGGTCTTGGTAGCACTTCAACATAGCTTCTCAGTTGGATAACTTGATTGAATGTCAAATCAACCTTGTTTGCAAAAATGCATTCATTATCAAAGGATTCTTCACCAGCAAAACCAGGTCCTACATGACAAATAAAGCATTATTCATCACCCAAAAAAACTCTAGTAAAACAAGTATAATAGTAAGCATCTGCAGGTGAAAATCACACCTCTAGTAGTAATCAGACTCCTTTCATGAATCTCAGTGGGGCTGTACCTACAAAGATGTGCTGACCATAAATATGTTATAAGAGATACTCAGATAAATGGTAAGAATGGGTTTAATAAGACAGGGTAGTACTCTTCAATTTTAAGTATCTCAAGCTTAAGGTAGAACCACTGATGTCTGAGTCTTGGTGGTAGTTTTCTTTCATCTGTAAAAATGAACATGCAAACATCCCCTTCCTTCAGATTAAATGCCTCTACCACCTTTGCCCATTCAGGAGGGATGATCTGGGCTTTTCCATCAGCCTGAAGAATCATCCTACAGTACTTTATTGGAGATCCTAACTTGAGCATCACACCTACACTAACCAATTGAGATCTGGCTTGAATACAATGTCTCATGAGGTGTTCATCCATGAGGAACTGCATCAGGAACTTTCTTGTAAACTCTTGACTGAATTCCTGGAATTTGTTAGATAAAAATGTGAGTAATGTGCAGAACTTACAGATAAAAATATGAATAATGTGCAGAACATATATACATACCATTAAACCCTCCAAAGGAATGACATTTGTTGATGTAATTGTGCTAACATAATTCTTAATTGCAGGCCTTGGTAGCACTTCCACATTGCTTCTTAGCTGCATTAATTGGTGGTAATTCATTTGAACCAAATTTCCAAAAATGCAGTTTGTATCAATTGAATCAAATCCTGAATGTCCAGGTCCTAACAAATGCCAAACAATGTATCATTAGTACCAGAAAATATAGATCAATGACAAGAGCATAGATTACAAGAGCATAGATTACCTCTAATTGTGATCATTAGCCTATCATCCCTCTCATCATCTTGGACTCTGTAGTAATCATATTCATCAGTGAACCAATTACAGAACTATTTTAAGATCTATTTCTAGCATTAGTAAAAATCAGATTTTTTTTTAGAATTACAGATGAATTAGATGAACCATTTCAGATATACAAAGCACACACTAGATGGATGAAAAGACCATACTATATATACAAAGCACACACTATATATACAAAGCACACACCTGCAATTATCTGATTGCTCTTGAGAAATCGCAGGGGGAGAAGGGGATGTGGCTGCAGTCCAGTTGGTGCGGCCGCGCGGATCCATTGCAGAAGCTGCTATGGATGATCTCGCCTCTCCGGAGAGGATCTGCAGTTCTCGCCTCCGGAGAGGATCTGCGAATCTGCGATCCAGTGCGTGGCGCGGACGGAGATGATCTGCAGCTCGGGCTCGGGCGGTGGTTGTCTGGCGGGTGGTGCGTGGCACGACGGAGAGGATCTGCAACTCCGGTTGACTGGCGGCGAGTGGTGCGGCGGCGCGGACGGTGAGGATCTGCAGTTCTCCAGCGGCGGGTGGTGCGGCGGCGCGGACGGTGAGGATCTGCAGCTCTCCGGCAGTGGGTGGTGAGGCGGCGCGGACGGTGAGGATCGGCAGCTCTCGGCGGAGTGTGGCGGGCGCGGAGGTCACATGAAATGGAGGCCAAACCCTAGCGCTGGTGGCGGGGTGCCTCTCTTATACATTGGACAACAGAGGGGAGGGGTTTGCAGGTAAGGTGGGTGGAGGGACGAATGGAAACTAAAAATTAATGAGGCGTCCCTAAATCGCTATAACTACTGAGCCGGGGTGGAAGGACACAGAAAAGTCAATAACAACCTAAGGTACTAATGTGCAAAATGACCATACTATATACGCACACACCCACCCACCGTGGCCGTCACTTTCTCCACTCCCTCACTCCCTCACTTTCCACTCCCTCACTCTCTCCCTTTCCTCGTGTTAGGGTTCCACCATCGCCGGCCGCCGCCCAACATGAAACCCCTCCAGCGAATCCCATCGCCGCCGCCACCTGACGAGCTTGTCTGTTTTTTTCTCGTGTTCTTCTTCTATTCTTCTTTCTTCTTCTGTTCTTCTTTCTTCTTTTATTCTACTCGTTAGATCTTTTCTGTTCTTGATTAGGAACTGTTGTTATTAAATTAGTGTTCTTAGTTTAGATTGTTGTTATTAGATTAGATTTGTTCTGTTCTTAGATTTGTTATTAGATTAGATTTGTTCTGTTCTTAGATTGTTATTAGATTAGATTTGTTCTGTTCTTAGATTTGTTATTAGATTAGATTTGTTCTGTTTTTAGATTTCTTAGCCTATCATCCCTCTCATCATCTTGTTCTGTTCTTAGATTTGTTCGAGATTTATGTTCTGTTCTTAGATTTGTTCTGATCTTAGATTAGATTTGTTCTGTTCTTAGATTAGATTTGTTCTGTTCTTAGATACTGTTCTGATCATTAGCCTATCATCCCTCTCATCATCTTGTTCTGTTCTTAGATTTGTTCGAGATTTATGTTCTTTGTCTAACCTGCTATCTGATCTTGTTTGATCTAACCTGCTATCTGATCTTTGGGTGCTTAGATTTGTTCTTTGATTTATGTTCTTTGTCTAGATCTATGTTCTTAGTTACGTTCTTAGATTTGTTTTGTTCTTAGATTATATTTTGTTTAGGGTTCGCTAGGATTAAATCTGATTTCAAGAGTTGATGATTATTTACGGTTTGGTGCATTGATGAAGAAATGTTCTTAATTTTCAGAAATTTCATAATGTTCGAAAGTTGATTGTTAAGATTGTTTAGAATGTCTTGAACTTTACGAATGTTCGATCTTTCCGAATGTTAAGAATTACGATTTTTCTGAATGTTCAATGTTCGAATGTTCGATCTTCTAATGTTACGATTTGTTGATCGTCGAATGTTCACATGATCCGAATCGTCTGAATGTTCTGAACTTTCTGAATGTTAGGAATATTCAGAATGTAATTATTCACTTTCTGAATGTTTTGCTATTTGATCATGTCCTGAACATGTTTTAGCATTACTGATTACATTGCTTTAGCATTACTGATTACATGTTGTTTTTATACTAGATGGGAGCCTGTGAGAACTGTGCCATTGACATCTCAGATGACAGTGGCAGCTTGATCCCAAGCCACAACACTAGTGGCAGTGACAGCTCTGGCAGTGACACCTCTGCCAGTGACACCTCTGGCAGTGACACCTCTACGGAGTGGTTCGTGCCAGATGGTTATGTGCCAATTATGCCAGCACAAGATGATGGCTTGGTTTTAAGGGGTATGTATCTATACAAACTTTGAACTATCTAGTCTGTTACAGCAGTTGAGAAATGGTACTACTATTTATAAAATTTGTTGTATTTGTGCTGTATCAGGACCAAAAAACAAGGGAATACATGAGTGGGACCACCAGTGTATGTTTGGAAATGACATACTACTGTGTCCATGCCAAGTTGAGTTTCTGGAAGAATGGTGCAATGGCAGAAGGCCAGCAATAAAGTACTATGTCTACAAGATGACAGAGTCAGCTGTCATTGAGAAGAAATGCAAAATGGTGAGCAGCTATTTACTTTATCATGCATAACAGTGTAGTAGAAACAGAGTCCAAAAGAATGCTAACAGTTGTGTAAACTTGATACTTGCACAGGAATTTAATGCTGAGTTCACAACCAAGTACCTGAAGGACTTTCTTGATGAACCACTTACTGTACAAGTTGAATCCATGGCTGAAGATGATCGTGTGGATGTGAGGATGAAGATGGGAGTAAACAATAGAGCAATGATAACCAGTGGATGGTGGACAGCTGTGCAGGCCTTCAACATGAAGAAGGATGATGCTATCTTTCAGTTTACGTACAAGTCGACGAGTTATACCGATGCTCGCGGCACTCCCATAAAGCGTAGATCTGACAGTACTGATTGGGTGGAAGTAGAACTTCTGTTATGAGTTCTACTTATTTTGGATGTAATTATCTGATGGACTGCTTAAGTTGGACTGCCTAGTTCTATATATGATGGACTACTAAGTACTACTTTTGTAGTTGTAAGTATGGAGCAGTAAGTACTATGTTGGATTATCAGTATGAAATCGGTAGTATATAATTATGTGCTGTGTGGTATCTGTTTTCTGATTATTTGATTATGCTGGTTATTCTTTTGGAGGCACAACACAAAGTGCCTCAAATGGATGACCATTTTGAGGCACACCTGATAGTGCCTCAAATGGATGACCATTTAGAGGCATGTTTGACAGTGCCTCCAGTGATCATCCATTTGAGGCAATGTTAGGTGCCTCAGTTGGTTGGACATTGGAGGCGTGAGATAGTGCCTCGATGGATGATCATTGAGGCACCAAATAGTGCCACAGTTGGTCACTATTTAGAGGCATAATTTAGTGCCTCTAAATGGTAACCAATTGTGGCACTTCTAATTGTGCCTCAGTTGATATATTTTTAGTGGCATTATCACAGAAAATGCCTCTAAAAGTTATGTTTTTTTGAGGCACAGGTCAAAGTGCCACTGATAATTTAGCATAGGCACCGACTGTGCCTCTATTTTTTAAAACATTAGAGGCACTATCAATAGTGCCTCAAAAGGATAAACTATTAGTGACACTTTTAAAACTGCCACTAAAAATTCATATTTGGAGGCACTATTTTTCGAAGTGCCTCAATAGATACAATTAGAGGCAGTTTGAAAAAGTGCCTCTAAGAAAAGTGCCTCTGATTCCTGGACGTGCCATAGTGAGTGGCCGTGCTACGCGGGGAAGGCGTACTACGGGCGCGGGCCGCTGCAGCTGTCGTGGAACTACAACTACGGGCCGGCGGGGATCAGCGTCGGCTTCGACGGGCTGAGGAACCCGCAGAAGGTGGCGCAGGACCCCGTGGTGGCGTTCAAGGCGGCGCTATGGTTCTGGATGAACAACGTGCACCCGGTCTTGCCGCAGGGGTTCGGCGCCACGACCATGGCCATCCGCGGCCTCAACGAGTGCGACGGCGAGAACTCCGCCGCGGTGAACGCGCGGGCGAGCTACTACAAGGACTACTGCAACAAGTTCGGCGTCGACCCCGGGAACAACCTCACTTGCTGAGTGTGCTGGGTCGGAAATGTGCATGCATTACGCATGGCTTGTGTGTGGACAATAAATGTCGTCTTATTAAGCTGCCTGAGCAAGAAATAAAAGGGCGGTGATGTGCACTGTGGTCTACATTGACCGCAGTAAAATGTGGAGTACAACAAAATTCTTAAGCTTGGTATCCTCGATCTGAATTTTTGTTGCTAGGGCTCTCAGACTAAGATGGTTGTGGATGGAGTGGATGATTCCGAAAAAGCATTGGGTGGGCTTGGAACGTCTAACAACGACATTGATAGACAGCTCTTTAACGCTGCAACAAAAGTTAGCAATGGAGATTGGAAGAAAGCTTCTTTCTGGAATTTCTCTTGGCTAAATGGAAACTTCCCTAGGTCTTTGGCGCCCCTGATTTTTTCTGCTTCAAAAAGGAAGAAAATATTTGTGCACTAGGCCTTTCTGAACTACCAATGGTCAGAACTCCACCGCCCAGCACCTTGCCCAGTACATCACCCTCTGAGAGCTTTTGCAGAATACTGAGCCCACTCCTGGAATTGAGGACTCAATCAATTGGATCCTAACGGCCTCTAGAATGTATACTTCAGCCTCTGCTTACAAAGGTCAGTTCATGGGTTTCATTCCTTGCTCCTTTGACAAGCTAGTTTGGAAGGTTTGGGCGCCACCCAAGTGCTGTTTCTTGTCCTGGTTGGCAGTGCAGGCTTTGGACCTCAGACCGCCTAGCAAAAAGGGGATGGCCTTACCAGCCGGCATGTTCGCTTTGCTCCTGCCATGGGGAGACTGCTAGGCACATCCTTTTTGAGTGTCCATATTCTAAAAGGGTCTGGAGAGCTGCTGCCTCCTGGCTTGGTTGCCTTTCATTCGTCCAATGCATTGGTTTCTGCTGGCCTACGGTCCTCCAGTATTTGGGAGATAGCCACACAGACGCCTTCAGCTTGCCCTGAAGGACTGAAATCAGCGGCCACGCTTATCACTTTGGGACATTTGGAAGAAGAGGAATGCTAGAGTTTTCAACATCAAGTATGCAACGCCTGCGGTTGTCATCCAAACAATCAAGGACGAAAGAAAAAATTGGTTTTTAGCCGGTGCAAAACATCTTCAGAAGATTACAAGCTAGGTTGTTGTATCCCCCGCATGGGGTTTTTTTACTTTGGCTTAGGCCACATCCATTTGCTCCTACTTTATTAATGTAAGGCAAAACTTTTTGCCTCGTTTTAAAAAAAAAAATTCTTTCATACTTTCCTCTTTTAGGTTTTATAGGATAATAATAATAACCCTCCGCTTCACTAATATAATATACTTTAGATACTTCAAAGTGGACTATATTTTTTAAAATAAGTGAATCTAGACATTAAAACATAAATGCATACATGCGTGTCAGAGAAAAGCTTACGGAGAGTATCTGTTTTTAGTTAATCTTGCATGACATTGAGACGCCACATAGGCCCATAGTAAGAAGAAGGAACATAGCCCAAAATGATAGAAGAGAAACAATGGGCTATATTTATCGCTTCAAAAAAAACTATATGTATCGTTTCAAGTGACGCCAAATTGGCATGTTGCCTGGAGGGACTCCTAAATGGGTCGTATTTGGCCCGGCCCATTGATAGGTAGGTTTTCATTTTTATAATCTTATAAAACTATATGTATTTTTTATAAATTCAATTGTATACCACAAAAATGTATATTGTTACAAACTCGTGAAACCTAGGGAAAGCATCAGCCTCACTGCATTTAAACCAGCGGCGAGGCTCCCGGTAGGGCGAAGTATGGCGCCCTAAAAATTTCTACACCAGCACACATACATATACTCCGTATACGATTGAATTGTTAGAGCCAAAGAAAAATAGACTAAGAAAACTAGGCCTCGTGGGCCGTGTTATCATGGGCCTTACACGCAGGGATTGCTTACGTGTTTTCTGGGAACTGGCCAACTCGTGAACTGCTTACCGATCGCGATCCACAGAACACAGAACGAACGAGAGAACATAGGCGGCGTGACCTCACGGCGATCGGCAGATCAGGATCTAGATCGAAGGAAGCCAGACAGGGTACTGACGACGGAGGAGGTATCGCCATCTCAGCCACTCGCCAGGTGCCATGTGTGCCGAACACCGAACTGCATCACACTTCTCTTGAGGTCTCGGCATCTCAAAAATCTTGGGCTTGACTTTTAACCAGAGGCGGACCTTCATGGAGGCCAAACTGGGCCATGCCCCCCCCCCCCCCCAACATTGCTGCAAATTCTTTAATTAGTAGTGTTGTTAAGACTAAACTAATAAAGATTAGCAATAGTTATGGCTATTAAACAGGTTTAATTAGCATCTTGCCCCCCTTAATTTGTCTCCAAGGTTCGCCACTGCTTTTAACGAGATCGAAGATGAATAAAAAGGGGAAGGGGCCAGCAAAGTGGAGAAAGGTACATTCTGTCTGAATGTTTGTATTTGGGTAGAACATTAGTGTTTATTTAATGAATTTATTTATTAATTGTGAATTGCAGATTTGACATGGTATTTCATGCCACTTTCTAGAGGAAGCAACTCTAAACCAATCATACATGAGAGTGAAAATGTTACGGATCTTATTGTACATCAAAAGCAAGAGCAAGAAGTGGAAAAGGAGATGGAAAATTCTAGCACCACCGGATATTCAGCCAAAAGCTGTTGTCAAAGAGAATGTTATGTTCAAAAAGATGAAGGTATAACTCATTTTGGCCTAGATGACATCAAATTTGATCTAGCACTTCGCATTCCAATTGATAAATTTCACCTTATTATTAGAGATGATGTTATATTTGATTACCTATAGAAGAGTTTCGTCCGACCAAAAAAAAATTCGTCCTTTGCCACTGATTTAAACATAAGAACTTCGGTTTGTTAGGCTCCCACCCAGACACCTAGCTGCCCAACCATGCCGGTGTGAATACGCTTTTTTGATCACCCTCTTGATCTCCATGGCTCCATCTTTAGGTCTTCTTATTTTTTTTAATAAAAATTAAACTCACGGAGATATCAATTACATAGCCTCTATAACAATATAGTGCCCTAATGGCTTATGGATGCACACAATTTAAAAAATAGGAAAGAAAAGTCTTGCTACAGTGATCTATTCCTTTTAGCAGCAGCACTAACACCATCAAAACAATACCAAAAATCCAACTGCTCCAATAGTGACGCCTCCAAAAGGAAACAACGCACAAGCACCGCCGTCTCCCGATCATAGATCATAGATTTTCACCCTGAAGAAAGTTTTTGCTCATAAAACAATATCTTCAACAAGGCCATTGTCAGACACAATCAATTAATACCACACTTGGGTTTTTTCCTGAAAGACAAGACTATGAACTTCTCATATGTTGTTCCTCCCACTTTCAATACCACTACTACGAGTCACGAATCACCAATCTAGTTTCTCATCGCCACAAAGACTCGAATCACCATTGCTAGTCCTCAGATCTCGGCTTCCATGATATTCTTCGTCTCTGACTTCACCATGAAACATGAAAGACGTGTCCCATGATGGCAACAGACAACAGATCGAGCTTCAAAACCATCCCTCTAAAACCAAATGGTCAGAGAAACATGGGTAACATGACTGAATTTCATCTGATCCAGCAATCTCCTTTAACGAAAGAAATAACCCACCTTAGATACCATAAGAATATAGTACTCCCATGATTCATAGTAAGTGTCACTTATTTAGTACAAAGTTGTACTAAATCAAAGATTGGGGGAGTATTATGCTTTAATTAACATTTATTGGTAGGTGCATACACATTTTTTACATATGGATAGAACTAAGCCTTGCATTGCTCCTAGGAGGGGTGGCTCGGGAGGAACCCTAGAGCCACCTCCACTCCCTTCCCCTCCACCCCCACTCCACCTGCTGCCTCTGAAGGACGCCCCCGGCCAAAGGCGCATGGATAACGGCGGTGGCCAGCTCTAACCCCCTAGCTCGACTAGTGGTGGCAGGGGCCTTATCTTCCTCGTGTGACGAGATCTACGGTTGGAGCTTCCCGACGGCCCTGGAAGGCGTGACTCATCCAGCGAAGATGGACGCCTAGTTGATTGTCCTAGACTTCTTTGGCAACTTTGAAAGATTTTGTGGCTGCGAGGGCGGCATGGTGGCTGGTTCGGGGGACTCGGTGCGGCTCTGCTCCTCATATCCGCATGGCTAGGGTGGTGGCGGAGTACCCACCGAGATCTCCTACTTGTTGTTGGGAGCTAACATACGGTCGTGTGGGGCCTGTCGATCTGCCTAATAAAGGAGGCAGTTCTACGGTTCTTCTCGCGCCAAGACAGTGTTCTTATTGATGCTTGCCCTCATTGATCTGGCCGATGACGAGTTCCAGAAGGCTCCACCAAAGACCTCCATTGGGATACTGATGCATGTAGATTGCTGAATCGGATGAGATTCGGTCATGTGCACCCATAATTCTTGTCGTGCGGCTTGGGGAGGGAATGACACGAAGCTTCGTTGTCTGTTCTCATCATGGATATGCCGGTGTTTTGATTTTCATGCTAAAGACAGTGGCATAGAATGCCATGCAGCTGAGGTCTAGTAATGGTGGACCAAGTCTTCGAGGCGATGAGGACTTTACTTAGTATTTCTTGACTTGTAACAGCGATATCGGCAAGCAGGAGAGACATCACAAGAGGATTATAGAGTCTGATCTTTCAGGGTGAAAATCAAAGATGTGATCTTAATTGGTTGTGTCTGGCAATGACCTTGTTAAGAGTATTATTTTAAGAGCGATGCCTTTCTCCAGAGTGAAAATCTAAGATCTTTGATCAAACAGCGACGATGTGTGTGCACCGTTTCCTTCTTAGAGGTGTCGCTTTTAAAGAACTAGATGATACCCCGCGCGTTGCTGCGGGATATTTGTGTAAATAAAATAGTTGCACCCTATAAGAAAAACTACAAAACAAATGACTTTGTAGACTGTGACTAACTTTTGAAATTTATTACTCTTCATCTCAAAATATATGTCTCAGATTTGTCAAAAATTAAATGAATCTAGACACTATTTCGTATATAGGTTCATCCAAATTTGAAAAATCTAAGACATCAATTTTGAGACAGAGGGAGTACAAATAATCGTGGCAACCATCTAAAGCCCCATTACTCAACTAAGATATCCAAATAAAAAACGGTGTCCTCATTATAAATAAGTGTGGCAAGAAATACCTTTGGTACTCACCATGTATCAATTTATGTAACCAATAAATGCATACCTTTGTTATACTCGTAAACGTACAGAAAATGAGAAGAGACAGCAAGAGATTGATCGAACACAATGTGGACCTGCAGGCTCAATCATACATACATAATGCACATCTTATGCAACGTGCACCATACTTCAGTAGAATCGACCAAAGCTCATGAAAACATAAGGAATTGGATCCCTGAGCATGTTTTCTGTATGATTGATCTACCATTCAGTAGAAGAACACAGAAGGTTATAATGCATCTAGAAACTAACGTTTGATCTTAATAAATACCGTTGAAGGTGTATATGGAAGACATACTCACATGAAAGAATGGCACCGGTGACAGAATATCATGAGCAATTATCTTCAGACACGAAAATGTGCATTTAGTCCAAGAGGCATATATATTGACATCCAGTGATCTAGAAGTATGTTCTGATATTAACTCACCATATGAAAATAACTCATGAAGGAAATGTAATTAGAAAGATAGCTTCCATGAGATGGAAGGCGGCCATATGTTTTTTTTAACAGGGAATGCGGCCATATGTAGCTTCAGCCTTGCGATCAAGTGTGTTACATGTAAGAGCAAAACAAAAGAGTTAAAATCAGATTATATACTATCTAAATTAAAATGGGAGAACAGATCAAGCAGACATTTCCTAGTAGCCGGGAGCTACGGTTCACAACGGTTTAGCTTGCGTATGAAAATTCACTTCAGTCTACATAATTAGTAGGGGTGAATTATCTATAAAATAAGGACATATTTTCAAGAAACTTGATTTCTGACGCTCTACAGTTTTATATGCAAGGAGAAGATCAAGAAAAAGTGCAGACGCAAAGGCCTAAATCAAACCCCCTTACAATACTGGCTTACAGAGATCAACTCGTGGCTCTGCAGAAACAAATAGGTAAAGGGGAGATCTAAATATTAGGAAAAAAGCATTGGAACTGTTGCCGCCTGAAATCATCCTCGAGTTTCATGGCCGGATCAGTGGAGAGCATGAGAATCCGTACCAGAAAATAACTGCATGAATCTTAATCCTAATTTTGATTCAACAGACAACTCAATTGTTGTTCGGTGCCAAAAGATCCTCACCACTCAAACCTATAAAATCCTACCATATACACAAAAAATTCTGTGAAAAATATATATGGAAGGATAACTCACATACCTTGTCAGCGGATTCATTCTTCTTGAAGTAAATACATTGAGAGGACTGCAGATCGACCTTCTCGCATGCATATTCCAACTTAGCGCATTCAGAACTACCTGGAGGCACCATGTTAGTAAGCTTGTCGTGGATGCCTCATCCCAATTCACCCAATCCAACATGATGGTGGGAAAGATGTGCGGGCAGTACCAGCAGGCGGCGGGCGTCGACGACGGGGCTCAAATATTGACCTCCAGCACGTTGATCTCCAAGGGCAAAACCTGATTTCATGGCTAATCCCCTCGAGGAGGCTAGCTATTTGTGGTGAAGACGACATAAATACCAGAGGAGATCCGTTCCTTAAAAGAAGGAGAATATACCATTCTTAACTCTTGCATTATTCCGTGGGGAATAGGAAGAGGAAGATCTGGTGGAGAAGTGAATAAAGGGATGTAAATCAATCGGTGGGACCTAGGAGTAAATTGAGGAGATGATTGGCCAGCAACGCCACTGCCCAAACTCATTTTTATTTTGTACTCGCTCGTGAAATATCGAAAGTAATTGTGGTGAAGTGGCAGTGGGATGGGTGATAGCCAATAGAAGAATTGGGGTGATATGGCATGCTTGCATGTTGAGAGAAATAGGCTAGTGGGGGACTCCTATTTAGATATAGAAGATTTGGACTCCAGTTATTGTCTTGGCAGTGGTTTGTGTTGTAGTTACAACGTTTTGATCACTATAGGATCTTTTGCTTTTTGTTTTTCTTCTTTTTGTTGTAGGCAGCGTGTATTTGTAATGTCTTTAGAATATTTTATTGTTGCAGAAGCCGGATATAATTGATATCTACTCGATATTAATTGTGAAAAATAAAGGTGCACCACATGTGATATTTCTTCTAATGAAACGAATATGTCCAGAAGGTCGCACCACAAGAAAAATAACTAGTATACTACCAAAAAAATTGCAAGGTAGTAACCGATTACGGAATAGGTCCTCCAAAAAGAGATACTTATCGGCGGTCGTCGTTCGGGACCGGAAGGTCATCACTGTATCAAAAATCACCGAAACGAATATAAAACGGATACGATACAAAAACAAACATTTGTCGGAGTATAATAGTGGCATAATATCTTGCTTGGTACACCAAAAAGAACACATAACATATTAGGAATATCGCACAACTTTTACTAACGATAACTAAACATGAAGTAACATATATAGTTCAACAGATCGACAAGCGCATAAGTTCACATAGAAAATTTCACATAGACGCTAAGATACTCATTTGATTACTATGCAGCATGTGATGGTTTCATGTATCATGTAGACCCTGTCTATATTATATGGCCCGACAAGAGCAAAAAAAATCACCGACGCAAAGTAATATTTTATACATGGACTTGGTTATATTTTTGAAAAGTTTCTTTTATTTGGATTTTACTTACCATTTCTGTTTCCACTAGAAATGGCTCCCTCGTCGTTTAGAATATTCCGTTTCCATTTCTTTTTCGCAAATTATTCTTTCCATTTTATTTTTAGCTCTTCATTTCCCTTTTTTTCGAAAACGGGTGAAAATTTTCTTCACCACTTTCAACCCTACTACATCCTTCCTGTTGTCCATCATATGTCCCGATATATAAACCCTCTCTCCGTAAGCCGAACATCGACCTCAAGCAGCACAAGCACATGCAGGCCCACACATACACCTAATTTTTTCCCGGCCACCGACCAAGCACAGATGGCAAAGCTGGCGATGCCGCTCGCGACGATTTTGCTGGTTGTGCTCTTCATGTGAACCGCCGGTCCATCGCCGCACATAACTGCAACTGCCCACTGGACATGTGTTGCAGCCAGTGGGTCTAGTGTGGCATGGCCCCGACTACTGTGGCATCGGGTGCCAGTCCGCGGGCCGTGCACGGTGACGGTGAGTACTAGTACTGGTGCCACCACCGAGAAGGCGTCCGGCGATGAGACCACGGGGAGCAAGAGCAACCACACCCCCTAGGCACGTTGTAGGGTTTCGTAGCATGGAAAACAAAAATTTTCTATCGCATACAAACAAACAAGCCAAGATCTATCTACTATATTGTAGCAACGAGTCGATGGAATATCTTACCCTCGAAGATTCCAAAGTGTTTAACGAGAGCGGATTCTCGTGGGTGATGTAGTCGTACTCTTCCCGATCTCAAGATCGTAGACGATCCTTCCGCCAAGGCTCGCAGCGCTCGCAATCGGTCACACGTTCTGACTGACGAAGACCTTCCTCTCCTTGTTCCAAAGAGGCCGGAGGTTGTAGCACTCTCTCGCGATTCCGGCAAAGACAACGGCAAGGGTACCTAAGTAGAGGGAGATCCCGCAGGCTTCGCCTGCTTGAGCGAGTATGGTGGAGTATGAGAGAGTTCCTCATGATCTAGGGTTTAGACACACCAAGGAGGATGGGCTAGAGCCGCGGCTAGGGTTCCGGGACCCCAAGTCGGCTAGGGCAAACCCTAGGTGGTGGCGCGGCTATGGAGCTGCAGCTTTCTAGGGTTTGAGGTGAGGACTTGTGTGTTTAGAGGAGCCCCGCCTCCTTATATAGGTGGAGGGGCCGCCATGAGGAGGGAGAGTCCCTCCCAACTCGGCTTGGAGGTGGGCTGCTGGAGGAGGAACCTCCCAACTCGGTTTCCACTCCTTCCTCTTTCCTCTTTCCAATTTTAGCCGTTTGACTTTTCAAACTTGCTATTTGACTTTTCAATTTAGGATTCAATTTAATCCTTTATTTGGAACAATGAACACTTAGTACATGATGCAATCATTCCAATATGCAATGACACATTCATATACCCTTCCTCCGAGTGCCGGACATTCCGAACCTTCTTGAACATTCCCGATGAAAACACCTAATCATTCCGAACTCAAACGGGACTTTCCTTGTATGAATCTTATTCTCCGGACCATTCCGGATCACCTCGTGATATCCGGATCCCATCCGAGACCGAACAACATTCGGTCTCTTTCTCATAATACCATAACTACTCAAACAACGTCGAATCCTTAAGTGTGTCTCCTACGGTTCGTGAATTATGCGACATGATCGAGACACTTCTCCTAACAATAACCAATAGAGGAATCTGGAAATTCATATGGCTCCCACATATTTCTACGATTACTTTGCGATCGAATGAACCACTTACATACGATACCAATTTCCCTTTGTCTCACGATAGTTTACTTATCCGAGGTTATGATCGCGGTGTGATCTCTCGCATACCTAGTTCAACCTCGTCGATAAGTACTCTTTCTCGTTCGTGATATGTGATCCCTTGTGAGCCACCACATGCTTGCAAGCTAATTGGATGACATTCCACCGAGAGGGCCCAGAGTATATCTATCCGTCATATGGATGGACAAATCCCACTCTTGATCCATGTGTCTCAACCAATACTTTCCGAACACTCAATGCCACCTTTGTAGCCACCCGATTCACGGTGGTGTTTGATGTCATCAAAGCATCCATCCGAAAGGTGATATGCATGATCTCATGGTCGAAGGAATTAGGTGACTATGTATCAGAAAGCATATAGCAATTGAACTATTGAAATGACTTGATCTTTATGCTACGCTTATCTATAGGAGTATGTCCACCATATCATTCTCCTAACGATATGATCTTGTTGTTGATAACATCTCAATGTTCATGATAGGGAAACCACAATCATTTATCAACCAACAAGCTAGTGATGTATAGAGGCTATACTAGGGACTTCAAATTAAGTTTACAAATCACACAAGTATCAATGTTTCCTTGTTAATACTATTATAGCATGAATGTAAACATTTATCATAAACACAAAGATATAATAATAACTACATTTATTACTGCCTCTAGGGCATATCTCCAACACACGTATGGTAGCATATCTACTCCTAGGCATGAAGGCTGAAGTGATGATCAGATGATTTTGTTGGATTTAAGTGATCTACAGTTTTGTGTGATCAAACTTGTCAAATTAAGGTTAATTTAGAGGCTGTTGATAATAGCCATTGGATGCCCTGATCAGGAGCATCCTGACTGTCCATCCTAAGATGTTGGTTCTCCTAGTGCACACAGAGCTGTGCTCTCTCTCTATTCCTCTGCTCACTGATTAAGCTAGCACCTAAAGCACTAGGAAGATCCATTCAAAACTACTTTAACTAGATTCAGGTGAAGTGGATATAAAGGAGGCCATGACTGGACCTTTAGATCAAGGTAGACAACTCTGATCTCTTTATTTGTGGCTTAAGCTTCAGCTAGATGATCCTAAGGACCTCACAGATCCCAGTTATATATAGAATAAGATAAGTACTGGGAGTTAAAAGGAAATTAGCTACCATGTAATAAGAATACGGCTAGTACCTACTCGGTACCCCCTCGATGATCGGACAGTATCATCGACCTTACTTTGTATGAAAAGTATCAGAATTATATGCAACGAATCAGGACCCGTTCGCAACTAGGAGTACGCGCTTTGGTAATTGGTATAAGACGAAATATAATATCGAGTTTCATTGAACGCTCTATTTCATAAAAAGTCCCTGTAGACTAGTACTACAGAATCTAAAGATGTAATTGGTGAGACCCCTGGGAGCTCTCACAGACGTTTGGATTTGTGGCCGTTAAATGGCACCTCGCAATGCATCTCAACCGTCCATGTTTTTTAGCATCTGATATAAAAACGAGCCCAAGCAGTGAAAACCCTAGCCGCCGCTGCCAATTCCCCTCATGTTGTTCCTCCTCCCCTATCGCCTCCCTGGCTCGCTCCTCCCCAATCGCCTCTTCTCTCTCGTGTCTCCTCCCCGAATCAGCTCCTGGGTCTCCTCCCCCAGGCCATCAGCCGCCCTCCTCATCTCCCGCTCCAGCCGCCGTCCTCCCCATCTCCCTGTCCAGCCGCCGATCCACCTACCCCATCTCTCGCTCAATCCCCTCATGCCCCAGTACCTTTCTCCTCCTCTAACCTATCTCTTAGTTTCTCCATGGTTGTATCAGGGAGAGAGGCGGAGGGCAGGATAGGTGCCATGGCTCGAGAAGCGGAGCTCGGCGTGGAGGTATGCAGAGAAGCGGCGGACCGATGTCCTCTTCCTTCTCCTCAACACCTAGGATGAGGAGCACAAGGTGCCACTAAACCGAGCGCGATGTGTAGGCCGCCGCTGCAAAGATGGAGGTTAGCAAGGCAAGGCGTTGTTTTCTCTATTAGATGATTAGGATGTTGTTCACTATAGATTTATTGACTAAATTTTGTCATATTATTATACTAATGTATGTTGCTGAAAATACTACATTGTCTTTTGCATCTAGATCTACTTAGAAATCTGAACTGTAGTGTATACGAACTAAACTATAGATTTCTTGCATGATCACGGAAGGCAATCAACAGGAAGTTAAATAAAAATAGAGGTTGACATTCATGTATATTATCTACTATCTTACCTAAGACCTGATTAGGTGATAGAGAAGCGGTCAATACACTTATAGCATTATGGAGGAGACCTGGGGGAGGTTGACCTTGTCCCTCCCGAGCTATGTCTCCATCATCATCCGGTACTCCGCCTCTGAGCTCGCGTCTCTGCAGCGTTCCACCCCAAGAGACCGACAACATGGAGGAATTCACGGTGAAGCGGTGGAGCGATGCGGGAGTCAGCCGCCGGATCTTCACGGGGAAGCGGATGAGAATATATTTATGATTGATGGTCTGAGACACACATCAGATAATATTTCTCAGATTTAGATCTCATGTACATAAACAGGTCACTCAACGGCTTGAAAAATACAAGATAATTTCAATGTTTGTAGTAATAACCAAGAGAAGAGCAGGGGCATTTAGAAATATTTGAGAAAATTAGCTTCAGGTAATTTATTTGGATGCATATGGTACTTTTTCAACAATGTGAAATGCATAACCGCATAGGTGCGCTGCATCATGATGAGAGGATGGTTTATGCTGAATGTATCGAGGGTAGAAACTAAGATGTTGTAAACAATTTTTTTGTAATATTTGAGATGAAACCTAGCTATACTAAAAGGTAACACCAGGCTTGTCTCATGATGTAGAAACAACTCATCGAAGGCTGATTTATTTAAAGTGTGAGGGTGGCTATTTGTTGATCTGTGTAAGGACATGGGTACATAAGAGGTGAAATATCTTATTCGCATTAGCAACCTTTATATTCGCTAAAATATTTGTAGTTGGACATGCTATCTAATATGTGGTTTTCAGTTTTTCTTTTCCTTCTTCGGGTGAAAGTATTGTTCTATATAAGCCTGTATATGTGGTCAACAACATTTGATTTTGTTGTAATTTTTAGGGGATTTTTTGCACCCTCATTTTCTTGCAATGCTGAAGAGAATATATAGACATGAGTATGTGGAGCAGTGGGGTAAGGGCGATGATTGTGGGCAGTGGCCACGTAGCTCGACATATAGTTTATCTTCAACCCAGTACTGTCAAATAGATAGAGCAGCATGTTTCGCAAGCAAAATCCATACAGGTATGCTTTCCTTGGTCACTTGTTGCATAAGGCCTCATCTACTTATGGTTTGAGTCCTCTTTAGTTTCTCTGCAGTTTCTTGCAGTGTTAATTTTCTGATCCAAATGCAACCTGTGTACCAAGCTTGAAGAAATCCTTAAATTAAAGAAGCAAAAAGTCCGAGAGCTTTTACACCTGCTGAGCTGGCATGGTATGCCCTTCGTCTTTTCATTAATATCATTTTAGTGAAACCAACATTTTGTATTGCCTACAACTTTGATTTAACTAATCTTTAGAAAATACTAGCATGCCCAAACGACATAATAAGCCCATAATTTAAGGCTTGAGAACTGTAGTAATATTTCTGTCTTCATGGGCTTCAGGTGTGGCTGCAAGATGGAAATATATGACACTCCGGAGATTCTATATTCTCCAGATTAGTGGCTTAATATGCCCCTAGGGTGCTGGCACATGCGTGCTTCTTTACATTTTTTCTCTTTTCCTCACTTCTTAATTCTCTTCCATTTCTATTCACATTTTCTGTCATTAGATGCATATGGGGCCAGGACATTTTGTCTTGTGGAAATTTGCAGGGGCTATTTTGGGATACGGTCTGTGATTACTTCAAATGATTGCCTCTGATATTTCAGCAGCTCTGACAAGAATGCGGATCATGGAGTATGCAGAGCCCTGTGCTGAGGGGTTGTGGTTGAAGAGAACCAGCATCCACGGATTTCTAACATAATTAATATACCGATGAAGGGGTATACTACCTACTCCTACAGTCTTATTGTTTAAGTGGTTCTGCTACATTCTTCGAATAAGTAGCTCATTCTTCTACTATGCTAAATGCAATGATCTAATTATTTTGCAGCTGATGAAGTAGAAAATGGTTGCGAAGTAATTCTATCTACAAATGAACCATGTTATTTTTGCGATGCTTTTCAAAATATGCGTGCTTCCGTGATTTGAAAAATTGTAGTAACATTAAATATAGTGTTTGTTTTCAACTCTTCCCTATTCCCTTGCACCTCCGAAGCAATTTTTGTCATGGGCCTGATCGGCTTTTCAAAATATTCGTGCTTCCGTGATCTGAAAAATTGCAGTAATTATTATGCAGTAGAAAATATAGTGTTTGTTTCAACTCTTCCCTATGCCCTTGCACCTCCGAAGCAATTTTCCATGGGCCTAATCGTGCCATTTAGGTGTGAAGTTATATTTACCATGATTTCTTTCTTGCTAGATTTAGTTGATCCATCTCAGTGTTGGCTTCAGGGAATATTTGTTCATTGTCATTGATTTTCTTTAAATAAAGTTTAGTACACATGTTGTGCAGTTCTTCTCCCTTTTTATATAATTTTTATTTATTAGGTATTTTGTGATGCTTGAAACAAAATAATAGTCGTTTGTGATTTATACTTGCAACATTTTCTTGCAGGAACTCTAATTTTTAAGTGTGCCTTATAAAATAGCTTGAATGCATGTGATCTGATCTATCTTCTTGCTTTGGTGTTGCTCTTTTTGATCTTTAGTTTTCTTTTATGTTCTCTCTATATGCAAGAGAGCTATGAGTGTGGTCTCAAGTTAATGTGCTATATTATTCATTCCTTTGGGAGAGCATACTTGTTCTGATCATATATATTTATAATACATTTATCTCCTCACATCTGATGACATCCCTTCTACTTATGCATTAACTTTTCCACATGACATTTTGTCAAGAGTTCCTGATTCTTTTCTCTTAAGTAGTAAACCTTGATAATTTCTAGAAAGGACAAATGATATTTTAGTTAAAGTGCATTTTGTTAGTTACGTTCCAAAGGAATACTTATTAATCTGATTGTTTGTCTAAAAAGTATTGCTACTTGTGCAGGCTGATCTGAACAAGGGATGATAGTTTGTGTGAGATGCATGTGTTCTCAAGGATTTTGATCTAATACTTATAAATCAATGCACTGCTAGCCTGGTTATCTTCTCGTGACAGTCTCTTCTAATTAACTCCGATTCCTATTTCAACTCAACTGTAAAGTGCAACCAGTGCTTCCTAGGCCCTGAACTTTAGCATACCTTTCATAATTTCTATTGTTTCACTTCACATTTCATCTTTCATGGACACGTATGTTCTTTAGAAAAATACCTCCTCTATCTTTAATAATGGCTCTTGCTGCTTTGTTGCTGAAACTTGTTCTGCAGAAGAAAAGGATGGTCCATGTATTTTCTTTTGGCTCTGAAAACAAACTAAAATGCCAGGTTGTTCAGTGTGTTGCCTTGCCATGAGAAATCAGCGTACACCCGATGTTTGTTTGCAAACTTTAAGCTACTTATGGATTAAGCTGTCCAAGAATGATTTATCTTATTTTCTTGCTCTTTATTTGTTCATTTTCCACTGAATGCTTTCTTATTTACTGTCCGCATAATAAGATAGTTCGCTGCCAACTTCAGATATTCAGAGGTGCTACCAATATCATTTCGTCTTTGGTGCAGCGATAACTGAAACAAAATTCTATATGTTAACACTTTCAACATAGTATTTCTGTACACAACATATTTCAAATTTTTAAAATCACCACTTCCCGCGCAATTATACATGAACCTATTTTCACTCAAGGCCAAACATTGCATGTTGTCACAATATTTTTTAAAACATATTTTGCCTCTTTTGGCGGGATCCCTTCATATTGTCTCGAACCTTTAATATTACCATCCATTGACCTATTCAAACCAAGACCATGCATTGTCCGTAATAGCATCTCCTTACTCAGGATATTCTCTGCCAAGTAGTGTTGGAAGTATTTTTATTAGGCATAGTGTAAATATGCTCTCAATTTCCTCCATGCATATAGCCTACTACCAGTTAGATCACTCGTTCTTCTATTCAGAGCACCTGCCAACTCAAAGTCGAGTTGTCTCAGACTGGACCTATCTGACTATGAAGGTATGTCATATACATTTATGTTATAATTTAGTCATGCCTTTAAAAATATTAGTAATTATTAGATCATGCACTCCATATATCACATTTGTCAATAGCACTATCAGTCCATCGGGGGATCATGAAAGCATTCACCAATTGCCTAGATGCAGTTCGGTCAAGCAAGAAAAATAAATCGCATGTCCTCAATGTGGTGACGTTCTGAAATAATCTCCAAGGCAAGACTTGGACTTGTGACACTAAACCATACTAGCTTGTGATTCTTCAGATGGGAGGTCAAGAGGATTATTCAACCTTACACGGGTGCTTGATTCTATTCCAGCATCCATTATATCACCATGGCTTGTCAGATTCAGAACCAATAATGATGTATATGGTGCTTCATGCTCCACCAATGATCGGCCCCACCAGGACACGATTTGAACCAAGCCAAACTGACGAGAGCAACCGTTGCTTTTGGGATACTGCCCCATCCATCGGGTGTTTATCATGATAAGGACAACCTATGGAGTTTCATTCCAAAAATCATTGTCAGCAAGTAGTAATCAAATTGCATATGGACAAAAGCACATGCACTCAAATGGGCCCAGTTAGGAGACAATTATCCATGTGCATTTAAGAACTACATTGTGAATGCTGGTGATTTCTCGATGACACATAACTTATGAATACAATGATGATTTTTTCCAGGCAAGAACAAGTGCTGCAAATGCAACCGCAGTGCTCTTTCAGTCCTGCTGCAAACCAAGTTATCTGCTCTGTCAGTTACTGCTAGACAATCAAGAATCTAACCAATTTGAATCCATCGCAGATTCTCCAGTGGCTACCAATATCGGCGATGTGTCACCAAGTAGGCGACTGTCCAAGGAAATCTGTTGCTGCAATGATCAACTTTGATATCTTCTAGGTGTTCAGAGGAACGTCCCGAGAAGATGAGATTGATGTCCTATACATAAACTTAGAACCGACGTTGTATCTAGAAAAATTGTGTATGTAATTTCGTTCTGGTTGTCGCCTTTTACACCTAAGGTTGTTGATATCCTTTTCAATTCAGCTATTTTTGTCACTTTTTGCACGCCATGTGTTATCACCTCTGATAGGTTAGACATATTTATATAATTTTGTTCTGGTTCTGGTAAATTATGTTTATTAGTTAAAAAAATATGTTTATGATGTTTTCTTTATTGGCTTATTATTTTATGAAATGTTCATCAATGTGAAAGAAAGGGGCGTGTGCCAAGGTGCACCGCTAAAACGTACTACTATCTTCCGCGCACCTATAATTGCTAAATTGGCTTGAATCTAGTGGAGTTATGTACATCACATTTGAGGTTTGTCCATTTGTTATCCACACATGTGAGTTATATTTCTTAGTTCTACCATCATTATTGTTAGTTCAAAATTCACGAGTTCAGGGCTTTTCTTTATCTGCCAACAAGGGTAAGACTAGGTTGAAATTTTGCAACTATCCTCATCTCTCCCCTCCTTTGGTTGTGATGATTCCGCTCTAATGTTTGTAGGATGTACAGATTTATGGTTTAGTACCAAAGTATTTCTTCCTTATCTATGTAATTTAAAATAAATGCCTTGCATCGTTGGATACTGGCAAATTCCGATGCACCGAGTGCTTTTCCTTTTTCAATTTTGGGACTTTTTATATAATAATAATGTTCTGTAGTGACCTTATGAATAGGCGCGTGTATTATTGTCTCAAAGTATACATTTTGGTGAACAACAATATAATTATATTGTTTGTAAAAGCATTTGTCTCCTATGTGTTGCAGCCTCTAAAGACCATGGCCAAGAATGCCCATAGAAATAGATGTTACTTTTGTTGTTTGTTCCTTGCTTTTACTATCTTTCACAAAGTCATACATTGTACTTACTATGCTATAATTTTAGTATTGGTTATTGTAATATATCCTCATATGTCACTGATTGCTTTTGTCGCCCGCTTTTTATTGTCACTACAACATGCTTTTATTTTAATATTTTTTTTTGCAAATTTATTATGCCAAATTGGTCCAGAATCAACGGGATCGTGCGCCAAGGCGCACCACTAAATCTAGTATATGATAAGCCCCAAGCCTCTAGCTTACACACTTTCTTATGCGAATTGGACTTGCCTCGATAGGACTGGCTAGTGTAAGACTTTTTGGGAGGGTTTTCCAGTTCCATTCTTCTTGCTAACCACATAGCTTTCTGTAGATCCTCTGGTTTATGACATTGGACATGAGCTTGTATGTAATCACTCAAGCCAGAGATAAAACTACTAACATAGTAGTCTTCAGGTAAGCCAGGGTTATCTCTTTTAAGAAGACTAGTAAAATGCCCGTGCGTTGTCACGGGTCTTCAAGTTTCTTTTCTTGCTACATGCCCATGCGTTGTTACAAAAATATATAATATATTAAAATAATGACAAATGATAATTGAAATTTATGAAGACGTGCAATGAACATATGCTCAATAATTTGCATAGATTAAATGTATCATGTATTGTTACATTTTGTGTCACCAAATGCAAATAAATATGCTTAGAAAGGAAGCATGACAACACTATCCCTTAATACGCTTCATCCGTCCTACAAGGCTCAGCTCTTCCTGTTCCTCTCAATCTGCTCACTCCATGGTTCTTCCGGTCTGTTTAACGCATTTTGAGAGAATAACCAAATTGTTCTTCAACTGCTTGCAAATGAGCAGCCCGCCTTACTTTGAGAGAATAACCAGATTATAGATAGCAAAAAGAAATTCATCTGTGTTCTACTCATATAATCCTGCAAACTCTTCCTACCAACCCAATTAATAAAAAGAAATACATGCTTAGCAGTGAGAATATGGATACCGAGAAGGAGAGTACAAATGCATTAAGAGAATACCGATTTTTAGCTCACCCAATACCAGTTTATGTGTTCTCCCTGTCCTTGTCACTATGCATATGTACATGTTACACCATGTCCTTTGTCACCTTGCATATGCAGCTGCTAGGCAGAAAAATATTTCTGATATCAAGAACTGAATCCACAAATATTGTCGTTGAACAACAACAATTGCAAAAGTGATCAAAGTAGATTAGAAGAACAAAGGGGAGACCAGCAGTGCTCGTGCGTGTGGCATGCTCAGCTCCACTCTTTCTCATCACTGTACTGATATGAACCAACCAAATACATGATCCTCCAGATATAATGCAACGATATCTAACTCATACTCCCTCCGTTTTAAAATATAAGATGTTTTAGTTTTGTGAAGAAAATGTATCTAGACTTGTTTTAATGTGTAGATTCACTTCAAACATGAGTGAACTTATATACTAAAAGAAGTCTAGATACATTTGCTTCACAAAGCTAAAACATCTTATATTTTAAAACGGAGGGAGTAGTTCATAATTAGCTTGCAATATAATAGCATCCTTGCGATAGTTTTTGAAACGGTCCCAATTTCACAAAGCAAGCTCCCCATTGTGTGAAGTGCTTATAAAATATTTGGGCAGGGTAGCTAGGTGTTGATAATGTTATGCACCAGAGGTCATGGTGATAGTGGTTTGCATATGGAGAGACACCTAATTCAAAATTAAATTAGGAGGACACACTTGTGCTAAAATATTTTGTCTAAGTGTAGTAATTTGAGCTAACATGCTTTCAGCATGTACTCTATGAGACTCTTGTAGTAACCACTTACTGAAAGATATGTACATAGTTGTGCTGCGAATAGAAAATTGAAATGATTTCCAAACCAGTTTCTTCACATCATAAGCAATTTATAAAATAAAAGGTGCCACCAACTATAATGAAGAGAGAACTGAGAAACACCCAAGTCTGCAACACTCTTGTTTTTATCACTAATTGCCGACATACGAGTGAATATTGATATCTTGCCACTATTAGGCTGGCCATATCTAACACATATAGAGAATTATATTGACTGGTCAAAGAAACATTGTGAAGTGTAATATACACAAGAGTTTAGCCCAAGTGTTATAAGATAATAGCATATGTTCGCCTCCTTGCTCAAACTTCAAGCTGCATATGATGCATTGAAGTAAGGGCAAGGGTAGGACAAGATCTCGCTCGCAGAGGCCGGCTATAGTGCCTCAGTGTCTCAACTCAATTTCCTGCTGCATGGATGCTGAATGGGAAATAATAAAAAAAATGAAGAAATCTAGTTAGGACATTATCCAACATGAAATATTGGATCTGAGCACCTATCTGAATGTAGAACATAAAAAAGACGAACGGATCTAGTCCTTGTCCTTGGATCTGTAAGCATCGATTTGCCGGCTACAGTGAAAAACACAGATTAAGTCAGTTCTTGTAGGCAAATCAACAAACATGAAGAGTGTACTACCTATAACCAGAAAATTTTAGAAGTACTTGTAAAGTTGCCCATCTAACTGCATCAAATTAAAAGCAGAGGGGATATTCATAAGAAATGAATCACCATTTGATTTTTCATGTGTTGTGTGTACAGTGTGGGGAGATAGAGATGGTACTGATCATGTGAGTTACTCGGGTTGTACCTGGATCAGCAAGCAAACGAAGGTGATTGTCCCTTCAAGGTTCAGTATCTACACTTCCAGGCAGAGTATCGATAAGCACTTCAAATGCACTTGGTGCTAGCGATAGTAGTATCGATCTGTGCTTTAGCTAATCTGCATCGCTCGACATGGCAACCTAACATCACGCAAGTGCAAGGGCTGGAGAGCATGCGGGATACATGGTCGTTACGGCCAGGCCTGGGTAGTCTCCGTCTTCCCGCTTCCCTCGTCTTACCCATATTTGTCGTCGACCTCCTTTTCAACAGCTAGCTAGGCTTTACCTCCTGTGGTACTTGGCTGCAAGCTCGTGTTGATGTAGCTTACTCCTCGATGAATAGAGTCGTTGTCTTGCCTGCAAAGCCATGTGGAAATAAAATTTGCCAGTGGCTAAAACAAGAAAACAAGAAAAAAATTATTTCATCATTTTTATGATAAAAAAAAGCTTTCATAGCAATGTAAAAGGGGCCATTGAGCCGTGCAAAATCCTTATGTAGAGAAGAAGTTCCTCTGAATCCTTGTCAAGGTTCCCAATGCCATTATCCAACGGAATGGTGTTGCATTAAACGACTCGCCATCAAATTAGTAATACCCTATTAAGAACAATCTTCCCTTCTCATTTGGAAGCAGCAACAACAGCCAGCTAGCACTTTGTCCGGTCTCCGCATTCAACAAAAGGGCGACCCCTGCAATACACCATCGAATCAATTAATTTCATGATCATATCGTATCAAAAGATAGCAAGTTCATCTCTACAACTAATAAGAGAGCAAAACCATTCCATATTACGTACACACCACCAAACGTATATAAAGCAATCAACACTGTTGGGTCAACTCCACTTAATAACAATGTAACAACGGAATGAATCTTTGTCAAGGTTCCCAGTGCCGTCATCCAACAGAATGATGATGCATTAAGCGACTCACCTTCATATTGGTAAAACGATAACAAGAACACTCTTCCCTCCGCGCTTGGTAGCAGGTAGCTTTTTCTCCAGTCTCCGATCCAACAAAAGGCTGACCCCTGCAGTACACCATCAAATCAATTGATTTCTTGATCATAATGTATCAAAGGAAAGCAAGTTCATCTCTACGACTAATAAAATATCAAGACAATTCCATCTTAAGTACAGCCCACCAAACGCACTAAAGCAATCAACACCGTCGGATCAACTCCACTTAACAAAATCTAACAACTGAGATGGATCTAGTCGAGCATAAAATGTGCATTTCGCAATTAACCAGGCGGAACACATTCTGCATGCGGCAAAAAGTTCCGCACCCCGCATACGCCTCCGCACATGAGTTGTTCAATACATGAATAAAAAGCTAACGTCGCCCTCACCGCTATGCGCCGCCTCCACACATGCATGCCCGCGCCGTCTTGACGCATCCTGTGGTGCGACACCACCTCACTGCAAGGCAGGCACCACCCAGCCTGTCACACACCCTCACCGCCATGCGTTCCACGCCCTGCCGCCATGCCCTGCTCCTCTCCCCCAGGTGCAAGCTCTTCTCTTCTATGACTTTTTATGGGCAATTCCATTCCACTGAATCTGGATGTCTTTCTCTAGAGTTGCTAAATTATTTTTAGTTCATCACAACCATCTGGTCCTTTCACTCTTACCCGCACCAAGGGAACACATAATATGTTGCTACACATATTAAAATTCAATAAGATTGATGTGGTGCAAATGCATGTTTTATATAAAGAATTATGGCATCCGGTTTATATATATACTATCAAGATGCAACAAAGATCCATCTCTATTGAAACGGTCAAACCCTGTCAAGCTCTAAATGCGGCGCATGAGGTTGGATGAACATAGAGATGGTGCTGGCCAGTAACACCTAATTAAGACCAGCAGCATCCCTTGTGTGTTTCGTAAATTTTAAGCTCCATCATAATCGGTGTATGCTTCTAATAATATGAGTATTGGTAACAATACATGTATAGTAATTTCACTGTTGGACTGCAGAAAATAAACAATATAAATACATGTACAACTCTACAGCTGGAGCTTTCTAGGGATTCCAGTGAGAGGGATAAAGTTATACGATTTGGATAACAAGCATGATCACCATATTGTATGAATAGAGTAACCGTTCATGGAAGTAGAATTTGGTGAAACAATACAAAGACCAGAGAACAACGATTTAGAGGAAACATATTCCCTATGAAAGCTACAGTTGTCCTATGTATAGGTTAAGTACAGAGGTCTCCGTAAAAAAAAAGGTTAAGTATAGAAGAAGCCGGCTCGTGTGAATGAAAAAAAAGTATAGAAGAAGCATACTGATGGCCTAGAATGTTTGATCAAATACAAAACCCATATCAAAGGCAAAGAAATTAGTCTCACAATTGAATGTGTAATCCTATTTTTACTAAAATGCACATATTGTACGAACTGTATTCAATTCTTAAGAAATATGCCTCTCAAAATGCACATACTGATTGAATTCTGAAGAACTGATCGTATGCTTACTAACTGAAGTACGAGGACCAAGGTAGAGTAGGATGATGTGTCGTGACTTATCCTTTCTCTTTGGGATTTTCTTTAGTCTGCTGCCTTGCTGGAGTAAAGAATGCCTTTAACCACGTTGCTCTTGCCATAGCTCAAGGACGAGCCGCTGGCAGTGCTGGGCCCGTCAGGTTGTTGTTGACACTCTAGACTCTACACACAGTCGGACGGATCCGGCGGGAGCACGTCCGTATGATATGAATCACGGATGTAGTGCTCTCGATCCCGGGACCGTGAGAGCCTAGAGTGTGCCGATTTTGGGGCCCGGAGCGCTTGGAGGAGAGGGCTTGTTGGTGGCTTGATGGAGAGGAGGATTAGGAAGGGGAACTGGATCTTCACCATCGTGGTTGTGGTCACGGATCCGGTGGCCGTGGTCGCGGATCCAGTGGACACATCCATCAGTGCCTAGCGCTGGGTTGCCCATGATGCGAGCAGCTGAGCCGTCGACGCATCCGGCGGTGGGGAAGCAAGGGAGGGACGGTATGACGAGATCGAGAATGGACGGGCCTCCAGGAGGCGAACGACGGTGGAATTGCTAGCGGCGTCGAGGATGTGAAGGCATGCGAGCCCGACCCGTGCTCCATGTCCACGACCAGCAAGGCGAGAAGGATGGGACCAGGTAGAGGAACTCAGAGGCCACAGTGCTGGAAGGGGGGTGCTGGCGGCATGGGAGGTTGGAAGAAGGCGGATATGGCGTTGGCATAGCGAGAGGCTGGACGAAGCCAGAGGCAGAGATTGCGGAGGCAACCGCGATGAATACACATTTGGTTGACATGACGAGCGATGCGGGAGTGCGAGACAGATGTTGGACGAAGGAATATGACGTATCGGTTGACGACGGAACACGAAGTTCCTTTTAGATAGTAGATAGATAGATAGAATAGAGATAGAGATTCATTGCTTCCTCAAACTTCTGGATGTACATAGCTACTGTGGATGTTTGAGTGAGGGAACGAAATGCTCTTACATTGTCACAAATTGAGCTGGCAGAAAACATGTCCCCAATATATCTGCAAAACCTGTGCCAAGGTAGGTTATAAGCACTGTAATGAGTTCCTCTCCACCACTGCATAGCATCCCCTTTGAGATAGGTTACTGCTACCTCTGTTCTTTATTCCAATGGAGTTCAGGTGCATCAAAGTACATTTCTATTGTTTGTATCCAAGAATCTGCATCCGTGCCTTCGAATTCAGGTATATTCATCTTGGCCAGCTTCACTGATGGCAGTCCTTTTCGCACTTCCAGTTGGTGCTGATTTTGCACTCTATGCTTGTTGTTCCTCATGTTTCCATCGTCAGGTAACTCTGGAATTGGTTCCAACTGGACAGTTTGATGGTGGTTCTTGGTGTTGCTGTCAGCACCTGCTGCCTGCTCAGGGAGTAGTGTGGTAACCTGACCAAAGTTCGGGTGCCTGTATGGAACCTTTGGGGTCCCATCTAAGTTAAGCTCTCTCCCATTGTGATCCTGCAGAGTGCTACGGCCAGTTGTTGTATATTTGGCTGCTGATGCTGAACTGAATTTGCTGACAGCATTCCTTGGCGAGGTGGAGTCTCTGGTGTGCTGCCCGCTTGTTCAACAGCTGCAAGTTTCCTTTCTGCAAAGAGCTTCTCGAAGTTGCTTTGGATACTGGTGAAGTTGTTCTGGATGCTAACAAAGTTGTTTCTCACCGATGTAGTGAAATCCAGGAACTCTTATTTATCTTCTTCGCGATACCTTTGCAACATCTGCGCATCCAGCTGTAGTGATTCCAGCTTCAACATATCCGTGTCTACTGATTCATTAGCCATCCTTGCAGTGTGGGATTTTACCGACAAGCAGTGTGCTTTGCAAACCACAAAGCAAATTTGATCAACACTGGCAAGAGGGATTTACGCAAGCAGAGATGGCTACCTGTCTTGTTGTTGTCGATCCTGCTGCCGCCGTTCCCGTCGCCTTCGCCGCCGTGCCACCCGTGATGCACGGAAAAGGGTGGGAGGGTGGGATTTTACCGCTGACGAATTGCTCGTCAACAACCACTTCCAAGACCCCAATCTGCACCCGATCGATTGCCGCCGCCGCCAAGCTGCCACCAAGGACTGCTTCCCGCCGCCGGAATCAAGAGGAAAGCTGAGGGATTTTATGGGAGAACCCAACCTCACCTTGCTCAAGATTCAGCTCGCCTCCGAGATTCGTCTAGCTTCTGATACCAATTGACAGGCCCCAAGCCTCTAGCTACTGAATAAAAGCAGAACTGAAGATTCAGACAGAGAAATAGCACCGAATTCAGAGTTTATATTGCTGGGGAAAAGAGTGGATTACACGGTGCTTATAGGCCAAACCACGAACAGTGGCGGCTGGGGGTATAAACCCTAAAATTGTGATGCTCCTCCTCTACTCAGGGCTAGGATTAAATAGAAGAAAAGAGCTAAGTGACAAACAACAGGGTGGTTGAAGCGATAAGATGAACAACTGTAAAGCTAAGACGATGGCGCGAAGCAGTATCGGTAAATCTGGAGCGTTGATGGCTATTTGACGGCTGATATCCAAGTTGACTGGGTCAGAGGGCATGACAATATACTCACTCCGTCCCAAAATAAATGTCTCAAATTTGTCAAAATTTGGATGAATCTAAACACTATTTAGTACTGTATATAGATTCATCCAAAATTTGAAAAACCTAAGACATATATTCTGGGACGGAGGGAGTACAACAGTTTTGCAAAATTGTGATGAGTCATTAACAATAAAGGAGAACATAAATAGCTTCTACTGGAGTAACCAGTGCTGAAACATGATCGAGACAACAGCTTAGTGATCACATATATATCACATATACTTGTCCCTGGATATTACTTCGAAGAAATCCATGGAACACACTGCATACTATTGCAAAATCCAGCTTCTGGCATGGAGGATGGGGATGAATCCGACCAATCCGCACATGACAGCAGAATGCAGGCTTGCACATTACTTTGCAAACTTGACTAATCCATGACATGGTGAATCACACACCCTTCTGTTTACCGAAGTAACATACCGAGCATATGTGATGATTCAAGGTGAAACCAGATCAACCATTGGCTCAACGCCTACCGTTGGCGTCGCAATGCGTTGATTGTGCCGGTACACATACTTCTTGGCCCAGTACAGGTAGTTGAAGAAGCCAAGCAATCCGACTACAGCCACAACCCAGTAGAACCAGTCAAGGTGGCTGCTGTTCAAAGTTGTCCCCTCGAGCCAGCCTCGCTGCTGGCCATGCCTTGTTGCCCTGTTCACGGCGTCCACCAGAAATGTGGCCATCAATGACGCGAGCCCTAGATCGCACCAGAACAATGCCGTGCCAATTGACTTCATTCCCTGTGGCGCTTCACTGTTGAAGAACTCCAGGAGCCCAGTGAACGATGTTACGTCTGACATACCAAGCAGCAAGAACTGAGGTGCAAGCCAGAAAATGGACATCTGCACTACAGCTTCCTTTCTTTTTTTCTCAACAACCGCCGCGATGACCGAGGCAAGTATCATGGCGGCGAAGCCTATACCTATGCGCTGCAAATGGGTGATGCCACCAATGTAGCCTGTGCGCCTTCGCAAGAATCGCACGATGAATTGATCATAGATGGCAAGCATTAGCATCTGGAATATTATGGGAATGACGAAGAGCGTCGCTGGTTCAACATGGATCTTGCCCAGCCTTGTGTTTGTCATGCCACCTTGCTGCACAGTGAATGTGAAGAGGATAATGTTCGATATATATCCAATCACGGAGCTTATGAAGATAGGAAGAAAACGGAGCACAATCTTTGTCTCCTCCACTTTCGTAGCACTGCACACTGACCAGGCTCCATTCTTACCACGGTTGATGCAAGCTTTGTTGAGAAATCTGGCAAAGATGCGTGAAATAGTTTATAATAGGGAACAGTACTAAAACTCTACAGTGTACTCTTTATGGCACAGAAGAAAGAATAAGTTTTATTTCAGCGAGTCTTACTTCAGACTATTTGTTTGAGAGGGTGCATCAACAAAACCTGTCCCGCCTCAGCATTGATTTTCTGTGCTTCTTCCAGATTTTCAGGAGCTTCAAGCTTCATGTTCCTGAATGTAACCACAAGAACCTGGGAGAGGCAATATTGAAGTCAAACAATAGTTCTAACATATTTGTTGGGAACTGTGATGACATTTTACGCTTTGAGCCAGGAACTAGCACAACCTGCAGTATTCGGGTTAGAGGACTTCCTTCTGGTACTTGGTTACGGTAGAAAGGGAGACCAGCAGTAACTATGAGCAATCCGAGAATAATTAGGGCGGCACATAAGCCAAGTCCGATATCCCACCCTTTGTAGTTTTCGAGCCACACTATGAGAATCAGACCTACAAAACCTCCAAAGGAGATTCCAAAGGTATACCAGTTAAAGAAGCTGGACTGCTGGCGAGACTCAGTGGGATCTTCATGGTCAAATTGATCGGCTCCAAGGGAGGACAAGCAAGAACGTATGCAACCATCACCAAATGCACTCATATACAAGCCTATGTACAGTAAGGCAGAGTTCCTGCCGTGGACCTCTTTGCAGTTGTTAAGCTCCGCTTCAACATTGCAAGGTGGTGGATGGAGGGAGGGTAAGTGGGCTTGTAGTGCGAGCAATCCGTATCCCTGCACAAATGCATGTTTGATTAGACTCTACAATAAAGTCACATATTTAGTTTCCTACAGAAGGTGCATCAAATGGCTGTTAGCTAGGGTACAATTCCATGGCAAAAAAACAGAGAAAAAATCCATTGTCATTTGATTAAGGACTACAACATGACAAGTTACCTCATTCCTCAAAAAAAAAAGACAAGTTATAAGGAAGTTTTAAGTTTCAGAATCGGGTCAGTATGCTAGAGACACATCACTGTTTTAGTTTGTGTATTTAGATCCCATTCTCACCTCAGCACACTCCTTATAATTTCTTACACCCAAAAAAGGACTGTTTCTTATGGCGTCAGTTAGATGCCAAGCTAAGTGGTTGCATGACATTTCATCATTTTTTTTGAACAATTGTAGTGATTGATTTTGTTAACAAAATTGGGTTTCTAAGGGTACCTTTTAAGATTTAAAGTTTCTTTGCAAATGTACTTCCGAAACTCAGGCACCCGTTTCTTCAAAGTTGGTGAGACCACATGACAATAATTACAATAAAAAAAATTCAAATTTATGATACTCTGGTTAGTCATTGTTAGCACTTATCTAAGGGCAGTTTTTATGATAATATGATTTATATTCATATTTTTAACTGATATAGCCGTTTGTCTTTAAAAAATAATTGATAAAAACACACAGGTAATATTGCCGTCTCTATAATTGGCAGGTTCTAGTTTAAAAAAGCAGAAGATGTAAATTAGAAAAGAATATTTCTCATGGATCATGAGAGAATTAGAAATCACGTAGATAACTGAACAGACGAAGATGCATATTACCAGAAACATAAATGGACCGAAGAGAAGTATAGTTCGAGAGCGAGTAATATAGGAGTCCGAGAGGAAAGCTCCTATCATTGCAAACCCAGATGTGGCACCAAAAAAATTAGCGGCTGTAGTTACAGAGCCTGAAATCCCCATATGCATTGTTCCGTGGAGATAAGTAACCATATTCAGCACATTTGGGACTATAACCACGTTTGTTACCACAGTCAGAACTGCAAGGGGAAACAACACACAAAAATGCTTCAATGTTTTAAACTCTGAAGCTTACAGTGAGATATTGCATGCCGCATTTGTAACAATGCATGCAAATAAGGACTCAGTGTGTAGTGACTTAATTACCATACAAAAACCATGCTGCTCTGACTCCGCCGTGCACCTCTTTATTGATGGTGTTTCCCCTCCAATCCACAAAGACTCCAAGTGCCATGGCGCTTCTTCTTTCTCCCCCTGCTTACTGCTTGTCTGTCTACCGGTGGCATGCCTCACACTAAGAGGGGTATATATTAGCAGGCAGATATTCATATTCAAAGGAGTGATAGCATCAGCAGGATCGATCAAAGATTCTTGACTATTTCATGCTACTTGCTACTTCCTACGGACTCAAATTCGGTATTACAAAAGGCATTCAGTAACATCAAAGTAGAAAAAGAGGCAAGTGAGACTACAAGTCCACAAGTACCAAACACTAGGATATATTGCTATCAGTGTGTGCCATCATCCTGAGAACAACATTTTGTAAGTTAGCTCATAATCCATTAATTGTTTCTAGCTCAAGTCCTTTTTATGAGCTAATTTACTTCCAAGTAGTGCACATTAATCGACTTATGAATTGGAAAGCTCATGTCTAGAACAAACATGATAACAACATAAATAATACTCATAAGTACAAAAAAATTATTTACTTTTTCTCAACCACACATCATATTAGAAGAAGAATGCTGAGAAGCGCCACAACTATAAGGACACACAAAACAAACAAAACTGCATGCAGATGCCAAAAACAAAAACCTAGGCGGCTAACTAGACCAACCAGCAGAAAGAAAACAAGCTATGCTAAACTACAGGGAGGATTAAAGAATCTGGCTGCCATGAATGTGGCGTCATCCTCCTCAGAAATAAATTTACCAATCAACCAGTGTTCAGCACGTTGGTTCGTAAGGAAAAAAACCATAATTCATATGTTTGAAAATTTAGGACATAGCTTGACTGTCGAAGTTTGAACTTCGAACATAAAATACTGGTACACCATTGAGTTAACAGTTACAAAACGCCACAATCGTTAAAAGTAGTTTTTCTTCTTTAACATGCATCAAAATGTGTGTCATTTTGTACTAGGTGGAGCACGTCCAAATGACGGGAAGCTAAGCAAACAGACAAAATCAACAGGCAAACGAAAGAAAAAAGACAGCAAAGAAATAAGAACTAACTAAGTAGCTAAGTAAGAATCAAAACGTACTTCCACATATGAGTTCAACGGGTACCAGTTTTTTGTAACATACTAACATTATTGGATCAATTGTTGGTCAGAAGCTCGACCTTGGATAGTCAAATCACACCCTGTATTTCCAAACAAAGAGAGCATTTTTTAATGGTTAATCACAAGAAGATGTAATTAATACATTTGCTAGAAAGGAATATTAAGGTGATAAGAAATAAAGTCCAAATTCAAACATCACCACCATACCAGAGTAGAGAAGTGAGTGAACTGCAATAGGTATTAATACCCACTGGTTGGATATTGATTAATTCTGCTTCCAATCTGTTAACGAACAACATCAAATCTCTTTTCAGCTTACAGTTTTCGGGATTTTGTTCATTTTTCTATTGTTAAATGACATGGCGCAACAATCTCTGCCATTTTTACGAACCATGCGTATGATTGTTTTGGAGGGACCAGACATGCAGATGCTCTTGTAACTCCATAAAGGATCCACGTGCAGAAAGTATCCAACAGAGGACAGGTACTACTTCCCAAAAAAGTGATCTACATAAGCTCCAAGAGCAGAAAGTATCCAACAGAAGAGACATAAGTAGGCTCCATTTGCTCCATAAAAAACCCCTCACGTAGTCATAGACTGACTAATCTCACAATGATTGGTATGGTGAGTCCAGTTTTCCATCAAACGAGGTTAAAAAAACTAGTGTCACCTTCCATGTAAATTGCAATGAAGAGGCTATATGCATCGACCGATGCAGAGGCCGGGGCTTCCCCCTTTTCGAAAAACATAAGATTAATTCAAATTTCAGATATTCTTCAGATTAATCTTCTACCATGTGTTCGACAAAGAACCAAAATTAATACTTCCTACTTCTCTTCCAATAGTTGAAATTTGAATACCCAGGCGTAAAGGTACATCAAGCAGTATATCACGTTATCGTTCCTAAAATACAAACAGACGGTAAATGTAGAGAAATTACCTAATTAATTCTCATACTATGATAAATTAAACTGTAATAGTAGTCCACCAATGTTTGAGACCTAAGCCCCAAAGGTGGTCAGGCTCATTGAGCAATAATTGGAAACGTAGTCAAAGGGAATGGACACAAAGTTTAAGAAATACATTAGACGTATCGATGTAAACTGCATACAACCAAACAAAATCACCCAAACCCTCCAAACGGCTAATTACTAAAAGGGTCAGTGCTGTTGTCCGAAAGAAACGAATAGGATAAATAGCTGCCGTCCTTGCTAAACGTCAGGAACTCATGGTCTAGTTTAAAGAGGAATCGTAATCTGCGTGAAGTAAGATCTCACAAAGATATCCCTGCACTCATCTGGGGGCTGGCCGGCTGCGGCAAGTGTTCGACCTCGGCCTGATGGAGAAACTTCGGAGCCTTCGGATGCGTGCCTGAGTGGCGGGATCCCGACGGGCGCCGAGGGCCCGAGGCTGGCGATGAGGCCATGGCCGAGTACGGGGAAAGAATGAGGTCCGGAAGAGGAAGGGGACGACAGCAGAGCCAGAGACGGGATACACTTTCTTCCCCCGGCTTTTCCGGTTGCTTTCTGATGTTGTTTGGGAGTAACCAGAAAGTTTTTAATATGAGTACCACTGCTCCTTCATTTAAAAAAAAATATTGTATAGCTTCTAAAAATATCTGAAAAAATTCTAGACATAATCAATGTTGTTTTCCACAAGTATGTAAAATTACGATGCGCTTTGTATTGTGGGCTATACAAAACTCTTTGTATCGTGGGCTACACAAAAATTATAAATCTGATAAAATTTGGGGATTTAAAAACATACTTGTACAGATCTACACTTTGTTATTTTTGTATAGCTTAGAGTACAATGTATTTAAAATTGATATTTTACACGTTTATGGAATAAATCACGGGCTACATCCGAATTTTTTAAACTCACAAATATGATTAGAATTCTTTAAAAATACTAGGAACACGGGAGCCAAAAATCTCAACTCATGTTACTCCCAGAAAAAACTTTCTGATGTTGCTCTCGAAAATCTTTTTTCTGTTTATTTCTTGATTTTGGACTATTTTTTAGAATATTAACAACAGAACTTCTATAAATCCATTGACCGACAATAAAATGGTCTACGGACCCACACTGCTCGATTTATTGAAGGAAAACTAGGAAAAAAAGTGAACAAAGGCAATCCACACCTAGCTAGAATAGGTTAAAACACCACAAAACAAACAAGACACATGTACAATAGAATACAGACAAACAATTGCGCACTTGAGTATCACATTGCTTCCATAGTACACTCCAAAAACCGTTGTATCGACATGATTTGGCATGAGCATTTTTGCCAACCTTGACAACGCCGAAGAGGGAAGGCATGCCCGGAAGAGGAGGACATATGTCGCTCTGAACCATCAAGAATGAATAACATGGCTCATCTAATGCTTCTTGCATTAGCGAGTGCTCCTACTGCCCTCCACTGCCTCACGAGCAACGAGTCCCTTTGAACGGATTCATCTCCAAAACGATGCCCCACATGGGAGCTGAGCAAAGCTGCTATCGCTGCCATCGTCCGATCTAGGAGAGACCATGTTGTTTCTCGAATTGTGCATGTGGATAGATATGGCGAACACTTGTTGGGCACCAAGTTGGGAGGAAGGGCACACCACACAAGTAGGCAACTATGAAGATGTCGACTCGATTGAATCCTAGGGATTTCCTCCTAAGCCATCCTCTCGTCGTTGGAACCTTGCTGATTGTCTCTGTGACCATGCCCAATGCCGGCATTGCCATGACCGGTGCGCCCAAGGTGCTCGACATCATGCATCAAGAGGTGAATTTCATTTGCTTCCAGATGTTTTTATTATAATTTGGTTTGATTTGTGTATGATAATTTAGTGAAACTGAATATGTTTAGCCCAAAAATGTGTAAACTTATAATTTTTGTGAGTTATGTTATGTAGTGGTGCTCAAGATTTATTTGTTCAAATAAGAAAGTATACCATCAACATTGATAATATCTAGTTACCAAATCCATTTGAGGTTGTCGACAAGGACGTTTTTGAGGTTCATGACCAACCACATCGAAGAAAGGCCTAAGACAACCAAATTACTAAAGATAAGAAGATGAGACTCTGGTGTGTGCATGGAGAGTTTGAGCCTTGATCCAATCCAAGAAAATTGACAAAGCACTAACGCACCTTGCAAAGCATTCATGGTCGTATATGTGTGACTACAAGTGTAACTTCGTCAATATACTTCTTGTGACGTTGTTGGTATATGATTTGGTATTTGTAAGAACATGAAGAGTTTATCCAAGTGATGTGCCCTATCAAGATCAAGTGATTGGTTTCCAATTGTTGTAGCAAATTCTACATTTGATAACCTCTTTGATCATTATCTGTATCATGTGCTCAATATGATAAAACAACATTTATTAGGAGTTGCACAAGTATAAACAAGAGAACAAGAAAATTCATTTTGGCATGCTACGATTCTATACCCTATCAAGAACAATGAGAAGTGAAGGAGAAGTTGAGTTCCATCAAAGAAGCAAAAGTCAAGAAATTACTCTGTCCAAAATCTGTTAATGTACAAGGTATTGGTGCTGAAGGATATGATGAGGGGATAATTATCACTCTGTGCTCAGTGACTCCAATGAAGACGATGCCTCTAGTGGAATACAAGAGAAAAAGAGGTTGAAGAGGGGATGAGGGGGTCTTGTGTACAAGCAGGCAAATAAAGGAGCTTGAGGAAGGTAATGCTGCCATTGAGAATAAGTTGAGGGCCAAGGGAGATGCAGTGATGACCAACAAAATGGGACAAGAGTAGGAAATCATTTTCATGGACACTGCTACCCTTGATGAACAAAAGAGAGCATATGCGGAAGTAATGCTTACACATATCTTGGTCTTAAAGAAGGGTAGGTTTATCGGCGACAAGATGGTCGTCAATGTTGATGTGTGAATTTCTATGTTTGAGCATTTTGGGTGAACTTTCAATTTGAATATACAATTTTACATATCGAAATGTTGTTGAATTTTTGTGCAGATAAGAAATAAAATTTAAATTATTGTGATGTCAAATATTAGTTTATATGTTTTTCATATGTACTATAGGAGATAAATAGAGGGAATGTATGATGGCGCCTAGTACTTGTCGTGGGACGCTTCGTTGGAAACCCCAAAAGCAAGGTATAGAGCAGCACAACAGTAAGTTTCCCTCAATAAGAAACCGAGGTTATCGAACCAGTAGGAGGAAGGAAATGTCACACATGTATTGCTAGCAACGCGGAGACCTGCACAACACAAACTCAAGACTTTGCCCCAACGAATCAGTGAGGTTGTCAAGCTCACCGATTTTCTATAACAAAGGATTAAACGTATGGTGTGAAAGGTAATGGTTTGCAGCAAGTAAACAAGTAAAAGTGGAAGATGTATCAATGGTAAAGATTGGACCGGGGTCCATAGTTCACTAGAGGTTCTCTCCTTAAATAAACAACATGGCATGAAGGGTAAACAAATTATAGTAGGGAAATTAACAGGAACTGAGCAAGGCATAACAATGCAATTATTAGTCAGAAAGATCTTATGAGGTTGATTGGGCAATACAATAATATACATAGAACGCCATCCAATTGCATCTATGACTAGAAATCCACCTTCAGGTTATCATCCGAACCCCCTCCAGTATTAAGGTTCAAGCAATAGACAACTGCTTTAAGCAAAGTGTGTAAGGTAAGCAATCCACATGTTTCATGAACAAGAGACCATTGTTTTCTCCCTAGTAACAATAACACATCTACAACCGAAGATATTATTGTCACTTCCCTTGGAAATTAGAGGCATGAACCCACTATCGAGCATAAATACCCCCTCTTGGAGTCACTAGAAACTACTTGGTTAAGATAGCTACTAACAACGGAGAGCATGCAAGATCACAAACAACACAGATATGATAGAATCATAAAGACAAAACCATTAATCAAACCAACATAATAATCTCAATATCCATCGGATCCCCGCAAACACAACATGCATGATTAGAAATAGATTAGATCTTGATCATGAACTCACTACTAGAAAACTAGCTATAGATAGACAGACCTTCTGTGGCGCATGGTCCTAACCATGCGCCACAAAAGTTGTCCAGTGGCGCATATGCGCCACAGAAAGCTCGGGTGGACCCTACCACAGAATCTCATTGATTGTACTCTGACCAACATTATGTGGCCACAGAAGTTCATCTTCTATGGCGCATATAGAGGCATGCGCCATAGAAGTTGGAGTATGAAAAAAGACTCTACACCCCCGTTGATCGCCTTTTTAGCCTTGCAAAAAATAATAGAAAATGAAAAACACTTCAAAAAATAAAATCCTTTCACATAGTGATAGGTGATATGGTCTAGTTTGTAGGAAAATTAACAAACATGCATTTCGACTTTTTATGCAAAAAAAAGTTTATGCCACGGTAAAACGGTTGTAAATTTTGAATACAATGTCGTAAAAATACGTATAATATACCAAAATATGTATAATATACCAACATGTTCTTCAGGGTCGGATAATCCGCCCCTTGGTGGGGCCGGACTATCCGTCCTGGGAGATATGGCTACAACTTGCTCTTCCTGAGAGTGCCTGAAAGAGCTGGGAGATCCAGGGTCGGATAATCCGCCCTCGAGGGCCGGAGAATACGGCCTGGAGTCTTCTTGGTTGTTCTCTTCTTCTTCTGATCCCCTGGGACGAGTTGGAGTGCCAGGGGCAGACTGTCCTCCCCTTGGAGGGGGCGGATAGTCTGGCCTAGGACTACCATTTTGTCCAGGAGACCGATGAGCTTCAGAAAGTTGTGGTGTTGGTGCAGAGTTTTCTCCAACTGCAGGAGCTTGTTGATCTTGTGTAGATGAGGGCTCCACTTGAGTGGAGCATTGTACTTCTCGATCCACCACAAGGGGTTCCTCAATGGGGCAGAAAAATCCCACGCCCATTCTTCTTATGGCATCTTGGGGTATTTCAACATCTGCATCACAAACATCAACTTGCCCCACATAGGAGCCGTTATTTTCATCGAACTCCACACTACAAGATTCTACAACAGTCCCGGTGAGCTTGTTGTAGACTCTATAAGTGGGATTCAAAGACCGTAACCAACAAAAATACCTTCTAAAGCCTTGGACTCAAATTTAGACAAGCGGACACCTTTGATAAGAAAGAAACACTTACACCCGAATACCCTGAAGTATGAGATGTTGGGCTTGTTACCGGTAAGTATTTCATACGGAGTCTTGTCCAAGATTTTCTGGAGGTAGAGCCGGTTAGATGAGTGACAAGCGGTGGATATGGCTTCAGCCCAAAAATTGTAAGGAGATTTGAATTCAGCCAACATTGATCTTTCCATATCCATCAAAGTGTGGTTCTTCCTCTCGGCTACACCATTTTTTTGTGGGGTGTACGCAGCGGAATATTGATGTCTTATCCCCTCTTCACTTAGAAACTCATTCAAAGTGTAGTTCTTAAATTCGGAGCCTTTTTCACTTCTTATTGCAAAGATAGGAACATTGTGTTGACGTTGAACTTCATTGGCAAAGTCAATGACCATTTGTTGAGTCTCACTCTTTAGCCTGAAGAAATAGACCGATGTATATCTTGAGTAATCATCGACAATGACCAAGCAATATTTCTTCCCACCGAGACTGGCATGAGATGGAGGACCAAATAAATCCACATGAAGTAATTCCAAGATTCTCTTTGAAGACACAATAGTCTTCCTCTTGTGGGGAGAGTCATGCATTTTGCCTTCAACACAAGCCCTGCAAACATGATCTTTGGCAAAGGAGACATTGTCTTTTAGTCCAAGGATGTGTCCACCCTTGTGGAGACTTTGAAAAGTTCTCATGTTGACATGGGATAAATGGTGATGCCATAACCAGCCCACGTCGGCCTTTCCGAATAGGCACATCGGACCCAAAGTGGTTTTCCCCGAAAAGTCCACCACATACAGGTCATTTTCGACGTACCCAGCGAAAGCGACCTTTAGAGACTTTCTCCACAAGAGTACCACCAAATCATCATCAATAAAAATAGCAAAACCCATCTTGCCAAGGGCACGAACAGAAAGAAGGTTGTAACCGAGGGTCTCAACAAGCATGACATCCACGAGAGATATATCGTGGGCAACCACAACCTTGCCAAGACCCAATACCTGAGATTTAGACTTATCACCATAGGAGACTGTAATATTATCATGATTGGGACGCATCTCCATGATGATCTACTTGCTTCCGGTCATATGACTAGTGCATCCACTATCCAACACCCATTTCGACCCACCGGAAGCATAGCCCTGCAAGAGAATTACTTCTTGGTTTTAGGTACCCATTTTTCAATGGGTCCTCTCATGTTAGTAACAAGGGTCTTTGGAACCTAAATAGACCAAGCAACATATTCATCAAAAGGACCGACATAATAAGCATAAACATTGCCATAATAATCACAAAAGAGTTCATAATTTGGATTGTGAGACCCTACGAAACCAATATTGTTAGTTTTGTATTTTGTGACATTCTTCTCAGCGGTGCTTGTCTTTGATTGTACATTCTTGGTCTTGTTCTTCTTGTTTTTCTTCTTCTTGGACTTGGTGACATACCCAAGTCCCTCTTTACCAAGATTTGACGTTTGCTTGCCAAGAACCTCATCAAGAACACCCTTATCTTTGGGAGTGATGTCCTTGACAAATTCTTCTTCCACACTAGCATTTTTCCTATGAATATATGTTGACTTGGATGTGCTAGGAACATCATACTTGGCCAATCGAATTTGGAGCTAATCATGTGACTCATTGAGAATGGAGAAATCGCTTTTCAACGCCTTGTGAGCGATGTCAAGTTTCTCCAATTCCTCGGAGAGTCTATCATGAGCAGACCCAAAGTCAATCTTTTCCTTCTTTAACTTCTTTGATTTGGCGACTGCATTGTCACGTTCCTTAACAAGCTTAGCCACTATTTCTTCATGTGACTCCTCAATGGAATCAAGCCTCTCTTCAAGAGAAACCTGATCCTCTTCTTCTTCTAGAGCATTTTTTAAGGATGCAATGTCCAGCTGGTCCATAAGATCCTCAAAACGTATTTTGTGCTCACCTTGCAAGTTAGTGAAGAAATAGTCCAAAGCAATAATCTCTTCTTTAACCTTAAGACTAGTAGGATCATCCATGTCAATCGTAGCCTTAGGAAAAGAAGAGTTAGAAGTAGTTACCTCGGAACTTCTTGCCATGAGACAAGTAGCATTCTTGTTGATGACGTTTTCGTTCGGAGAGTCGAAGAGTGATGTTGATGTAGATGTGGTGACTATAGAAGCCACCTATTGAGAGCTATCATCCTCGTCCTTATCTTCACTTTCCGAAGAATATTCTTCTTGAGCCACTAGAACAATCTTTGGTTGCTTCTTGAAAGGAGCATTCTTTTTTACAAACTGTTTCTTGCGTGGAGCCTTTGACTTGTCTTTGAAAATAAATCTTCCTCCATTATCTTCCCTACTTTGATATGGACACTCAACTACAAAGTGCAGCCGGTCTCCACAGTTGAAACATTTTCTTAGCTTGGGACCATTTTCCTTTCTTCCATAAGCTCCACTCTTGCGTTCTAGTTCAGCTTTAGCCTTAGCCGGGTCTTTCCAAAAGTTTCTAGCATAAAGATCCAGGTATTGTACGTGGATCCTTTTTATATCCTCGGGACAGTCCATACCTTCTATGGCATATTCATCATGATCAATCACACTAGTCTTCAAGGCCATGTTGACCCCTTTTTGCATCCCCATAGCTCGTGCACAAGCATCTTCGGCATTCTTGGCAGCCACTTTGAAAGCGACCATTTCTTGCATTACCTCATTGTATGTCATAAGGTAGTAGTTATGCCTACCTTGGAGACTTTTCAAATCTGTGGGATCAAATGGCATAAGAGCACTGACATACTTGCGCTTGATCCATGCATCATCAACGTGAGAGGCACCATGATTCCTGAAGGTGGTGGCTATTGCCTTGAACCTCCTATACATGTTGACATGGTTATACCCCGCGGGTACATGATCTCAGCATACCTGGTCCAGCCCAAGGAAGGCCCACTAAGAAATATACGCCCATGAAGACTTTCGGTGGCCAGCCCATGACGCCTCGGATCCTTGGAGAGCAAGACTAGAGTAGATAGGAAATTCAAAGGGGTAAAACCCTAGAACTCAGAATCGACCAGGTCTATGCCCGGACCCGCCTACGCCTATATAAGGGCCAGAGGGCACGGCCTAGGTCTCTCGACTCATACTTTGCATACACCTCCACGCCAGATTGCATCTCAAGACCTCAGAATCCTCGGTTCTTCCGTAATCAAGAGCGCATACAGTGAGTAGGGTTTTCTCCGGGCTCAACTCGTAAATCTTGTGTCCCCTGTTGCTTGTTTGCTAACTGCTCCACGATCTCCAAAGATCCCCATCTTCTCCAAAACCCAAGTCCATAACAATGGGAATTGATGAGATCAAACTCGCCAATGGCGCCCGTCAGGGGAACTGGGACGCTGATTGTGCGGTTGTGACGGTCCCAACCCGATCGATCTACAACTCGCGGGCGACGGAGAGTCACCTCCTCTTGGCGCTTTTCGACTTCACCGCCTAATCGCCACCATGAAGGACTTCGAGCCCGTAGGCGAGGACTCAAATCCTGCTCGGAGTTTCGCCTGTGGGGCAACCGAACCTCCGCCTCGACGGGTGCCCCGCCATCAATCAGGCCCGCTTGTGGACTACACCCGTGCTACGCACAACATCATCAACAGATGATTCCTACGACAGAATACCGTAACTCCGATCCGCGATCCGCCATCGGATGCGGGGACCTACGGTCGATCCGAAAGCTGCGGCAAAGAAGGACCAATCTACGAGCGCTACCAATGCGCCGTAGTCATCCAGAGCGACACGGATCAGCAAACACCCAACCCGCCGCCTAACCCGCCTGAACGAAACGATGGGAAGAGAAGAAGCCAGTCCCCCCCACCCGAAGGGGAAAACAACGGTCATGTCATCCGCCTTAGCAAAGAAGGATGGGCCCAGGTCCGCAACGCCGTGGCAGGCAACATAATCGCTTCGTGACGCCCCGGGATATGCCGATGGTTTACCACCGCTCTCGATCGAGGAGCACAAGAAGCAGGTCAAGATGCGGAGGTGCTTGACAAACGCAAGCAAGCATCTTCGAGTCCAATACAGGACGAGCCGCTCTCCGCCATGGGCATCGGCTCCAGCTCGAATGCCAACCAAGGCAACAAGCACCGCTCTCGGATGGAGAACATGGATCCCAGGAGTTCCGTGAGGTGACGCGAACTCTCCACACATCCTTCATGGAGATGGACGCCGATGGCAACGTCATCCCGAAAACGCCGCAGGCCGCGATCATGGCAGCCACTACGTACCTCGCGGCCCACCCACCTCCGGAGGGGGACCCGAAGAGGGCCATGCACAAGTCCGCGCTAACCGGACTCGGACTCGTCGGAGCTGCGCTCCACCAGGAAGCTCCCACGGAGCCGAAGAAGAAAGCTCCGGTCAGGTTCGACCGTAGCCCCACCCCTTCATCCGAAGAAGAGGAACATGACCTTCCTCTAAGGAAGAAGAGTTCGCGCCACCGCAACCGCGACTACGACGCCAGAGACGCGCTCAGGCAGCGCAAAATCGACAAAGCGCGAGCTAAGCGCGCATGCTCGTCTGAGTCCGAGATGGACGAAGACGAAGGAGAACTCTGCGGAGCCCGATGCTTCAGCAGATCTGTTCGGCGAACAAAGATGCCGCGCAATTTCAAACTTCCTTCGGATACTCCGAAGTTTGACGGCACACAAGACCCAAAGGCATGGCTCATCGACCACCTATCATCCGTCAAATTGCACGGCGGAAACAAGGAAACCGCCATGCAATGCCTTCAGCTGCAGCTGACAGGAGCGGCCCGGATCTGGCTCAGCAGCCTATCTTTAGGGACCATCCGAAGTTGGGATGAGCTCGCTTACAACTTCATCCGAAACTTTAAGGGCACCAGCAAGAGGCCCGCCTCAATCGAAGAGTTGCGAGCCTGCACTCAACGAACAGCCGAATCCATTCGCTCGTACATACTACGCTGGTCCAACACAAAGAACTCCGCAGCCCACATCTCTGAAGAGAGGGCCATCGACGCCTTCAGGGACGGCGTCAAGCGCCAAGACTTCAAGGAGAGCTTGGGCGCGTCAAGCCCAAAACACTTGACCACCTCATGGACATCGCCAACAGGTGGGCTGACGGCGAAGATTCCATTCACCGAGCACAATCGGAAGAAGAAGACGACTACGGTCGATGGCGAGAGCGCCAGAAGAAAAAGATCGCGTCTCACGACGATCGCGACGACCCGACATGGTCGCGGCTGCTACGCCGATCGCCGCAACGACGCCAACCGCAATAATGAGGATAACGCGGAGGAAACTTCCGCGACGGGGACCAAGATCGTGTAACGCCGCATCGCGATAACGACCTCAAAGATACGAAAAGCTTTCGGGTCCATGCACCATCCACTTCTACATCGACAAGTAAGATGGCAAAAAGAAGGCGAGCCACATGCTCAAGGACTGCCGCGAGTTCCAGAAACTCAGCGAAAGCATGGTGCAGATGAGGCAGCAAGCCCCAATCCCTGCATTCGGAAACGCACCCGCGCCAGGTGAAATAGCGCATGGAGCTCCTCCACCGCCACCTGTTGGAGGCCCGAACCAACTAGTCGCACCAGCACAGAACAACGCTGGGAACGGGTATCCCTAGCTGAAAGGAGCACTGATGATTCAGAAGGGGCGCCCCACGAATAGGGTGCAGAAGAAAATCACCCGACAAATCAACCTGGCCGTGGCAACTCCACCCGCCATCCCTGAGTACCTCAGCGGATCGGAGTCCTGCATCACGTTCAGTCGTTCGGATCACCTTGCGGATCCTCGCCCACGCCGCTGCCACGGTGGAGGCGCAGATCGGAGGCTTCGAGATGAGTCGCGTCTTCATGGACGGCAGGCGGCATCAACTGATGTTCGCAAGCACTCTATCGACAATGCGGATCCCGCAGCGTACCGGAACAATCGCACAACGCTTCCACAAAGATCGTTCCAGGGAAGGGCATATTCCCCCTGGCCAAAATATGGCTCGACGTCATCTTCGGCAAGCCGGACAACTTCCGACTGGAACGGCTTGAATTCGACGTGGTGGACTGGCCATCACAGTACCACGCCATCCTCGGGCGTGTAGCATTCGCAAGGTTCCTGGCTGTCCCACACTATGCATACCTGCTACTCAAGATGCCAGGACCGAAGGGCGTCATCACAATCCACGGGAGCTTCACCCGATCGGACCAATGCGACAGAGATTTCAATAGAATCTCCCAGTCATTCGGCATGCAGGAGGAGCTCCTAAGGCTCCGCGAGGTGACGGACAATGGGGCACCCCCAGTCGACAAAAACGCACCGACATGTCTTTCGACTCCACCGTCAACACAAAGAAGGTGCAGGTCCATCCGACGGATACCTCCAAGACGCTGATCGCCAACGACCTCAAATAGGAAGGCGCTTCGTCGAATTCCTCCGTGAGCGCTGAAATTACCGGTGTCCCGCGGACATGCCAGAGTTCCTGTGAATTCCGAGCACGCACTCAACGTCTTTCCAGACACCAAGCCCGTCAAGCAGTCCATCCAGAGATTGTCCGAGCCACGAGCCAAAACTATCAGCAAAGAAATCAACAGACTACTCGCTGCAGACTTCATCAGGGAAATCAAAGAAAGCGAGTGGCTTGCAAATACAGTGATGGTCCCAAAGAAGGACACAGACATCCTGCGGATGTGCGTGGATTTCACGTCGCTAAACAAGCATTGCCCAAAGGACCACTTCCCTCTTCCTCGGATCGATCAGATCATCGATTCGACTGCAGGTTGCGAGAAACTCTCCTTCCTCGACGCCTACTCAGGCTACAACCAGATTCGACTCAAGGTCGAAGATCAGAAAAACGGCGTTTATCACACCGCTCGAGTGTTACGCCACAACACAATGCCCTTCGGCTAAAGAACGCAGTGCCACGCATCGATGCATGCAGGCATGCCTCAAGGACCAGATCGGTCGCAACGTTCAAGTCTATGTCGACGACATAGTCATAAAAACCAGGGAGGCAAGAACACTTATCGACGATCTCCGCGAGACGTTCGACAACCTCGATCGCTACATGATCAAACTCAACCCCAAAAAGTGCGCCTTCGGCGTCCCATCGGGTCAGCCGCTTGGGTACTTCATCTCTCAGCGAGGGATCGAGGCGAACCCGAAGAAAATCAGAGCCATCATGGCGATGGAGAAGCCGAAGAACCTCAAGGGTGTCCAGCAGCTCGCAGAACGAATAGCAACGTTGAGCAGATTCATCAGCCGCACGGGCGAGAAGGCCCTACCATTCTACCAGCTGCTACACAAGGCAGATAAATTTGAGTGGATGCCCGAAGCCGACGATGCGTTCGAAAGCCTCAAACGGCTACTCTCCACCTTGCCCGTCCTGGTCACGCCAAAGGAGCGCGAACCTCTGCTATTGTACATAGCAGCCACACACCAGGTGGTCAGCACCATGCTAGTGGTCGAACGACCCGAAGAAGGCAAGACCCACGGGGTCCAACGCCCAATATACTACCTCAGCGAGGTACTGACGCCAACAAAACAGAGGTACCCTCACTACCAGAAACTCGCCTACGGTATGTTCATGTCGGCTCGACGACTGAGCCACTACTTCCAGGAGCACCAGGTGATGGTCGTCAACGAGGAACCCCTAAACAACATCCTGAATAACCCAGAGGCCACAGGACGCGTGGCCCTGTGGGGCATCGAGCTGTCACCTCTGGACATCGTCTATGAGAAGCGACTCGCAATCAAATTTCAAGTCCTCCTGGACTTCCTTGTACATTGGATGGAGCTGCAGCTGCCAGACACCCCAGACATGTCGCAGTCATGGACAATGCACTTCGACGGCTCCAAGCGTGAAGTCGAGCGAGCCGGGTCATCTTCGACCGGGCCATCGGATGAAGTACGTCCTCCGGATGAAATTTCGAGCTTCCAACAACGAGGCCGAGTACGAAGCCCTCATCCACGGCATGAGGATGGCAAAAATCTGCTGCGCAACGCGCCTGGTCATCTACGGTGACTCCAACCTCGTCGTCCAGCAGACGATGAACGAGTGCGACGCACACGCCAAAAACATGATCGCGTACCACACACTCTACAACGCACTCGAAGGAGAATTCGACGGCTGCGAGCTTCGGCACGTTGGAAGAGAAATCAACGAGGAAGCCGATAGACTCGCCAACATCGGCTCCACCTGCGCAAAGGTGCCACCGGGTGTGTTCCTAGAACAGATCTGTGTGGCATCCATCAAGCGGAAATTCCCCAAGGGATCACCCGAAGAAGCAAAACACTCGGGGGCTACGTTGCCCGAAGGACACGCAGGACCCGAGAAACTGGACACAGAGGTCGCTATGGTCAACCTGATGCAGGTCATGGCAGTCGAAGAAACTTGGATGCGACTGCATACCTCCGTTCGATAAACGGAGAATCGCCCGACACCGGATCCCCGCGCATATCTCGCTTGGTCAAAAGCCTTCACCATCATCAATGGCGAAATGCATAAGCGCAGATTATGGGTGTACTAAAGGTGCGTCACCATCGGTGACGGAAAGCCATCCTCCAAGACATCCACGAGGGCATCCGCGCCATCACACAGCTCCCTTTGTCGCCAAAGCTCTACGAGCCGGATTCTATCGCCAACGCCATGAGCGATGCAAAGGACATCGTCCGAAGATGCAACGGTGCCAACGGTTCACGACAAACCGCACGCACCGGTTAGAGCTCGCACCCATACCTATAGCTTGTCCTTTGCTCAATGGGGCTCGACATGATCGGCAAACCGCCAAAGTCCTCGAAGGGGCACGCTTACCTCTCCGTCAATCGACAAATTCACCAAGTGGGTCGAGGCCATGCCGTCACCAACCAAAAGGGAAAGATCGTCAAGTTCTTGAATCCATTTTCTCTGTGTTCGCGCATCGCACAACATCATCACCGACAATGGATCGAACTTTATCTCCAAGAATTTCGTGACTTCTACGAAGGCCTCGGATCAACATCACATACGCCTCAAGGGCACACCCGCAAACGAACGGCAGTGGAAAAGGCCAACGGCCTAATCGGCGTTGGCATCAAGAAGCCTCATGAGTCCACTCGAACGAAGCTGGACCGGAAAAGAGCTACCATCCGTCTGTGGAGCTTACGACCACGCCAAACAGCTCCACCTACACGCCGTTTCTTCATGGTGCACGGAGCCGAGGCCGTACCACCGGTACACCACCAGGCCCCCGGGTCGTCACATAAGCCGAATCCACTACAGACTCAAGACGCCGACACACTCGACGTATAAGAGACGAAGAAACAGCTCGATCACGGTACCAAGCAGAGTCTCCGAGAACTACCACCGACGGCTACGCCCAAGGTCCTTCGTCGAAGGAGACCTCGTCTTACGGCTCAAGCAAGAGCAACCGAAGAAATTCGAGTCGCCATGGGAAGGACCCTACATCATCACCGAGGTCATCCCAGGTGGCGCCTATCGCCTCAAGCACGTGGAGTCTGGAGTCGCATACTCCAACCCATGGAACATCGCACACTTGCGGTGATTCTACCCATAGTTACCTACCCCTTTACTTTCAATAAGGCTTTTCAGCCAAGGCTATTCAGCCGAACAATGTACTTCCTTCATTACTATATAAATAAAGCTAAGTGTCTCGCCCCAAAAATCTCGTTCGCTACTTGCAACTTTACTTTATGCTACAAACGCACTCGGGGGCTCCCCCCACCTCACGATTTCATTGATCGAGGATCACACGTGTACACCTGAGTAGCTGACAACTTCAGGCAAACGAAAAGGACACGTACTCAAACAAAGCACTGCGTGCTCACAACAAACAAACCTTTATAACAAAGGGCACAACACGCCCGGTCGAAATATACAAATTTTACATCTATCTCTTTTACAGGTACTACCTATCCTGAAGAATAACTTGAGCATGCTGCTCAAACAAATCTACAACCTGTTCGGCATACTGCCTTACAGCCGCATAATGCGGACACATATCCCACTCTTCACCATTCGGCCGAGGAGGCGGCCCAGCCGCCACAGCAGACAAATCTACATCAGGCCGGTGCAGCCTCACAAGGGACAAAGCAACCTTCACTCCTGCGACGAGCTGTTGCCGCACCAGCTCCTTGACATTACTCACGCTACGAAACTTCGACAGAAGACCCGCAAGGCTTGTCGGCACGACATCCAATGGAAACATGACATGCAACACCGATGCAAGCGGCGTCTGCACCTGACGAAGCACCCGTGAAACCTGGTGCACACGATCCTGCACCGTCGCCAGAGCCATGGCACGGTCACGATCCATCCAGAAGAAACCCCCAGCCTCCATGTCTTGTTGAGTCAAGCAATTGACCCGAACAGCGACACGCTCTTTCTCCTCCCTCGGAGCAAGATTAGCACCTGCGACACTCGCACAAAATAAGATGCAAGGCCAGCAGGCGCATCCGAAGAACTGAGCTGCAGCTCGAAAAGAAAGAACAACTTACATTGAAGCTGCTCAGACAGCCGAAGCAGTTCCGCCATCAAGTACTCCTCTCTGGCTGCACCGCGATCTGCCTTGGACTTCCAAACATCAGCGTGACCATGCACCGCAAGCAACTCCTTCTCAAGACTACGAACACGGTCTCGAAGAAAAGCAAGTTGCGATGAATCATCCAAAGATGGCTGCTGCCGCGCGGCAGGCAAGGTGTCAATGGGATCAGCACCCGAAGGAACCTAGAGCAGCAGAACAAAAAAATACATAAACATTCAGACGAAGAAGAGCACAACTCAACAAAACTCATCAAGCATATAAAGGCCACTACATGGCACAAGGATTTTTGTTCCCCAACATAATTACAAGAAAAAGAAGGCTACAAACTATCCTATAGCTACAACGCCTAAGACGCGGCACCCTGAGTAGCCTCGGAGCCGGATTGCCTCGCCTTGGCCTCCCCCTGCTGCTCCAGCGCATACTCAGACAGCATATCAATGAGCTTTGGCCCATGTCGCTTGGAGCGAGAAGAATAGGTAGCAAAGGCTACCTCGGATCCATCCGCGGTCGTCGGCATCCGGGAGGTGATCTGGGGAAGGTCCAGCTCCGCTCCAGCCGCCAAGGCCATCGCCATCCCGACGGACGCGCCGATGCCCTTCTGCTTGCGCTTGTACGCCGCAGGCGCTTCGGCCGACAAAGCCTCTGCCAGGGCGTCAACATCATTAAGGGCCGCGCCCTTGGGGACAAGCTCCTTGTAGAAGCGGCCAAGGACCTCCTTCGCCTTGGCAAGGGAGTTGACGACGGTGCTGCAGCGATCTTCGACCGCTGCAGTAGCATCATCTAGAGCACTCCCGTGCTCCAGAGAGCCGCGGTCAAACTCGATGCCTGCGGCATCTGAGACAAAAAAGAGAAGGAATGAAGACAAGAAAACGAAAAGAAGGGAGCAAAAATAAGGCACTCACCCGAAACAGCCTTGGCAGCAGCCATGAGCTTGCCCGCCACCTCTTTTTCACGCACAGTCGCAGCCATGGCAAGCTGCTCCTCGCGGTCCGTAGCCTCCTGCTGCAGACACTCCTTTGCTTCGGCTGCCTTGGCTAGCTCCAGCTTAAGGCGCTCTTTCGCACCAGCGGCGTCCTCAGCCTTCTTCTCCGCTTGACCAAGGCTCTTCTTGAGAGCATCAGTCTCACGGAGGGAAGTGTTATGCTCCTCTGCATTCAAAACAAACAAGCGTCAGAAATCAAGATAATAATGCAAAAAGAAAGAAGCACCAAAAACATTCAGGTACCTTGAAGCTGTCGGAGGTTGACCTCCAGCACCAGGTGCTCCTGCACCAGTCGCTTGGCATCCTGTACAAAAGGCTGCAGGAAGAAGAACTACCAGTAAGGAAAAGGACTTGGGGGCTGCGCCCAACACGAAAGAACAAAAGCAAAATTCGCACACGAAAACGCTCAGGAGCTCCCCCCGAAGACTCGAAGAAAGAACAAGACAAGAAATTTTTTCAGACGCTCGGGGGCTCCCCCCGTAGCTGGAAGCAGAAGTACTTACATGCTCCGATGGCGACTCCGACGGCCCGCTCGCAGCCTTCTGAGGCGCAACCACCTGAGCCTCCTGCGGAGAAGGGACTGGCGCAGCACCCTCAGAGGTAGCCACCATCTGCGGAGGAGGAGGTGCAGCCTTCGACTCTCCCATCATCTCCCGAGCACCATCGCTGGAGGAGTCATGGGAGGAGTGCCTGCACACGAAATATTTAGCACAAGCACAAAAGTCAACAGGAACATGACAGCAGTATAAAAGAAACTTACGAGTCCAGTGAGCTCAGGTCGAAGACAGGAGGAGTCCTTCGGACTCTCTTCTCCCCTTTCTTCTCTTCCTTCTTCTCTTACTTATTTTCTTCCTTCTTCCGCTTCGCTGGCGGGTGTGGCGCTACAGCCCGCACAGGAATGGCAGGAAGAGGAGAGGAAGAGCCTCCATGCCTGTCACTGTGACGCTCAAGGCACAGAGGGTTCCTAAGAATCGGAGGAGTCGAGGCATCCGAATACTCGCTGGAGCTCCGAGATCGTTTGCGCGTGTGGTCCTCGCTCGACTCGTTGGCATCTTCCGTCGGAGATCGCGCCGACGGCAGCTCAGACACGGAATCCACCACGTCATTATCCGGAGCATCCGAAAATAATTCAGGCAATGGCGGCACCATGCCCGGCACCTTGAAGCTCTGCAAAAAAGAAGGAACTTTGTTAGCAAACAAAGGAAAATAAATACGCGGTCGACGAAAAGCGCCACGCGCATGAATCTACACCTGTGGAACGCGGCCGTCAAGAAAACGCAGGAGTCGCCGACTTCCCGGATTTTTTCTCCGCCTTGAACTTCAAAGAAGCGAAGGGCCGTCAAGATCTCCTCGAGATTTTCTCACCGAAACTCTCATCGGATCACGCGCCAGAAGAAACATCGGCGCCCTAGCACGGAGAGGCTGCACCCGACGCCGAGAAACGTCGGATAATATCCACGCCGTTCACTTCCTTCTCCGAATCAATCGGAGATCCTCCACCCGACCAGAAGGGCCTCTATCTCGGTGACTCGCCATCCAAGATCTGGTTTTCCAGGACCTTTTCGCTCGATTATCCGGGAGGAGTCGAAAGGAGCAAGACCAAAATGCTGCCCAGACCGTGGAGTCGCGAATAAACCACCGCCCGCCAAGATCTTGGACATATTCAGACATAGAGAAAGAAAAGAAAAGAATATTGGCCTTGAGGGAGATGATGCAACCCCCAATGGGATACACACCATCCGAACCGGATCGCCTCTTCACGGAATAGAGTTTCTGGAAGAGACCAAAGTGCGGCTCGATGCCGAGCCAGCACTCGCAGAAAGTGATAAAACAAGCAATGTGAAGAAGAGAATTGGGGAAAAGATGATGCAGCTGGATGCCATAGAGGAAGAACAGACCACGAAGTAAGTCGTGGACTCGGAAGGAAAACCCACGCATAACGAAGGCGAGAAACATAACCGGATACCCAGGGGGGACGGGGGATTACCTTGTTGTCGGGGAGTTTGACGGCCTCCCTATCCTGCGGGATCAAGCCCCGCTCGCGAAGTTTGCGGAGGTCACACTCCCGCGTCTCTGATCGCCGCCAACCACCATCGGTGACACGGGTAGCGGTAGCCCCTTTCTTTCCTCCGGCGGTGCTGGTACCAACCGCAGATGATGACTTCTTCGGTTTCCCCATCACGCTACAGCGGCGCCGACGGTGAGAGCGCAGAAGAGAAGACGGAAATGTGAAAGGATATTCCACCGCGCAGCAAGAACTGCTAGAGCACAAGGAGGAAGTGAAAACAAGAGTAGATGCGGTGAAAACAAACTGCAGATTTCCCAATGATTATAACGGCGAAGACGATGCACGGCAACCGTCCATCAAGAAGACCTAACACCAACGGCAGATCTGGCCATACACGTGTCAGCATCACAACGAACCGTCGTTACCACACCGTCCACTACGCGCGGAAATCGAGGAGACGCCGTAATTATCTCCACGCCGCGCGTGACCGGTCAATTCAAGGTCAGCAAGTGGGACCCACGTTCGTCCAGTCAAGTCATCTCTGGCGCAGCAGGCGCTTGAGGTCATTGATCGTCAGCACTGATGTCATCAAAAGCTATACTAGCACCAACTACAATTTCTTCGGCTTCAAAGCTAGGAGTACTCACTCGAATCTACGATTCGACTAAATACTCGGGGGCTACTCCTATTAGGAGCGCTGGTCGCGCACCCGAAAGATGAATAAAAACGAATTGTTTCTTCGAGTCCTACGTTGAGTCTACGACTCCACTACGGACTCGGGGGCTACTCCCATAGGAAGGATGGATTTAAGCATCCGAAATTTTTTGTGTCCTACGGACTTAACAACTAAACAATGTTTGAACTAAAGTCTCCGCTCGAGTCTACGACTCGAACAGACACTCGGGAGCTACTCCCATGGGGAGCGCGGGTCGCGCACCCTATGAATTCTTCGACTGCGATCTTTCGGATCAGCATGCAAAAACTTTTCGGCAACTCTGCCCCAACAAAACGCTGAGTGAGCAACGATCTTCTTGGCCACCCAAAACACCTCCACGGTGACAAACATTCGATGTCAGGTTCATGACACAAAGATAAGACCTACAGATATCATCGATGACCGCAACGCACACGATCAAGGCCTCGCTAGTATGAACCCGTGCCAGCAGGCGCGATGAAAAATCCCGACGGACGCGTTGGGTACATCAATTAAAATCACTGGAATTCCACTCCTGTAAGTCCTCCGCGGCCTGAGTCGAATTACACCAGCATATGTTCCAGATCCGAGTTGAGGGACTCGAACCTGAAGAAAATCGTGTTGTTTCGTCCTAAGACAGTTAACTGACCCTGATCCGTCGGGTGAGTCAGGCACACGCATCAACAGTCCCTACACATGAACTATTGAAATACATAGTTGCACCCGGAAGATTGAAGAGTCCTCAGCCGAATCTACGATTGACCGATCACTGGGGAACTCTTGACATGGTTATACCTCGGGTACATGATCTCAAAGATACCGGTCCAGCCCAAGGAAGGCCCACGGCAAATATACGCCGGCCCATGAAGACTTTCGAGTGGCCCAGGCCCATGACGCGTTCGGATCCTTGGAGAGCAAGACTAGAGTAGATAGGAAATTCAAAGGGGTAAAACCCTAGAACTCAGAATCGACTAGGTCTATGCCCGGACACGCCTACGCCTATATAAGGGCCGGAGGGCACAACCTAGGTCTCGACTCATACTTTCGATACACACCTCCACGCCAGATTGCATCACAAGACCTCAGAACCTTCGGTTCCCGTAATCAAGAGCGCAAGCAGGATTAGGGTTTTCTCCGGGCCCGAACACAGGTAAACCTTGTGTCCCCGTGTTGCTTGTTTGCTAACCGTTCCACGATCTCCAGCATCCCCATCTTCTCCAAAACCCAAGTCCATAACAATGGGCATTGATGAGATCAAACCTCGTCACATGTCCTCGTGGTTTTATCCATCCAACATATAAAATCCTTCAGCTTCATTGCTCAAAGCATCATATCTATTCCTTCTCATACTTTCATTTCCGATGAAGAGCTCGGTGAGAGCATTCCAAGCTTCCTTAGATGTACTAAGATGCTGAATGTGTGGCATGTATTTGTCACCCACACCAAGTTGTATCATGTGTAGAGCTGTAGCGTTGAGTTGACTATCAACAACCTCTCTTCTTGTTAGATTGTTGGGATCTCCAACATGAAGACCATTCTCGATAATTTTCCACAACTCAATGGAGGAACTGCACACATGAGACTTCATCAAAAATTGCCATTGAATGAAAGTAGATGCTGAAAGTTCGGGTGGATCACCCCTATTATGTATATGTGGGTGAGGGATAGGTGGATCAGGAGAATACACATGGGAAACCTCATTGTATCCTTCCTTACCACTATCCTTTTTCGAGGAGGAGCTCTTTCTAGTGCCATCACCAACCACTTCAGTATCTTTGGAATCGGTTTTACCCGTTTCCTTGGATTGCGGAGTGGTAGCCTCAGAGTTAGATGGAGGTGATGTTGCAGATGTGGAGAGACGCATTATCAATTGACGCATCTCTTCCATCTTAGCCTCCATTGAACTCACGAAGGTTGTTTCCAACGTCTTGAGATCGTTCATGGTGACTACCTCCGGAGCATCACTCCCATCTCCCTTGGAACCCATACTTCTCTTAGGCGGTTAAGCCCGAATTAAGAGCCGGGGCTCTGATACCAATTGAAATGGATCATATGGGCACCTAGAGGGGGGTGAATAGGTGCTACTCAATTTTTAGTTATTTTTCAATTTTAGGCTTGGCATAAAGTAAATTCTCTAGATATGCAACTACGATAATTTCCCTATATTCAAACCTAGCTACTAAGCACGTAAAGAGAGGATCGAGGGAACCGTAGTGGAGCACGCGGAGACACATGGATTTGTTTTACCGCAGTTCCTTCCTTGTTAAGGGAAGTACATCTGCGTTTGAGGGGTGGATGGTTCTAAGACCACCACACCACAATAGTCCTCACCCTATTCTCCGATGGATCTCACCATGAAAGGCCCGACCCACCTTCTCCACTATTGGTACCCTTTGAGGTGGGAACCAGTGCCTTTACAACTCTACCGGGGCACACACCCACAACTGAATTGGGGGCTCCCGTAATGACAACAAGCTATCACAAGAACAAGGATGATCAATATAATCAAAAGCAAGGATCTAGATATTTGTAAGAAACACTAGATCGGAGATTCTCCAAACAAATGGAGAGGAGATGAAGCGCTTGATTGCAGTTATTGAAGATCGAGTCCTCCTCCTTCGATTCCCCAAGGGACGGGGCCTTTGGGTGGATCTAGGTGGAGCTCTCTTGGATGAAGGTTGTAGATCAGATCTTGACTTTTTCGAATGAACCAAGAGGTCTGGCAGGAAGGGAAGGCAGGCTTAAATACCCCCTGCCCAGATCTGTCCGTTGAAGAATTTTAGGGGCAGATTATCCGCCCTGGGGAAAAACTCCGCCCCCAGGACGGAAACTCCGGGGGAAAATCCGCCCCCCATACAGAGAGCGACGCAGGTCCAAACTTGGCGAAATTCCTCTAGGGGCGGATTATCCGCCTCCTCCAGGGGCGGACTATCCGGCCTAGGGAAAACTCCACCGAGCCAGGGGAAGTCCCGGGCGAATCCCCCCCCATACAGAGCGACGCAGGTCCAGACTTGACGAAAATCCTCGAGGGGAGGATTATCCGCCCCTCCTCCAGGGGCGGACTATCCGCCCTTGCCGGAAAATCCGGCCGATTCTCCACCCCCTCTCTGGGGGTTGCGCCCTTCTGGATATGGGGTGGGGCGGATTATCCGCCCCTGGTAGGGGTGGATTATCAGCCCCCCAAAAGCAGTTCCCTTTTCCTTTTTAATGTAAAGATATGTAGCACTTCAACACACATTAAATAATCCTTGATATTGTTATCTAACACACAAAACACTAGGGATTATGGAATGTTCTTTTATAAGGTGGAACTACTAACGCATCATACCGGAGAGAAGGCCTCCGGGATGATCTCCCTTCCGGCAGGGTGCCGGGAAGAACTTCAGATCCCCCTGATTTAGGGACGATGGTGGCGGCGGCTACAGACAGTTTCGTGGATTTCTGATCGGATACTCAAGGTTTCTGCATCAGAGGCTTCTTATAGGCGAAGGAGGAGACCGAGGAGGCGGCCAGGGCCACCAAACCCTAGCCAGACACGGGCCCACCTGTGGCCGCGCCTGGGGGGGGGGGTTGGCCCCTCTAGACGGCCCCTTCGGCTCTCCTCTTGACTTCTTGTTCCCCATGGAAAGTAATTGACTTTGACGTTTGTCCCGTCCTATTCCGAGAATATTTCTTTACTAACTTTTCTAAAACAAAAAACAACAGAAAACAAGCATCTAATACTGTTGCAACTTGTTAGTAGGTTAGTAAGCAGAAAACATGTAAAAAGCACCTCAAAGTGTAGACAAGTAAAGAAAAGTATAGGCATGTTCACTTAGAAGTGTTTGATATTTTTGATAAAATATACTTCCTCCGACCCATATTAGTTGACTCAACTTTATCTAGATTTATATGTATCTAGTTAATTATCTAGTCTAGATGCAACCGTACCTAGATAAAGTGGAGTCAATTTATATGAGTTGGAGAGAGTAATAATAAATCCATTGCATTCATTTTTATATTCAATTTATTTACTTTATTATAAGAATTACTCTAAAACAATTTCCATTTCCGTGAAGAGATGGTACATGAATATTAAATGGCATCAATGTACTCCCTCCGTTTCGGTTTACAAGGTCTACGCGTATATCTAGGTTATCAATTTGACCTATATAATTTGAATTATATAATATAAAAATTATATCATTGAAAAATACAAAGTTTAAAGTTTCCGGTGATATATTTTTTGTAATATATACATCATACTAAGTTGCTCAATTTGGCGACATAGAACTACGTGCAGGACTTGTAAACTGAAACGGAGGGAGTATTAGAACTAAAAAGAAGAATAAATATAAATATAGCATAAAAATAAGGAATATAAGATCACAATTTGGAAAAAAGATGGAAATACAGGAAAGCAAGAATTAGAAACGAAAAAAGAAAGAAACACATTTTTTTTGGTTGGGGTTTAGGAGCCACCAGGGCGGCAGGGCCCATACCACACTGGCCGAGCTCCCCTCTCCTCCCTCGCCGCCGTCAACACTAGTGGCGAACCTTGGAGACAAATTTAGGGGGGCAAGATGCTAATTAAACCTGTTTAATAGCTATAACTATTGCTAATCTTTATTAGTTTAGTCTTAACAACACTACTAATTAAAGAATTTGCAGCAATGTTGGGGGCCATGGTCCAGTTTGGCCTCCACGAAGGTCCGCCTCTGGTCAACACCCTCGTCCTCGCGACGAACCATCCCCATCGAGCCTCGCCAACGAATCCTCTCCCATTCCGCACTGGTTCCCCCGGCTCTCTACTGTCTCCGCACAGCGGGAAGGCGCTCTCCACCTATGGCCATGGCAGACGGCGCGACGGAGGTGGCGGAGGCGCGTGTGGCGATCCGCCCCACATTGTCCGGCACGTCCAGTCCCCGCGTGATTCTCCGGAGACTCACCGCGGTAAGGTTTTGTTGCTCCACACCTGAAATGCTATATCTCTTTTGCTTCCGAGCACAGCATTTCGTGATTAATGTGGCTTTTCACGCCGATGAGGTCTCCAGCGAGTAATGACTTTGGGTACATCAGCAACTAGAGAGAAATTTTCCCATCAGCGAGATTCCACATTCATGCTTGTCCAATCTGTGGATGACTGGTGTGGTGCCGCATTTGTTTCCCACCGAAAGAAAACGTAGCTACATGTCTGCATCTAGAGAGACAGAGAGAACACCACTACATCAGTATGACACATTCTATAGATAATTTTTGCTCTCTAGCTACTATTGATCGACGGATATTACAGTATTTCTCTGGTAAAATCTGCATAGCCTAGACGGACTAACTAACTCAAATTCATTAAGATCCATTGGTCTCTATGAACTAACCTATTACCTATGCATCTCACTATATGTGGGCCTGTGGCTATTCAGTTTCCTGATCTATTGCCGGCTAATCCGTCAGCACTGCGCCGTTTTCTATTGGCATATCTCCTTGCCCAGAAAGCATAGTTGATCAGTACCACCAGCTCGAAGGCTGCCAGTACCAAAAAGAAACGATCAAGTCGTGTCCTGTTGAAGTTTGTTCCGTCCAACCAACCTTTTCCACTGTCTCCATGCCTTGTTGCTCTGTTCACTAGATGTAGAAAAGCACATGCCAACAAGGCTGCTATTCCAGCAATAATAGATTGCATGTCTGGCGCTAACAGCTTCATTTCCGGAGATGATTCACTCTTTATGAACTCAATCAGTCCACTGAAGCATGCTGCATCCGCGATGCTTAGCAGGAAGAATTGCATCAGCAGCCAGAACACGGACATGGGGACATCTACTCCTGTCGATGTTAGCTCATGCTGTTCTGCGATTGTAAGTCTTCTTGTTTCCACCAATGTGGCAAGGCATGCTGCTGCTATCCCGCACACAGAACCAGCACCAATACGCTGCAGTGGGGTGATTCCATGCGTGTGGCCCGTGAATCTTATTAGGCATGGTGTCAATATCTGTTTGTAGCATGGTTGCATAAACATGTGAATTGCTGTTGGGATTGCGATGAGAGAGGCGGAGGATATCTGTATCATGCCTATCCCCCTGTCCATTGTGCTGCCGACTTGTATGGTTAGTGTCCTTAGCAGCGTGAATGGCAGGTAGATCAGCAAGCAGCTGATGAAGACTGGAAGCATTCGGATGATGGCCTTTGTTAACTCCTCGTCTCGAGTGGTGCTGCAGAATTAACATGGATTGTTTTCTCCATCAGATGTATTCTAGATTTGTCCAAGGATATGCTAGAAAGATTATACTGCTTAAGATAGTATAGTATCAAGATATAGCTATGTCTGACCCACAGCGGTTTGATTCTTTATATTTTCCATATCCTAGAGATGCAACTCTCATATTGTATTTTCAGCAATATACATACAGTAGCAGTCTGCTAAAAAAAGTAGGGTTTCAGAAATATTTGATCACTATAAGGAAGTAAGGAACTTACCGAGTGATCTCGATGTCAGATTTTCCTTCCGCATCAACACACTCTGCTCTGCCAATCTCTTGCAGATCGATAACATCTACGGTGGCAGCCTGCCTCTTCTTTGATAAAGGGACAAGAACCTGGAGAGGATAGCTTGAAAGTTGAGAACCATTTACATGTTCAGTTTTTCTTGTTTTATGTTGATAGATTTACATCCAGATTTAGTTTATATTAATTCTTTTATTGTTTGATGATTAATTAATATGCTAGCACTACAGGAATAACAAGAAACGCCGACGGCCTTAGTTTACGCCGACGGCTAAATGTCGGGCCCGTCGCGAATCGGGCGGGCTCGTCACCGGCAGTGTGGTCGGCGAGAGAACCCCGGGCGTGAGGGCTTAAAATCCCGACGGCTGTCGGCGTATACAAAACCGTCGGCCTACAGTTACCAACATCTGACGGCGACCATCGGCGTAAAAGAACCGTCGGCGTATGGTGCCACGTGTCCCTACCACCCATCCCACCTGACGGGCGTGGGCAACGGCGTTAGGCGTGAATACGCCGACGGCCGTGCCGGCCTATCCTCGCCAGATGCGGCACGCCGGAAATGCCGTCGGCCTAGGTAGGTACTTTTACTACTTTACTAATATTCACATAGTTGCATAATTTATTTCCCACCGTAATTTTAATGTAGATGTAATTTATAAATAACTTGGTGATTGTAAGATATCTCATTTTTATGGACCACGGGAACCGAACCCTATCTATTGGGAAACCCTAGAAACCCTCTCTTTGGGGACCCTCGCATCGAACCCACTATTTGGAGAAACCTCCACCGAGTGAAGGTTATCGCATATGTACGCTTGTAAAGGCCAAAAAGTATATTGGCATGACATAAACAAACCTAAACTACCGTCCCACGTTGCATGCGATAACACCTATAGAAGTGTGGTGGACATGTAGGAGTTCTCGTCATGGTCAAACGAGGGTGACCGTGGAACCCCGGGCATATCCTTGGTTTTCCATGTAGATATGACCTAAACAAACCTAAACCACCAAGAGAGTGCGTTGTTCAACCCTCGTGACGGAGAATGCTACGGGTAGACCCTTGGTCCCCTGATTAGGGTTTCGTCGAAAAGGACCGCCGAGTGCCGGATGCCACGAGAACATGCGTGTGGCCCTAGCATACATGCACAAGGGTGGTGGATTGCCCCTAGATGGAAAACCTAGCTCCGGGTGTGACCGCCCACGTTGCATGCGATAACACCTATAGAAGTGTCCGGACATGTAGGAGTAGGCTCGCCAAGGTCAAACGAGGGTGACGTGGAACCCTGGGCCTATCCTTGGTTTTCCATGTAGATATGACCTAAACAAACCTAAACCACCAAGAGTGCGTTTTCAACCCTCGCACGGAGAATGCTACGGGGTAGACCCATGGTCCCTCGGATTAGGGTTTCGTCGAAAAGGACCGCCTGAGTCTTGGGATGCCACGAGAACATGCGTGTGGCCCTAGCATACATGCACAAGGGTGGTGGATTGCCCTAGATGGAAAACCTAGCTCCGGGTGTGACCGTCCACGTTGCATGCGATAACACCTATAGAAGTGTGGTGGACATGTAGGAGTAGGCTCATTGGCTGGTCAAACGAGGGTGCAGGTGGAACCACAGGCCTATCCTTGGTTTTCCATGTAGATATGACCTAAACAAACCTAAACCACCAAGACAAGGCGTTGTTCAACCCTCGACGGAGAATGCTATGGGGGTAGACCAGCGGGTCCCTCGGATTAGGGTTTCGTGGGAAAAGGACCGGAGTGCCGGATGCCACGAGAACATGCGTGTGGCCCTAGCATACATGCACAAGGGTGGTGGATTGCCCTAGATGGAAAACCTAGCTCCGGTGTGTGAATCCACGTTGCATGCGATAACACTTATAGAAGTGTGGTGGACATGTAGGAGTAGGCTCGCCATGGTCAAACGAGGGCAGGTGGAACCTGGGCCTATCCTTGGTTTTCCATGTAGATATGACCTAAACAAACCTAAACCACCAAGAGAGTGTTGTTCAACCCTCGACGGAGAATGCTACGGGGTAGACCCATGAGTCCCTCGAATTAGGGTTTTCGGGAAAAGGACCGCCCGAAAGTCTTGGGGATGCCACGAGAACATGCGTGTGGCCCTAGCATACATGCACAAGGGTGGTGGATTGCCCTAGATGGAAAACCTAGCTCCGGTGTGACCGTCCACGTTGCATGCGATAACACCTATAGAAGTGTCTTTGGACATGTAGGAGTAGGCTCACCGCTGGTCAAACGAGGGTAGCGGTGGAACCTGGGCCTATCCTTGGTTTTCCATGTAGATATGACCTAAACAAACCTAAACCACAAAGAGAGTGCGTTGTTCAACCCTCGCACGGAGAATGCTACGGGGTAGACCCTGGTCCCTCGGATTAGGGTTTCGTGAAAGGACCGCCAGAGTCTTGGGATGCCACGAGAACCTGCGTGTGGCCCTAGCATACATGCACAAGGGTGGTGGATTGCCCCTAGATGAAAAACCTAGCTCCGGGGTGTGACCGTCCACGTTGCATGCGATAACAATTAGAGAAGTGTGCTAGACATGTAGGAGTAGGCTGGTCAAACGAGGGTAGACCGGTGGAACCATGGGCCTATCCTTGGTTTTCCATGTAGATATGACCTAAACAAACCTAAAACACCAAGAGAGTGCGTTGTTCAACCCTCGTACGGAGAATGCTACGGGGGTAGACCCACGGGTCCCTCGGATTAGGGTTTCGTCGGAAAAGGACCGCCCGAGTGCCGGGATGCCACGAGAACATGCGTGTGGCCCTAGCATACATGCACAATGGTGGTGGATTGCCCCTAGATGGAAATTCTAGCTCCCGGGTGTGACCGTCCTCGTTGCATGCGATAACACTTAGAGAAGTGTGCTGGACATGTAGGAGTAGGCTCATGGCGGGTCAAACGAGGGCAGGTGGAACCCTGGGCCTATCCTTGGTTTTCCATGTAGATATGACCTAAACAAACCTAAACCACCAAGAGAGTGCGTTTGCAACCCTCGTGGAGAATGCTACGGGGGTAGACCCATGGTCCCTGGATTAGGGTTTCGGAAAAGGACTGCTGAAAGTCGGATGCCACGAGAACATGCGTGTGGCCCTAGCATACATGCACAAGGGTGGTGGATTGCCCTAGATGGAAAACCTAGGTCCGGGGTGTGACCGTCCACGTTGCATGATAACACCTATAGAAGTGTGGTGGACATGTAGGAGTAGGCTCATGGCGGGTCAAACGAGGTAGACCGGTGGAACCACGGGCCTATCCTTGGTTTTCCATGTAGATATGACCTAAACAAACCTAAACCACCAAGAGAGTGCGTTGTTCAACCCTAACGGAGAATGCTATGGGGTAGACCCGGTCCCTCGGATTAGGGTTTTAAATCGGAAAGGACCGCCTGAGTCGGATGCCACGAGAACATGCGTGGCCCTAGCATACATGCACAAGGGTGGTGGATTGCCCTAGATGGAAAACCTAGCTCCGGTGTGACCGTCCACGTTGCATGCGATAACACTTATAGAAGTGTCTTTGGACATGTAGGAGTAGGCTCACATGTGGTCAAACGAGGGTACCGGTGGAACCTGGGCCTATCCTTGGTTTTCCATGTAGATATGACCTAAACAAACCTAAACCACCAAGAGAGTGCGTTGTTCAACCCTCGACGGAGAATGCTACGGGGTAGACCATGGTCCCTCGGATTAGGGTTTCGTCGAAAAGGACCGCGAGTCTTGGGATGCCACGAGAACATGCGTGTGGCCCTAGCATACATGCACAAGGGTGGTGGGATGCCCTAGATGGAAAACCTAGCTCACGGTGTGACCGTCCACGTTGCATGCGATAACACCTATAGAAGTGTCTTTGGACATGTAGGAGTAGGCTCATGGTCAAACGAGGGTAGAGCGGTGGAACCTGGGCCTATCCTTGGTTTTCCATGTAGATATGACCTAAACAAACCTAAACCACCAAGAGAGTGCGTTGTTCAACCCTCGTCGGAGAATGCTACGGGTAGACCCATGGTCCCTCGGATTAGGGTTTCGTCGAAAAGGACCGCCTGAGTCGGATGCCACGAGAACATGCGTGTGGCCCTAGCATACATGCACAAGGGTGGTGGATTGCCCTAGATGGAAAACCTAGCTCCGGTGTGACCGTCCACGTTGCATGCGATAACACCTATAGAAGTGTCTTTGGACATGTAGGAGTAGGCTCCCGCCGCGGGTCAAACGAGGGTAGACCGGTGGAACCCTGGGCCTATCCTTGGTTTTCCATGTAGATATGACTTAAACAAACCTAAACCACCAAGAGAGTGCATTTTTCAACCCTCGTACGGAGAATGCTACGGGTAGACGTGGTCCCTCGGATTAGGGTTTCGTGAAAAGGACCGCCGAGTCTTGGGGATGCCACGGGAACATGCGTGTGGCCCTAGCATAGATGAACAAGGGTGGTGGATTGCCCCTAGAAGGAAAACCTAGCTCCCGGGTGTGACCGTCCACGTTGCATGCGATAACACTTAGAGAAGTGTGCTGGACATGTAGGAGTAGGCTCGCCATGGTCAAACGGTGGCAGGGTGGAACCCGGGCCTATCCTTGGTTTTCCATGTAGATATGACCTAAACAAACCTAAACCACCAAGAGTGCGTTGTTCAACCTCGACGGAGAATGCTACTGGGGTAGACCCATGGTCCCTCGAATTAGGGTTTCGTCGGAAAAGGACCGCCGAAAGTCGGGATGCCACGAGAACATGCGTGTGGCCCTAGCATACATGAACAAGGGTGGTGGATTGCCCTAGATGGAAAACCTAGCTCCGGGTGTGACCGCCCACGTTGCATGCGATAACACCTATAGAAGTGTCTTTGGACATGTGAGTAGGCTCCGCCAGGTCAAACGAGGTGACCGGTGGAACCTGGGCCTATCCTTGGTTTTCCATGTAGATATGACCTAAACAAACCTAAACCACCAAGAGAGTGCGTTGTTCAACCTCGACGGAGAATGCTACGGGTAGACCATGAGTCCCTCGGATTAGGGTTTCGGGAAAAGGACCGCCCGAGTGCCGGGATGCCACGGGAACATGCGTGTGGCCCTAGCATACATGCACAAGGGTGGTGGATTGACCCTAGATGGAAAACCTAGCTCCCGGGTGTAACCGTCCACGTTGCATGCGATAACACCTATAGAAGTGTGCTGGACATGTAGGAGTAGGCTCCCGCCGTGGGTCAAACGAGGTACCGGAGGAACCACAGGCCTAGCCTTGGTTTTCCATGTAGATATGACCTAAACAAACCTAAACCACCAAGAGAGTGCGTTGTTCAACCCTCGACGGAGAATGCTACGGGTAGACCCATGTCCCTCGGATTAGGGTTTCGTCGGAAAAGGACCGCCTGAGTCTGGGGATGCCACGAGAACATGCGTGTGGCCCTAGCATACATGCACAAGGGTGGTGTATTTCCCCTAGATGGAAAACCTAGCTCCCGACTGTGACCGTCCACGTTGCATGCGATAACACTTAGAGAAGTGTGCTGGACATGTAGGAGTAGGCTCATGGTGGTCAAACGAGGTGATCGGGAGGAACCACAGGCCTAGCCTTGGTTTTCCATGTAGATATGACCTAAACAAACCTAAACCACCAAGAGAGTCGTTGTTCAACCCTCGACGGAGAATGCTACGGGGTAGACCCGTGAGTCCCTCGGATTAGGGTTTCGTGGAAAAGGACCGCTGAAAGTCGGGATGCCACGAGAACATGCGTGTGGCCTAGCATACATGCACAAGGGTGGTGGATTGCCCTAGATGGAAAACCTAGCTCGGGTGTGACCGCCCACGTTGCATGCGATAACACCTATAGAAGTGTCTTGGACATGTAGGAGTAGGCTCATGGCCATGGTCAAACGAGGTAGACGGTGGAACCTGGGCCTATCCTTGGTTTTCCATGTAGATATGACCTAAACAAACCTAAACCACCAAGAGAGTGCGTTTTGCAACCCTCACGGAGAATGCTACGGGGTAGACCCAGGTCCCTCGGATTAGGGTTTTCGGGGAAAAGGACCGCCTGAAAGTCGGGATGCCACGAGAACATGCGTGTGGCCCTAGCATACATGCACAAGGGTGGTGGATTGCCCCTAGATGGAAAACCTAGCTCCGGGGTGTGACCGTCCACGTTGCATGCGATAACACCTATAGAAGTGTGGTGGACATGTAGGAGTAGGCTCCCGCCGCGGGTCAAACGAGGGTGAACCGTGGAACCTGGGCCTATCCTTGGTTTTCCATGTAGATATGACCTAAACAAACCTAAACCACCAAGAGAGTGCGTTGTTCAACCCTCGTACGGAGAATGCTATGGGGGTAGACCCGCGGGTCCCTCGGATTAGGGTTTCGTCGGAAAAGGACCGCCCGAGTGCCGGGATGCCACGAGAACATGCGTGTGGCCCTAGCATACATGCACAAGGGTGGTGGATTGCCCCTAGATGGAAAACCTAGCTCCGGGGTGTGACCGTCCACGTTGCATGCGATAACACTTATAGAAGTGTCTTTGGACATGTAGGAGTAGGCTCCGCAGGTCAAACGAGGTGACGGTGGAACCCTGGGCCTATCCTTGGTTTTCCATGTAGATATGACCTAAACAAACCTAAACCACCAAGAGAGTGCGTTGTTCAACCCTCGTACGTAGAATGCTACGGGGGTAGACCCGCGGGTCCCTCGGATTAGGGTTTCGTCGGAAAAGGACCGCCGAAAGTGCCGGGATGCCACGAGAACATGCGTGTGGCCCTAGCATACATGCACAAGGGTGGTGGAATGCCCCTAGATGGAAAACCTAGCTCCACGGTGTGACCGTCCACGTTGCATGCGATAACACCTATAGAAGTGTGCTGGACATGTAGGAGTAGGCTCCATGGTCAAACGAGGCAGGGGTGGAACCTGGGCCTATCCTTGGTTTTCCATGTAGATATGACCTAAACAAACCTAAACCACCAAGAGTGCGTTGTTCAACCCTCGGAGAATGCTACGTGGGTAGACCCATGGGTCCCTCGGATTAGGGTTTCGTCGGAAAAGGACCGCCTGAGTGCGGGATGCCACGAGAACATGCGTGTGGCCCTAGCATACATGCACAAGGGTGGTGGATTGCCCTAGATGGAAAACCTAGCTCCGGTGTGACCGTCCACGTTGCATGCGATAACACCTATAGAAGTGTCTTTGGACATGTAGGAGTAGGCTCCGCCAGGTCAAACGAGGGTAGACCGTGGAACCCTGGGCCTATCCTTGGTTTTCCATGTAGATATGACCTAAACAAACCTAAACCACCAAGAGTGCGTTTTCAACCCTCAGACGGAGAATGCTACGGGTAGACCCATGGTCCCTCGGATTAGGGTTTCGTCAGAAAAGGACCGCCCGAGGTCCGGGATGCCACGAGAACATGCGTGTGGCCCTAGCATACATGAACAAGGGTGGTGGATTGCCCCTAGATGGAAAACCTAGCTCCGGGGTGTTACCGTCCACGTTGCATGCGATAACACTTATAGAAGTGTGGTGGACATGTAGGAGTAGGCTCACATGGTCAAACGAGGTGACCGGTGGAACCCTGGGCCTATCCTTGGTTTTCCATGTAGATATGACCTAAACAAACCTAAACCACCAAGAGAGTGCGTTGTTCAACCCTCGTACGGAGAATGCTACGGGGGTAGACCCGCGGGTCCCTCGAATTAGGGTTTTCGTCGGAAAAGGACCGCCGAGTGGGATGCCACGAGAACATGCGTGTGGCCCTAGCATACATGCACAAGGGTGGTGGATTGCCCTAGATGGAAAACCTAGCTCCGGGGTGTGACCGTCCCACGTTGCATGCGATAACACCTATAGAAGTGTCTTTGGACATGTCGGAGTAGGCTCACTGTGGTCAAACGAGGGCAGACGGTGGAACCCTGGGCCTATCCTTGGTTTTCCATGTAGATATGACCTAAACAAACCTAAACCACCAAGAGAGTCGTTGTTCAACCCTCAGACGGAGAATGCTACTGGGGTAGACCATGGTCCCTCGGATTAGGGTTTCGTCGGAAAAGGACCGCCCGAGTGCCGGGATGCCACGAGAACATGCGTGTGGCCCTAGCATACATGCACAAGGGTGGTGGATTGCCCCTAGATGGAAAACCTAGCTCCGGGGTGTGACCGTCCACGTTGCATGCGATAACACCTATAGAAGTGTGGTGGACATGTAGGAGTAGGCTCCCGCCGTGGGTCAAACGAGGGTAGACCGGAGGAACCCTGGGCCTAGCCTTGGTTTTCCATGTAGATATGACCTAAACAAACCTAAACCACCAAGAGAGTGCGTTGTTCAACCCTCGTACGGAGAATGCTACGGGGGTAGACCCGTGAGTCCCTCGGATTAGGGTTTCGTCGGAAAAGGACCGCCGAAAGTCTTGGGGATGCCACGAGAACATGCGTGTGGCCCTAGCATACATGCACAAGGGTGGTGTATTGCCCTAGATGGAAAACCTAGCTCCGGGTGACCGTCCACGTTGCATGCGATAACACCTATAGAAGTGTCTTTGGACATGTAGGAGTAGGCTCATGGCTGGTCAAACGAGGTAGACCGGTGGAACCTGGGCCTATCCTTGGTTTTCCATGTAGATATGACCTAAACAAACCTAAACCACCAAGAGAGTGCGTTTTCAACCTCGTACGGAGAATGCTACGGGGTAGACCCATGGTCCCTCGGATTAGGGTTTCGTCGAAAAGGACCTGAGTGCCGGGATGCCACGAGAACATGCGTGTGGCCCTAGCATACATGCACAAGGGTGGTGGATTGCCCTAGATGGAAAACCTAGCTCCGGGTGTGACCACCGTTGCATGCGATAACACCTATAGAAGTGTCTTTGGACATGTAGGAGTAGGCTCCATGGCGGTCAAACGAGGGTAGACCGGTGGAACCCTGGGCCTATCCTTGGTTTTCCATGTAGATATGACCTAAACGAACCTAAACCACCAAGAGAGTGCGTTGTTCAACCCTCGTACGGAGAATGCTATGGGGGTAGACCCGCGGGTCCCTCGGATTAGGGTTTAAATGGGAAAAGGACCGAGTGTCGGGATGCCACGAGAACATGCGTGTGGCCCTAGCATACATGCACAAGGGTGGTGGATTGCCCCTAGATGGAAAACCTAGCTCCGGGGTGTGACCGTCCACGTTGCATGCGATAACACTTAGAGAAGTGTGCTGGACATGTAGGAGTAGGCTCCATGTGGTCAAACGAGGGTAGACCGGTGGAACCATGGGCCTATCCTTGGTTTTCCATGTAGATATGACCTAAACAAACCTAAACCACCAAGAGAGTGCGTTGTTCAACCCTCGTACGGAGAATGCTACGGGGGTAGACCCGCGGGTCCCTCGGATTAGGGTTTCGTTGGAAAAGGACCGCCCGAGTGCCGGGATGCCACGAGAACATGCGTGTGGCCCTAGCATACATGCACAAGGGTGGTGGAATGCCCCTAGATGGAAAACCTAGCTCCACGATGTGACCGTCCACGTTGCATGCGATAACACCTATAGAAGTGTGCTGGACATGTAGGAGTAGGCTCCCGCCGCGGGTCAAACGAGGGTAGACCGGTGGAACCCTGGGCCTATCCTTGGTTTTCCATGTAGATATGACCTAAACAAACCTAAACCACCAAGAGAGTGCGTTGTTCAACCCTCGTACGGAGAATGCTACGGGGGTAGACCCGCGGGTCCCTCGGATTAGGGTTTCGTCGGAAAAGGACCGCCTGAGTGTCGGGATGCCACGAGAACATGCGTGTGGCCCTAGCATACATGCACAAGGGTGGTGGATTGCCCCTAGATGGAAAACCTAGCTCCGGGGTGTGACCGTCCACGTTGCATGCGATAACACCTATAGAAGTGTGCTGGACATGTAGGAGTAGGCTCCCGCCGCGGGTCAAACGAGGGTAGACCGGTGGAACCCTGGGCCTATCCTTGGTTTTCCATGTAGATATGACCTAAACAAACCTAAACCACCAAGAGAGTGCGTTGTTCAACCCTCGTACGGAGAATGCTACGGGTAGACCATGAGTCCTCAGATTAGGGTTTCGGAAAAGGACCGCCGAAAGCCTTGGGATGCCACGAGAACATGCGTGGCCCTAGCATACATGCACAAGGGTGGTGGATTGCCCCTAGATGGAAAACCTAGCTCCGGGTGTGACCGTCCACGTTGCATGCGATAACACCTATAGAAGTGTGTTGGACATGTAGGAGTAGGCTCATGGTCAAACGAGTGAGACGGTGGAACCACAGGCCTATCCTTGGTTTTCCATGTAGATATGACCTAAACAAACCTAAACCACCAAGAGAGTGCGTTCAACCTCGACGGAGAATGCTACGGGGTAGACCCAGGTCCCTCGGATTAGGGTTTCCTCGGAAAGGACCCAGTCTTGGGGATGCCACGAGAACATGCGTGTGGCCCTAGCATACATGCACAAGGGTGGTGGATTGCCCTAGATGGAAAACCTAGCTCGGGTGTGACCGTCCACGTTGCATGCGATAACACCTATAGAAGTGTGGTGGACATGTAGGAGTAGGCTCCATGGCGGGTCAAACGAGGGTACCCGGAGGAACCACAGGCCTATCCTTGGTTTTCCATGTAGATATGACCTAAACAAACCTAAACCACCAAGAGAGTGCGTTGTTCAACCCTCGTCGGAGAATGCTACGGGGTAGACCCATGGTCCCTCGGATTAGGGTTTCGGAAAAGGACCCGAGTCGGATTCCACGAGAACATGCGTGTGGCCCTAGCATACATGCACAAGGGTGGTGGATTGCCCCTAGACGGAAAACCTAGCTCCCGGGTTTGACCGTCCGTCGGCACATGCGATACATGCACGCGATTAGGGTTTCAGATTAGGGTTTACGTGGGCACGAGAGCACGAGGATGTCTCCAAAACTTGAATTATATAACTACATAAAAAATTATAGATAGAAGTTTAATATTATATTTTTAGATTATTATATTTTTTAGAAGTTTAATATTAAAGGTGGACTTCCTCCGAGGCCAGGACGAGGTGCAGGACGAGGTGAGGGAGGAGGCGGACTTCCCGAGGCGTGACGAGGTGCGGGGCGAGGTGAGGAGGCGGACTTCCCGAGGCGTGACGAGGCGGAGGACGAGGCGCATGACGAGGTGGAGGACGAGGACGAGTTGGAGTCGAGGTTTATGCCTTAGGTGACCTACCCTCCGCCACGGTGGCGTGGCTTCAGTGCCTTACTCGGAGTCTCCCGGCGGAGGAGTCTCGAGACTTGGAGGAGGAGTCTCGAGACTTGGAGTGGGAGTCTCGATACCAGGAGGGGGGGGGTCTCGAGACCAGGACTTTGATTCTCGAGACCAGGAGGGGGAGTCTCGAGACACGTAGGGGGAGCCCCGAGACCAGAGTCGGGTCGCCGGCCGAAGAATCCAAAGATTCGTGGGGAATCGGGTGTCCCAAGGGACGAACCTGCTTCTGAGGAGGAGAAACCCATCATTACGCCTAACGGCATTGAGTAAGTGGCTATACTAATTTTGAACATGTAATTTCATTTTGGTCATAAAAATTTGGCATGTACTAATGTTTTACTATTGTGCAGCAACTGGACATTTCCTCCAGGTACCCGTGCGCCTAACACCTTGGTTGGAGCTCTGATTAGGAAATTTTGGCGAGCTTTTACACTCCGTCTAACGAGAGGAAGCTAGCCACCGCCAGGCGCACTATGAGGCCGCCAAAACTCGGGCTATCTTTGGGAAAGCTTCAAGCCGTGATCACCAAGTTTTGGGTAAGGCAAAGTTTCGAGTTTCGTTCATAGTTGATGACCCCACCATGCTAACTTTTGACCCTCACAATATTTTGTATGTATGATTACAGAGATTCTATAGGGTGCTTCCGGAGGACCGGAGAAGGCGGACAAGACTTTGCGGGGGCTTGTCGAGGTTGACACGGCAGCAGCTTTACAATCGAAGCATACCACCACCATATACAGACCGAGAAGTTGAGAAAGAGGCGCCAAGCATTTGAATGTGAAGGCCCAACCAAAGATGACCGAGGAAGATTATGCCGGGTAAGTAAATTGTCAATCGATTCTATGTTGTTGCTAATTGCATTATCCACTCTTCAAATGAGTATTGTTTTTCAGTTTATGCCCACGTGGCCGATGGTAAGGAGGACGCATGGTCGGCGTTGTCGGCAGGTGGCGCGGGGAAGACGCCGAGTTCAACGCCTTGAGCGAGCGGAACAAGGCAAACCGTGGGTCCGGAGGGACACACTGTGCGGGAAACCGCAACCATGGTCTCTTCAAGGCCCATATGGTATACATGTATACATGGAACAATATGTATTTATTTCCCTTCGTGATCCTACTTGATACGCATAACATTTTTTTGTCCATGCAGGAGACACATCTAGAGAGGCCTTGTTCTGACTATGAAGTATGGGAAATGATGAAGCGAAGAAGCACGATATGTCCCAAATTTCACCGCTTCGAGTTCTATGGCACGCCAAGGAGGATGGTGCTAACTACCTCGAGGCGTTCACCGGTTTTCATCCAGAGGTGTGGAAGATCCTAGAGCAGCGGAGACCGACGAGAGCGGTGGTCGTGGGCGGGCGAAGGCACGGACGTTTCAAGATTCTCGATAGGGTGATCCCGAACTCTGCTTTGAGCCTCACGCGGATCAAGGCTACCCTCACCGCCGACGACCCGCTATCCCGCCTCGGCCTTCCCGGCGACGATGTAAGTTTTTCTCATTTCCATCATATTTCCGAAAGTCATTCGTGAGTGGCTAAGTTGACGAGATTCATTGTTTTTGAAATTGTAGCCTGTTTTGGACGCGGCCTACAAGGCCGCTTTTGCGGAACACTTGGTGACGCTCGAGACGTGGTCCCAGACCCGAGCGGCCTACGAGCAGTGGGCAGAGTTACGCGATGATGTAAGTTTCCACCTTTATTTTTGCAAAATATGACAAGTCTCGCATTCCCTAGTTTGAATCTTTATTTCTGCAACGCCTCATATCTAAACTATCTTGCAGCTTTTGGAGAGGTTTTATGGCACTGGAGAGCGAGCCACTCTACCGCCACGGCCACCTAGGCCAGGGCCGCAGCCAATCTTCCCATCAAAGGACGAATATGCTTTGACCTTCTACTCAGGGACCCCGGTAAGTTTTTTGCCAAACCGGTTGTTACAACAAACCTGTGTCTTGGTGGTTGCTAACTCTGCCTCAAACATGTAGGGACCGGGATGCTCGCAATACACACTTTGGTCGCCCCGATGCCTCGCCGACTATCTCATGGCGATGACACGGTTCATACCGCCGTGCTTCTCTGGTGCTTCGGTGGTGGTGGTGGTGCTGGTGGTGGTGGTGGTGGCGGTGGCGGTGGCGGGGATTCTCCTTCTTTCCATCGTGCTGAGGGTGGCAGTGCTTCTCCTTCTACCGGTGGTGGTGGTCATGGCGGTACTTCTCCTTCTTCCGGTCTGGTTCGTGGCGGCTACTCGGCGTCAAGCTTCACCTTTCTTCACGCGGGGATACATGGGTCTCTCGAGTAGCTCTCCGGAGGTGTAGGCATGTGCATGTGTTAGGATGCACTTAGAGATGTACCTATGTGTGGATGTACTAGCTATGTTGTTTGGATGAGGATGTACCTATGTATGGATGATCTAGTTATGTTCTTTTGACGATGATGATCTTATGTTTGTCCATGTGCTATGTCTGAAACCTGTGTCTTCTTTTGACGATGAATCTGGGAATATATAATTTGCATGAAATGAATAAAACGAATGAAAAAAATTTGCCAAGGACTAAGCCGACGGCATTGCCGTCGGCGTATAACAAACCATATGGCACGTAACTAGTTTGCCTGACGGCATTGCCGTCGGCGTCAGAGAGCGTGTGGCCCAGAGAGCAAACTTTGCCCGACGGCATTGCCGTCGGCGTCAGTGCTGTAGGGCCGACGGCCAGGCCGTCGGCGTATCCTCGCTCGTAGGCAGCCACGTGTCCCCTTAGGACGACCGCATAACCGTCGGCGTATCCGCGCTCGTAACCAGCCACAAGGGAGGCACGTGTCCCCTTAGGCCGACGGTATTGCCGTCGGCGTATAGAACCATGCGCTAACGGCCGTTACCTGCTATAGGTGGGCCCCAGGTGGTCCTAGGCCGACGGGTTATTGGGCTACGCCTACGGCCTATTACGCCGACGGGCGTACACCGACGGCCCCCATCGGGCAAGCCTACGCCGACGGGGAACAGGGTCTACGCCGACGGGGTCCAGCCGTCGGCCTATTTAGCATTTCCTGTAGTGTAGTTGGGATATGACATTGCGGCCTTTCAGGATAAAAAGAATGAAAGATTGAGTAATACAGTGCATTGTGATTAAGCAAAACTTTAATCAACCCTGTAAATCTTTGTCTACTAGTCTATAATTGTGTTCCACCAAGTTCACTTGGAGATTAAAAGGTGAAACTGGACTAACTGCATACTAGAACCTTCATAATTAACATGCATACTGAATTATACTGGCAAATGCATGCGCTATGTGATAAGTCCCTATATGAACTTTTACCTGCAATATTCTCCTTAAAGGACTTCTGTTAGGCTTCTTTGTTATATAGAAAGGCAGTCCACTGGCTGCCACAAACAGCCCTAGAAGTACAATAACTGCAGATATAATAAAGCCAATGGTCCATCCCAAATTGTTCTCGATCCATACTAAGAATATCAATCCCATGAGCGCTCCAAGGGAGTTTGCAAACTTGAGCCAGCTCAAAAACGTAACCTTGAGCTGTGTTTCATTCGTTTCATCATTGCTGAACTGATCTCCACCGAGGAATGGTATGCATGCGAGCATGCAGCCTTCTCCAACGGCAAACAGTAATAAGCACAAGAAAAGTAGTGTTAAGTTCCAACCTTGAGCTGCCTCACAATTGTTTGGTTCCTTGTTTATCTCACAATCTAGCGGATGTAGTGAAGGCAGGTATGCCTGCAATCCTAGCAACATATAACCCTGTGTTGTTGAACAAAAAAGTTCATAATTAGAATATTGTCATCTACTTTTTCAACTTCAAAAATATAATAATCGAAACACAGTTACTATCATGTACTCCCTCCGTTCCAAAGTATAAGATGTTTTGGCCTTTTTCTGAAACACATGTATCTAGACAACCTACACACAAAAAGTGTCTAGATACATGTGCTTTAAAAAATGGCTAAAACATCTTATATTTTAGAACTGAGGGAGTATATGGGGACATGATCATACACTGATATGCATGGCCGAAGTTATCCTAGTTGTCAGTGCATTGGTTAATCAAGGAAAATTTGACCAGTCACTGAAGCAAAAGACTATAATTCCGTTGGTGCTTGCTCTTGTGTTTATTGTTAGAATAGATTACTAAATCATATCCTGTCTTTTACAATAACTGCTGTAGTCGGTTGCCAAAAGAAGGAACTTAATTCTAGATGCTATGCTTCACTATAACAGCTCTACCTTAACCTAGCAGCCAAAACAGAAACATGACAAGCCTGAGACGACTTAAAATTTCAAGATGTATTTGGTAGCACTAAAATAGTTAAGATATTTTAAAAACTGTGACTCCAGCTATAGGTTTATTGGCTTCAGGAATTTAAGGGCGAAGAAGAATTACCAGGACCGTGAAGGGACTGAATACAAATATAGTTGTGGTTCGCTGGATATATGCACAAGAGATGTAGTTCATCAGGACAGTAAAGAATGACACGGCTCCGACCAGATAGGTGATCAAAGTTGACGATGTCACAATATCCAGATGCAGTGTCCCATGGAAATAAGCCACAAGACTTAAGTTTGCGCTGCTAGGGCAGCTTCGCAGCATTACCAAAACTGCAAATTAACATAAAATTCAGTTCCAACAGTTTGTTCGGTTCTGGTTCAAAATGTAGGCAACACTATGGATCAGGAAGAGAGCAACAAATGAATTTGAAAGGTTCGTCCAAACCATATATGAGGTTCACCCAGTTTACCAAGCTGAGAACATCGCCGTGCAAAAGAGTTATTGTTCAGAAACAGTAGCTTATCTTATCCAATCGAGCCCAGACTTAGCTTGTCCAGAAATTGAGTTGCTAGTAAAACCATCTTGAGTTTGTTTTTCTCGCAAATGTCTTATCAACGAGATATGTGGTATAGACTAATTTTCCTCATGCAGCACACACCTTGTTCAAGCAAAGAGTTATTATTCATGTGGCGCTGAGTCAAAATCAAAGCGTCAAACTTGTACCTCTACGGCTCTACCAGAAGCCAACGTATGTAGAAGGTTGTTGCACTTGAACGGATGATATGTACCCAATACTTTGAGAGATGTGGCGTGTTTTGGTTTTATTTCAATATTTGTGACAAGAAAGTAGTATGTGCCTTCTGTTGTTGCATTCCACTAAGTATAAAATCTTTTCCTTTTCTTCTTTTTATTTTTTGGGAGTCACATTTTCTCTTGGTCATGATGAACTAGCATTTGGCTGGCTCTAAAACTTTGTCCATATTTCTTATTTAAGACTTGAGTCATGAATTATTTGTCCCTTGTGAGATTTTATTTGATATTCTATTATGTTTTGGCAGTTGTCTCTTTTATTGGCTGTAGACTGCCCAATGTATATATTTTACCTGTCACTCTCATTATCTGGGTCTACGAGGTGACATTTCTAGCTAGCATACTATACTATACCAATTAAAAGACATACAATTTATTTCGTTACATTTCCATAGTATTTCGGCCTAAAAACTGACTTTCTTATTTTGAATTGAGCAATAGGGGCACATTGTCTTTCACTAATATAAGCTACAGCTGTTTGTTTATTGGATGCATGCGGGGAATCTTCTGTGTAGTTAGAATTATTCTATTTGGCGATCTTGCTTTTGATTATGTATTATCATCTGAATCATCTGTGTAGCTAGAAATATTCTATTGTGGGAGCTTGCTTCTGATGATATCGATGTATTATCAATTTCTTTATGACGAAGTAGCAGAGGAGAATCAAGTCAGTTATTATGTACAGTAGGTGACTAGGTGTCAAGATCAATAGAAAATTTTGAATGAATTTAATATTGTTTGCATTGAGTTTAATATCCTGACCTAGAGTGCTGTCATTTTGAATGTCTTAAAGTTCCGAGCGCAATCGAAAAGCTATATACAATGTTTATTTACTAGATTTAGGAGTGCGCCTCGGCGCACGGTCCCGTGGCTCTCGTGCCAGCTTCTATTATGTATGGCAACTGATATAAATAGATGGAAAATGATAATGTGTTCATACATTTCCATTGCAAATCACACATAGGCATGATCTGAGAAGAATAGGTCCAGGAGGTGCTTTATAGATCGACATAATTCAACATCTTCTACAATCTAAGACGAAAGTAAAGGTAGACAAACGAAAGATGATAGTTCTATAAGTAGTCTGTTGGCTAAACAGTTGCCAAATAAATGTAGAGATGAGGAATATTATACATACTGGTGACTACTTGGTTCGAAATAATAGAAAAATGCGTTTAATAAGGTAAATGATGCTGGCTTACACTACATACATACACAACGGTACAATTGAACTACTCCCTCCGACCCATATTATTTGACTTGAATTTATTAAAATTCTGATGAACCTATATACTAAATAGTGTCTAGATTCATCTAAATCTATACAAATTTGAGTCAACTAATATGGGTCGAAGAGAGTACAACATAAGTCAAAATGCTATAGCTGGAGGGATTGGAAGGTGTGATGATCCTCTTCCTCAAACCGAGATCCTGAAGCCAAAGGTACCTATTTGTGTCATACATTCGTTGATAAAACACGTTGTATCCATGACACTCGGGTTCCAAGGAAGTGATCATCTTTAGTGAAGTCAGACTCACGTTGTTAGCCTTCATGACAATAGTGTTGTGTACGTCGACCTTTGAAGCTGCAGCTCATCCATCATGGCACCGAGCATTACCTTAGATGGTGAATTTTGATGACGTCCATGGTGTTCACCTGGTGCAGAGGATGGTAAATGAGAAATTGGCTTATGGGTATCTTAACCAATAGCACATGCAATACCACACATGAGGCACATGTAAATAGGAGGCTATCTTAACCAATAGCTTATTTTCATTGGTGTAGACTAAATTAGATACACTAAATACCACAAATAATAAGTTTAAAGAGGAAGATGAATGATATAGGATAAATTGCAAGAAATAAATGGCAGGCGTGTATCACAAGGCAATACGTATATTGTTCTTGCTCCAATTTCCATTAATAAATAACGCATGAGCACATCCAAGGAAATAAAGCAATAAATATTTAGTGCGACAAACCATAAATTAGGGAACCAATACATAAGAAATTTGTGTCATTATCAGCATATTATAGAGAAAGAACCTCGACGGGCAAAGCACAAGTACAGTTTTTAATCCGAAGAATGCTGCAGAGAAAGAACCACCAGGTTTGAAATTCAGTTTGAAGTATTCTATTGAAAAAGAGTAATCCTCATGGACGAACTCAGGAAGTATCAACAAAAGTACTAATATAATTGTTTAGGCTCAAGCCTAATATCTGATACTCACACTTACTCTAGATCAGCTAGCCATGAACAGATTGCTATGTCGTGCTGTTGGCTCTCGTATGATGATCCTATCTATGATCACTGACCTCCAGGTTCAAAAATGCCGATGAATCAAAACGGTTAATACAATGAACACCAATCAAAACCATTTTGATCTGAAAGAATGTATGCATCGCTCAAAGTAAACCTACCATCAAGGTAGAGATTTAGGGTCAAAACTCAAGAGACATCTATTTTTTCGATCTCACATCATTCCTTATGATTTAAGAGAATAGCCTACACACTAAAAGGAGTCTATATACATTAGTGCCTTAAAAGCTAAAATATCTTATTTTGAAACGTAGGGAGTATAACATATTACGTGCATACAAAAGGAAATTACACTGGAAAATAAGAACATATGATACATAAATGTGGTATTCGGTACATAAAGAAACATTGAGAGTTACATTTCTTTTGGCTGCAACCACCTTGGTAAAATTCATCCCCTCCCACAATAGAGCCCTTGTCTCTGACATGATTCTTCATGTCAGGAAAAAATAACACGAGAATCATGGGAACTAAAATATTTCTCGAATTATATAAACATGCTAAGTCTGATTTTTTTTTGAAAGATCCAGCAACTGCTGGCCTTCTGATTTTCATTAGTAGGTAGAGTATGTACAGGTTGCCAGAGGCAAGGAGTTAAAACAAAAGGAAATGCAGAGAAGGGAAAAAAGACGTGGGAAAGAAACCCAGCAAACTAAAAGAGCTCAGGGAGGTTCCAAGTATGAAAATTTTAACCATGGACAAAGAGACACAACTGATAATCTGTAAACTGGTATCACCCAAATAAAAACACTACCTATATCGAGACAAATTCCCACACAATAAAAAGAACATAATGTGTAATGTAGATGCACAAAACTTAGATGATAGACATGTCTAGCTTCACAACGATGCATTTCAACCTACCATAAAGTCAACGGAAGTAGACGAGGTCAAAGATGATACAAGTTGAGATGTGGGCATGTTAGAAAAGATAAATCATTGAATAAATAATTCTGAGATGATACAAGTTCTTTACATTGAATCAGAGATGATACAAGTTCTTTACCTTGATTAAATAATTCTGAACCACATGTCGTCGAAACAGACTCCATGAGCAAAGTAAATAATTCAAGATATACCAACTGTCGTGTCAACAAAGCAAGTTCAGACCCAATGGTTGCATTAACAAAAACGACACCTTCAGCTACAAAAGAGGCAGCCGCTCATAACCAGGACATGACTTTGCTCTTTGCACATTACTCACCATGCAACAACAGAACTACAGAAGTAAAAAATGCCCTACATTTCTATCTCCAGCAGAAATCAGCAGGAACTGAACTGAACATAGGATAAAGAACAAATGACTATGCCTTTTCACCAAAGTGTAGCTACTGCAATTCTAATTATAACTAAATGTACTCAATAGCAAACCCAAATAAAAATAGGATGGCATACTCAAGCATGTATCTATTAGCAATATTGGAAGGTTACCTTTCTAGGTCGGCTCCTTCCTCTTCATCTACTTTCTTTATTATTTTTGGAAACTGCCCCTTTATTGGCTAATGCTTTGTTATTGCATAGTGTTGATTGTAATTAGCACAATTGTAAACGCCACGCCAGGGAGAGGAGCTATGTCAAGTCTCAGGTATGATATATAGATAAATGGCCTGGAGGAGGGAGAGGCGACCTCTGCGGTAGCGCGAGCATAGGTCAGGAAACCTCCTTTTGAGCAGCGGTGAGCAAGGAGTAGCATGGAAGGAGCATCACAAGATTGACCGTTGACCCCGCGCTCTAGTTGCAGTGAGGAAATTTCCGCCATTCTCATGGTAATACATCCTTCTAACATAACCAAGAAGATACCATAATCACCTATCCTGAGATAGAGGGCAAAGTATCATCAAAATTCACCCGAAGAGGAGTTTGACAATCTACACATTTGCCGAAGATATAAATCTGGATGATCATAAGATTAGTTAACAACAATGGAGTTCCGATCAATACGGTTTCAGCCCAAAACAACAATGAACGTGACTGCCATGATCTTTCATCTTAAAAAATTAACAAAAAATAAGAAAAACATAGATGATATCACCTGTGCATTTGTGTGTTGATTCACTGCAGAACAACAAATGAGGCTGCCGTCCGACATGCTGCTCATTTATCTCCTTGATATTATGCTTATCGCTGAACTTAATGGAGGAGGGTCAGAGGACAGCTGGGAGGACTCTACTATAGTTACCGAAAAACTCTAGTATCATATATATCTGCTTCAAACTGCAACCAGTACAGGTCCTTGGATGAATCAAGCACCATGAGAATAGATTAGCATAAGATGAGAAACACCATTGAAGCATGGTCAAGCCTGGGTATTCAAAGGTCAGATAGCAAGGGGAACAGCGGGAGCCTTAATTGAATAGTGAATTTGTTGGATGGTTGCAGCATAGATATAGCTTTGAAACTGAGAATAATCAGCAGAAAAGAACATATGTCAAATGGATCATCCTACACAACTAAAATGTCCTGCCCTACATAATTAAATCCAAAAAAGTTTTTGCAAAGGGAAAGACGATTACAATAGTTTAATCCTAGAAGCTCCACACTACTAATCCCTTATTTCCAAACACCGTGTTAAGGAACTATAGTATTCCATTGAGATGGTAAAGCAACTCATCAAATCAGATTATCAAGAAGAAACCAATAATACTAAAAAAATACAAATTCACTGCATTTAAACTACGTAAGAAATAAAGGACTAAAAAAATCAGTAAAAATATACACATTGTGAGGGATGAAAGACGTTGTGTGAACAAACCTATGCAAATGGTTATATTCTATGAAAGTTGATACCCTCTACCTTGTCACACATCATATGATGGATTAAGGGAATAGTGATCATATGGTTAGATAGCACTACATATCATTTTTCCCATGGTAGCAGGACCCCGAAGATCATTTCTCAAGAATCTAGATACTAACCTGAACCAGATCCATCTGACTTGCAGTGCCAAAATCATCTCGGCAGTTTCAAGTAAACAAAGCACTCACAGTATTCGAAATTGACATACTTTGAGGAGAAATGAAGGAACCGAGGGAACTTGGAAATGGGCCTAAGGATAGACAATATCAATAGCCATGAGGCATGTGGCCAGAATCGTCAAACTGAACAATCTGGAGTTAAGTAACCATTAGTCATGGTATATCTTATCACTTCTAGTATTAATCAATCATGTATCAGCATAGAAAAGCCTCATAGAGAAAAATATTGAGAAATTAACTAATGTATGAAATAAAAGGAGCCCGCAAAGCTAGCTCAATAAAAGAAGCTGCAACCTCAAACATGAAAGTTTATAAGTTGAAAAATGCATTCCAGATTTATCTCCGTGGCATAATGGTGCTCACGATATCACCTCGAGGAGCGAATCTTCATCGCCAGGCAGAACCAAATGCCATTCCCAATTTTAGCAGATCTATTATTCATGGTTTCAGATGTATAGAATGAATAACATCAGGCAATGAATATTATTTCATTCAAGAAAAGTCAAAGAAGCATTCTACAACAACAAAGTTTGGTTTAACTCCACCCAAAAAAAAATATAGACTACAAATCAAAACGGAGAGGAATGGATTCCAACAGAGAAGCACATTATTTCATTCAAGAAAAGGCAAAGAAACATTCTACACGACTAATTTTCCATCCAAACCGACCGAGACTAATATCAAGAGCATGTCACTTTATTCAGAGAACATGTACTGATTCATGTAGCTACAGAAACCTATGAACTGAAACAAAGTTCCTTACGGAAAAAGTGTGTTCTTTAAGGCACCAAATATATTATTTTGTGCCACTGATATGCGTCAGTCTCACCAAAAAAAATTACATAACAGTAGCAGTAAAATACCTGTCAGTTTTACTAATAGTAGCAGGCAGCAAGAAATGAAGGAAACGCTCAACCGCTCTCGACTAAATTGAACAAAAACAAAAACATGAAGAGAGCAAACAGAGGAAGAAAAGGATTAAATAACAATACAAAATCGACTGTTGTCGTCGGCCACCTCCTCTCCCATCTGAATTGAACAACTCCAACGTGCGCTAGAAAGAAATCAAGGCTCTTGCGCGTCTTCCATTAAATAAAAATAGATCAAGAAGAAGTAAAACCATGACTAAAAGAGAGGGGGGGAGAACGGCTCACCCTAACCGAACTCGCCACAGAGGGCATCCATCGCGAGGAAAGGGCGGCGTCAGTGAAGGTGGGGAAGACAGCCGGCGACTCCTTGGACAGGAAGATGAAGAAACGAAAGAGCCAGCGGGGAGGGCTGCGGGACGAGAGAGGCAGGGGAAGCGCGAGGGGCGGAAGCGCACGGCGGATGGGAAGAATATAGAGACCCGGCCCTGCCCCAGCACGAGGAGCCGTCTCCACCATCGCCACCACCACGTACGGCTGCCCACCCCGTGCCAGGCCCGCTGACAAGCATCGGGCCAAAAGAAGGGGGCCACGTCCAGCGAGAGCAAGAGGGTAGGCTGCGGCGTAACCGACGGCGGCGGTCTGGCGCGGGACGGGCGGAGGGCCTGCCGGTGTGGCTGACGAGCGCACAACGGGCGGAGGGATGGGCGGAGGGCCTGCCGTCCTCACATGCTGTCCTTCGCGCGCGCGTCTTCTCACCTGCGGCGGTGCAACGTACCCAGCGGCCGATAAGTGGGCCGGCGACCACACGGGGCCCAGCTGCAGCGAGAAGGAGCAGAGGGCGGGTAAAACACCCGTGCAAGTACCAGCACCGTCCTCACCTGTTGTCCTTTCGCGCGCGCGTTTCCTCACCTGCGGTGCAACGTACCCAGCGGCCGACAAGTGGGCCGGCGACCACGCAGGGCCCAGCTGCAGCGAGAAGGAGCAGAGGGCGGGTAAAACACCGCCGGTAAAACACCTGTGCAAGTACCAGCACCGTCCTCACCTGTTGTCCTTTCGCGCGCGTTTTCTCACCTGCGGTGCAACGTACCCAGCGGCTGACAAGTGGGCCGGCGACCACGCGGGCCCAGCTGCAGCGAGAAGGAGCAGAGGGCGGGTAAAACACGGCCGGTCCAATAGGCAGAGGGAGACGCGCGAGCAGATCTGAACCTCTGTTTCCAAATCGAACGGCTGAAAAAATCAGAATTTCGTAGGACTTTGTACTGCCCCCCTCAACCATGTCTTTAGATGTTTGAAGATACTTGTAAGTAAAAAACACTTCGTGCTTCATGACAACACTGAATGGTTACAATTCAAAAGGACAATCATGCGGCCATAAACCTTGTATAATTTTACCGAAGAATATAGTTTGTTCACCAACTTTTCGTAATCTTCATGATTTCATCAAACACAAGTACCTCTTTTTTTTTTGCGAAAAACACAAGTACCTCTTTGTAGGTACTTAACTAGATTGCTGAACTATATGTGTAGTAGATATTAGCTGAATACCGTGCATTGCAGCGGAAAGAAAAAGTTATTGAGCATGTTGCTTCAGAAAACAAGAGATGCTTAGAGACATTTCAGACATATGTATGTAGCTAGCCTACCTGGAGAATTAATTGACCATCATGAGTATGCTGATGCATGTTTTGTAGTTTGTTTGCTAGAAAACAACCTTCCCTTTTTATTTTATATGTGTTTCCAAAACTTTGCTGGTTACTTCTTTCTTTTGTAAATAGAAATAAATCACAACTTCACTTTGTAATCTTAGACAATACTAGTTTGTTTTATTTCTTTCTTACTACCTTCCTTTTCTGTGGTGAGATGGGAGAGAGACTGTATAGTTCATAGATAGAGAAATACTCGGCAACCACTCTCATCATACCTGGCCATGAACATTGTACGTTCTATTTCCAACATGTAATCACGTGGAGCTGATCAAGTACGAGAGACGACACAAACGAGAAGCATGAAAACCATTAAAAAAAATTCTAGGAACAAGTTAATTCGATGCTTATTGCAGAATGAGAAGAACCAAATGAAAACCTTTGCAAACGTGATCAATAGCACAACCATATCTCTAGCGATACTTCTTATATGGAACATGTACAACCAAGCAAAGTTCCATACGTGGTAAGAAGAAATAATAAACCCTTCAAGTTCCATATGTGGTATATGCAGACAAAGGTATAGTGTTAGGTGCTCACCGTAGAGAAAGAGTGTTTCCTTCATGCCACCATGCTTCCTTGCATCCACAGCATTCCCTCTCCAATCTACAACTCCAGCTTCAATTTCCATATGTAACTAAGAAGTATATGGTCCTCAATATTAGCCCGGGCTAATTAATCAGCTAGAGCATATACTCCAGCTGAAACTAGTTCTAATCCTATCTCTCTCACTCTTTCAGGCACTCCATCCATGGATGCTAGCTAGCTCATATATATGAAGTTACAAACACATGATCGAGCAGTGCTCCTTAATTAGAGAGGCACGCAAACAGAAGGAAAGCAGCCTGCATCTCCGGAAGTCAAGTGACCGGGCGCCTGATTAATTAAGCTCGCTAAACTCACGTGGTCGTGTATGCACGTTTTCTCCAGGTGACGCCGCGTATAGACCGCGCGCTCGCCGCGAGGTGATTACTTAGTTTTATGGGTCGCCTGCAGCTCCGATCCACAGCCTGTTGTCATTTTGTGATTTTGATGAGATCTTGTATTTAGACATTTGTGATCACCCACATCGATCAATTCATCTTTCTCTCCCTCCAGTCTATAGGATGGCAGGTGTATATATGCGTTAGTAATGTAAGTAGTCAAATATTGAGAATTGACAACTGTGTAGGCACCATCGATGATAGAGACTAGATGGGTTAAGACATGGTTCAGTTTTTTCTTTTAGAGCCAACTTCCATGATACAATTGATGCAATTCTCTTTAGCGCACATGGGATATTTGACTACCTTCTGTTTGGACTTTAATTGGAGTATTTCCTGGCACATGATGCTCCTTCATTTAACAATGTTTTTTGTGCATCGCGGCTGGTGATATTCTGATTCAACTAATGTATTATTAGTTTTAGTATTTTGCTAGTTTGATCCTGTTTGCTCACTGCTGTCATGATACTATATTTTGTACAGCAACAATAGTTTTGCTTAGTCCTTGAAGATTCATGAGATCATCAGAATATCCTCCCTGATAGGTAAACTAGGGCAAGAAGGATATGTACTCGTGATATACCAATATGCAAGGCTTCCTAATTTGTTAGAGTGAAATCCACCTTTTACCTCTTAATTAGTTGTGTATTTTTTGTGACACCAATTGCGCCATCTAGTGAAAATTTGTCCTGGTTACTCCAATTAAAAAACTTAGGAGTTTAATAACCTCAACATACTTAATCGAAAATAAAATCATATAAACAATCAATTGTCCGTTGTACTAGATGATTTGCACCTACTTTTCATGTTAAAGGAATGCAACATTCAATTGTCCCTTGTATATTTTCTACCAGAAAAAGCATCGCCCTCCTTTTCCTCTCCCCGCTACAGATTTGAGAGGCGATTTTGAGAGTCCACCGTCGATCCACCTCTTCCGCCGGTGAGGCGTGGGTTCCCTCCCCTATGTCGGCTGCTCCGGCGGCGGGAGGGTGGGGGAAGCCTGTCTCACGGCGTGTATTTATAGTAGGGCTTGGTAGGTGTCCGGCCGGCGGCGCTTTGGAGGCGGAGGTGCTGTTGGTTCGTCTATTGTTCGCGCAGATCCCCTCCGGTGGTGGTATTCCCTAGGGCTTCACCGACTTGCGCTCGACTTTCCCTGCACCACGGCCAGATCCAGGTATGCGGTGGATCTGGATGCAGTTCAATAAGAGGATGATACAGAGGTCCTTCGCGGTGGCGCCGGCTTTCCCAGCAGTAGTCTCTTCGGAGGCGGTGCTCGGTGACTTCCCATCTGCGGTGTGGTGGGATCCGGCGATATCCAATGTTTGGGGAGCTTCAGCAGCGGCGCGCCATCGTCAGCTCCGGCTCGTCGTCGTTAGGATCCAGAGGGCTTCCTTGTAATTTTCAATATTTCTGGACCTTTCTATAAGTTTGAAGAATTAATATATCATCCTTTTCGCAAAAAAATGAATCAATACACATGACACGAAAACTGCAAGTGGTGTACGTGAGAATGTGAGTGTGAGATAAGAGACCCATTAAGGTCATGTAAAAAGGAATTTTGTCTTATTGGTCTTAGAGAGAATAAAAGGAAGATAGATAATTGCATCTTTTTTTACTCGAGATAGAAATAGACTTCTTAGAGTAAAGCATGGAGTGTCATGCACTGGTTTTGATCTTTAAAACATGCTTAGTTAAGAGATCGGGAAGGTATTGATCGCAACAACTATTACATAATGTATGGCTCCACCGCCGTATCATAAATGTCTTTTCTTTCATTCACTATGTCAGTTTTGCTTTTTTCCTACCATCCTTGATTTTGGTGGGTTTCTAGCTTCATCTTTCTAAACAATAATGGTTTTGCAATTTTGAAACTTTACTCGTCTCTTTTTTACAGCACCTATCTATGAGCAGGCAATGATACTCTCTACTTATACTTTTTTTCATCACCAAGTCCGTGGAAAGAACTTCCACAATTACTTCCTTGTGGGTTGTGTGCAATACAAAATCATTTAATTTTAAAACTTGGCGTGATGAAAATTTATTTTCAATGATAAGGAAATGACACAAATAGGAAAATGTATATTGCATGGACACACGTAGAGAAATTGTGGCTTGAATGAATATGGATGTACAAGTAAACATACTATTCTTAGTATGAGAAATGCTAGCAATAGGGAGGAAGACATGGTACTAAAATAAAAAAAAACATGCAATATGTGTCACGATGCATTGTAATATCACAAAATGTTTGTCAACTATAGAAACAAAAACTTTTAATAATGAATATGAATAACTAAAAATCAACTAAAGAAACTTGCTAAATACCTTTCATCGTCAACAAAACAATATGGAAATATAAAATGTGGTCACACCTCAACCAAGAAGTTACTTTTTTCCTTCCTAAGCACTTCAGAATAAAATGTTCACATTATTCCAAACCAACCATTATTGACTATAAAGAAATAAATCGACATGGTTTTTAGTGGTGGACTGGATATAAAACAACAAGACAATCCAAGTAAAACGAGTATAATAGTGACAAAAAGCAAGGATTTAAATTTCTCAAGCCATGAGGGGTTAATGTAGAAGTGTCCATCCCATAGTATCCCCAAGATTAGGGTATTTTCCATTCTTCATCGCTTTTGGGGCCTCCATATGCTTAGGATTTTCACCTTTATGATTGAAATATATCCTAGGAAAAAAACTTCACCGCGAAACACCCTACCTTTCTTTTTCTAACATATCACTATGAAATTCAACAACATATAAAAATTTAAATTCAACCATATGATATATTACACCACTATCATAAGTAAGATGATATCAAACAACACTATTGAAGTCAACAGTGAATTGAAAGCCAAAATACCACTTTTTGAATATGATATCTAACACCACTATCAAACTCAAAAACACTAGATGATAATAAAGAAACAAAGGTGCGAAAGACATTGGGTAACATCCAAAAATAACAATTTAAGAATCAAAAGAAACAAATTTAAGCCAAAAGATCACTTTTACGACAGCAACACATAATCAGTCCTGTCCATAAAGAAAAAAATTGAGCATATTTGTACTTGTAAAATTTCTAAAAAAAAAAAGAATCAGCATAAGATATATTGATGCTCAGCCAATATTTTGTTTGGATTTGTTTGTGCTTCTCTAAAATGTAAATAAAATTTGCAGTGATTAGAAAACGTCCCAGAAATATCAACCCCAAAAATAGAACTTAAAATAAACCCCAAAGGCTAAATTTGTCGCTTTACTTTTTTTTGACAGAAACAGCACTTTATTGATCAAATAACATCAATACAAATTGTCCCCCGGATACAATCCGGAATAGAATAAAAAATCTCACTAAGGTTTAGAGAAGAACAAGATTTAGCTAACAGATGTGCTGCTTCATTCAACTCCCGCCTCACATGAATGAAAGAGGCGGACAGAAAATCTTTGGCCAAGAACTTGATATCATCAACCAGAATTCCCACAGACGACCGGTCCCTGGTTATGGAGTCGAGGCGTTGGATCAGCGAGAGGCAGTCCGTCGCGAAAATAGCTTTGGATACCCCTTCATCACGAGCAAGCATGATAGCTTGACGAAGTCCCATAGCTTCTGCATACTCAGGTTCAGGTGTCCTTTCAAAAAACTGACGGCAAGCAACAGAGCAAGCCCCCAGATGATTACGAATGACAACACCAACGCCCATACCTTTGGAGTACTTGAAAATCGCCGCATCAGAATTAACAAGGACAGAATCCGGAGGCGGTGGCGTCCACTTTAGAGGTGAAGCTTTAGATACACGCCTTTGGTGTGACTCCTATTTGAGCAGGTTTGCTTTGATCAGGTCTATGTAAGCGACAATTTTCCCACACGTGCGAGTCGGTTGTTTGGGAAAACACCATCTCTGCGAGCTTCATTCCTTGCTTCCCAAATCTGCCAAAAACCAATAGCCAGTGTGGCTGCTTGCAGATCAGTGGCCCGAGCGAGGAAATCGAAGATCCATTGTTTGTGTGTCCTGAAGCTCTTCCGCATCAGCTGCAGAGGGATGTGCTGTTTCACTGACCGCCATACCACTCGCGCATACTGGCATGACAACATTGCATGCTCGATGTCTTCCACGCGATCACAGAACACACACGGTCCTGTCTCTGGAAACCTGGCGTTTCATCAGCTGTACACCACTTGGAAGACAGTTGTGAGCAAAACGCCATAAATGAATTTTCATCTTCCCTGGCGCTTTAATGCTCCATATAGATTTCCAATGCTTCTCTGTTGCCTTCACATTTGATGTACACACCTTGCCCGTTCTACTCTGAGTCTGAAAGAATTTAATCGAACGAGCAAAATAATAAGCAGAATGAACTGTATAGATGCCATGCTTTGTGAATGGCCAGCAGACAAAGTCCTCCCCACCACGGCGAGGAAGACTAATCTGAAGGATCATTGCTGCCACTGCTGGGGAGAAGAAAGCATGGACCGTTTCTGCACACCACTCGCTTCCATCCTCATTCAATAAACAGTGCACTGTCGCCACTTCAGGGATCTGTGAAGATGGTTTCAGCAGCTCTGGAGGGAACCGAGGCACCCAGTTGTCACTTACTATCTTGACAGTCTTGCCATCACCAATGCCCCACCGAACACCCTAGGCTAGAAGATCTCTCCCATGAAGAATACTTCTCCACGTGTATGACGATGTTCTTGGCTTTGGGGCATGCCGAAATCGATGTCGGAAGTACCTTCCTTTGAGAACCCTCGCACAAAGAGATCCAGGTCACATCAGCGCCAACCCTGCTTAGCCAAGATCGTTGAAGAGGGCGGTCGCGAAACCCCATGCCTCCCAAGCCTTTTGAGTTGACAACCATGCCCACGATCTCGGTGAATCTTCTTCTTTCCATCCTCCTAACCCCACCATCTATTGGCAATAATAGATCTAAATTTATCACATGTGGTAGCGGAGTTGAAAACAACTCATGACAAAGGTTGGTATTGCTTGGATAATCGACTTGAGCAAAGCTTCATTCCCACTTGAGAGGCTTATCACCAACCCATTGATGCATTTCCATATCACATCATAGAGAAACTTGAAGGTGGCTGTGGGAGAACGACCAACCGACGTCGGCATGCCTAAGTATAGATCATTCAGCACCTCGCTTTGTACTCCCAAGCTTGTCTTCACATCATTTTTCACTTGGTCATCACAGTGTGTACCAAAGAAAACCGAGGATTTCTCAAGATTAACTTTCTGGCCTGAGCCATCACAGTATATCTTGATTGTGTCCTTAAGATCCATCACACTCCTTTTATCACTTCTAGCAAAGAAGATGCTGTCGTCTGCAAACAGTAGATGGGAAATAGGGGGACCAAGTCGACCATTGCGAATTCCATAGAGCTCACCTCGGTCCTCCCGTTGTTGCAACATACATGACAAACCTTCCGTACAAAGAAGAAACAAATATGGACTGATAGGATCTCCCTGACGAATAACCCTCGATGGAACCACTGGTTTAGTTAACCCACCATTCACACGAACGACATAGCGCACACACGTTACACATCTCATCACCGTCTGAATCCATGAGGGGTCAAAACCAAGCTTACATAGGCAACCATAAAGATAGTTCCATTCCACCCTGTCGTACGCCTTCATCATATCAATTTTCAAAGCAAAGAAGGGTTTCTTGGATTGTTGGTTCCGAATTGTGTGTAAACACTCGAAATCAATCAAGGCATTATCTGTGATAAGTCTACACGGAACAAATGCACTATGTTGTTCAGAAACAACATCCGGAAGAAACACTTTGAGCCTATTTGCTAGAACCTTGGAGGTTACACAAGCTGATGGGTCTGAAATTTTTAAGATGCTTCGGCTTGGAAACCTTGGGAATAAGGACAATAATAGAGTCGCATAGACCCTCTGGAATCTCTCCTCCACAAAGAAAGCTCCTCACGGCATTACAAATTTCCGTTTTGAAAAAATCCCAATGCTTTTGGTAGAATAACGTCGGGAAACCATCTGGTGCTTTAGTTGGCCCCATCTGAAAAAGTGCAGTCTCGATTTCCTTGTTGGTGTACGGCTTGCATAGATAGGCATTCATATCAGAGGTAACTTTGACAGGAATAGAGTCCAGAACTGCATCCACCGAGTCACAAGGTTCAGAAGAAAAAAGTTGTTCATAAAACTTGTACACCATACCTTTAATCTCCCCTTGTGTCTCACACTTTGAGCCATCATCACGCACTAGAGTATAGATTTTATTTGTACGCCGTCGCGCTGATGCCCTCGCATGAAAATATGCGGTGTTTCTATCTCCCTCCCGGAGCCATTCCACTCGTGATCTTTGACGCGCCATAGTTTCTTCACAATCAAACAAGTCACATAACTTGCGCTCAATATCACGTTCCTCAATCACATTAGCATCTGATACAGGCTGGCCCCGAAGGTAGAGTAGCTGCTGCTCCATCTTGCGAATTTGTTTGTGAACCGAACCAAAAGTGGCTCGACTCCAGTCCTTCAACATGGGTGCCATACGATTCAGATTATCCCAGGTCAAGCGCAGCGAGGGCGAACTATCACTGCCAGCCGACCATGCAGACTCCAAAACCTCTCTGTACTCAGATGATTTTCGTCACATAGCTTCATATTTAAAACCGTGTGACACAGGTTGACCAGCAGACCTCCTTAGGTTTTTGTCCAGAATAACAAGGACCAAATAGTGGTCTGAAGAGGTTGTGATAATATTTTCGACAGTGCAATCCTCGAACATGCTCTGGAAATCGGCGTTTGCAACAGCCCGATCGAGGCGCACACGAATATTGGTGTTGGCATCCTGACAATTTGTCCACGTAAATTTTGGCCCTTCAAAACCGAGATCCAACAAACTGCAGTCTTGTAGGCACTCCTGGAACGCCATAATTTGAGCATCAGTGCGATCACGAGGACCCACATGCCCGTCCTGACTAAGAACTTCATTGAAATCGCCGCAACACAGCCACAGCCCGTTCCAGGTTGATCACAACGAGCGAAGGAGGTCCCAAAACACGTGTCGAAGATCACGCCTCGGTTCCTCATAAACAAATGATGCCCTCCAAGTCATTCCTCCTTCCGGTGTAATAAGCGTGTCAATGCACTGGCTACTAAAACCTTGAATAGAAACTGATATAGAGGACAACCAAAACAGACCCAAGCCACCGCTTTGGCCAACACTGCTAACAGAAAAACATCCAGAGTATCCAAGTGACCACATGAAACTCCGTACTCTAGAATCCCTCATCTTTGTCTCTGAAAGAAAGAGGAGGGCGGGACGATGAACTCTCACCAACCAGCGAAGCTCGCCAACTGTCGCGTTCGTCCCGAGTCCACGACAGTTCCAGCAAAGAAGTATCATTGCTTGTGTCGGGGCTGCTCAACGGCTCCCACCTGATCTGCCGATCCATTGTTACCACTCTTCTTCAACTTCTTATTGGAATCCGTGCTCACATCATCATCAGTTAAAATCTCGTCTGCCTTCTTAGCCTGAGCGCCCCGGTGAACCACCAAGGTTGACATTGGATCCACAACCGCAGCCTCTATCACAGGTTCTATCACAGGCTGGATTTTTGCACGATAAGTCTGTTGTGACTTGCGTTTTTGTCCTACTGCTGAGACACTATTGTCACGGGCAGGGTCATTCATGGAAATACCCTTCCCTGACTTAGCTGTGGCGCGGGTACGCGGCTGCTTTTTCTTACTTGGAGATGAAACCTCACCCCCAACGTCATGTTTCCCTTGCTGCCGAGGCCCCCCACTTCCATTAGCTGACTGACCAGCCCTATCTGATGTAGGCTGTGTATATGATCTGCCCTGCCCAGTTGCTGCAGAACCACTCGAAGATTGTGTACCTTGATTTCTCCTTTTCCTCTCATCTAGTGCACACAAACGATCAGCTGAATAAGGCAGCTTTCCCTCTGCATCTCGCTCTCCCGGGTTTGAACATTCCAGAGAAGAATGACCAACAACTCCACATGAGTGGCAGTAAAACGGAAGATTCTCATATTGGACATCAAACCAATCTGTTGCGTTCCGGCGTTGGGAGAAGACAGTGACTCCCCGTAGGAGCGGTTTGCCAATGTCGATCTCCACGCGGACATGCATAAAACTACCCCAGCATCTCCCCATGTCATCGCAGTCCACCACAGGAGTAGACCCAGCAATACCGAGAGAACTAGCAATCAGCGCACCCCATTTCTTGTGCATGTAACCAAAAGGAAGGTTGATTATCCGAGCCCAAACCTTCAAACCGTTGAACACCATATCCTTGGGTTTCTGATCGATGTCAAAATCTTGGAGTAGCACCGCATGTTTGCCCACTACCCAGGGAGGACCATCAACAACCCGACACTTGTCCACCTTCGATCCAAATTCAGCCACAAACAAGTTATCACCGGCCGGATTTAGAGAAAGGCCACGCGGGTTTCCCCACGCAGAACGAGCGCCGCGGAGATCGTGCTAATATGCAGTTTATTCGGAGAAAGCACCTTGCCGACGATCGCCCACCGAGAATGGACACGGATATCCTCGCCTCCATTGTCTAGCACCACTGCAGCAGCCACCGCGGTCGTTAGGCGGAGACGTTCCATCATCTCCGAGACGTGATCCTCAGATCCGGTCGCCGCCGCCATAGGTGGAGGAGTCCCATGTACACTCCCCCCGGAAACACCGCCCCCCGTCGAGGAAGGCATCGCCATCGCCTTGCCGCTCCCGTTCGTCGCTGGTGGACCCGTCATCATCGACCCTGCCAAAGCTGTAGCTAACCAAGGACGGGCAGTTCTCCAGGAGAACCCCTTGATCGTCCCGAGACAGCAAAACGGCCAGAGGGAGTATCCACTCGGATACCTGAGAGAGACAGGAGGGAACGAGGAAGAGATCGCACTCGCAAGGGCGACTCAGAGATTGATTCAAACCCTAGGGAAGGCAGCCGCCATGGGGATCGCCAGCCCTAGGAGAGAGAAACAAAAAACCGTTGTCGCTTTACTTTTGAAGAAAGGATTTAAAACATTTATGACTCTAAAACCAAGGACAAATAAGTCACCAAACAACATTTATGTCTCACCCTCTTCCTATGCATAGGCATATTATAAGCAAACGAGTTGCCCTAGATTTTTTCTACTTGTGAACGTGTGAGGCATCGCAGGGCCTAGAGACCGCTATTAATCAGCGGTGGGAGTACAATTACAATAAGGACCTCAGGAAGAACGAAAATTAAATCTAAGTCCTTCTTTTACAACCAGAACCCCACAAAAATTTTCAAAAACGCAATTAAGTCCAGAATCGCCTTTGATGAGCTTTGACCTCCAGGTGCAACCGCTGTTTCATCCACCGAGGAAGGAACCACTTGGGGAGGTAGCAATGCACACCGCCACGCCGAGATCGGAGTAGATGCTCCAGCAAAGGAGGAATAAGAATCTTGAGACGAACATCTCGAGCACAACATGGCCACCCTTGCAGCCGACGATTACCAGGTAGCTCCGCTTGGGTACTACTACAGGGGTCGCATCCTCCACCTACCACCATTGGCACCCCCAACCACCAGCAGCAATAGAACCATCACTGTCCTCCCCCTCACTAACGAGGGGTAACCTTGGCAATGCCCATTGTTATGGACTTAGGGTTTAATGGAAAAGAGAGCGTTGGGGATTTCGTCCGCTAATCAGACAAACAATGAAGTCGATATAGTCTAATTATTGCAAAAGCTCGGTTACAAAGTCACCGTTTCGCTATTTGCGATATAGCTTATGGTGGATTGCTGGAAAACTAAGGTGTCCTCTCCGTTGGGTCTTCCCAGCCTTTATGAGAGGCTGGGTCCTGGATCTGTAGCCGGAGAGGTTACAAGTTAAGGTTACAATGCGAACTCTCTGTCGGTTCCTAAATACTCCTTAACAGATAAGGAAAGTCTTTGTTCCGTCGGTGGTTCATGGACTTCTTTGGGCCTTCATGGGCCATAAGATTTTATGCGCCTAGGGTAAGTAAACATAGGGACCCAATAGGTCATACCCATGTCATTCACCACCAACCAAGAGGAGCTACCGTGATGGGAGAGTCGTCACTTATTGAGAAGAGGCCTCATCTTCCAGACAAATCCATCGCCTTCCCCGGAAGAACGATGGAGAGAGTGTAGGATACTGGCGTACCACGCCGATGCACCCAATCAAGAAGAACCCCACCATTATACAAATCCATCGGCGTTGCCTCTTCCTCTTCCCTCCGGCTCCATGACCGATAGGTGAGAGAATACACAGCCAAACAACACAACAGATCGAGCAGGGGCAAACTACGACTTTATTATAAGAGAGACCTACGGCGATGCCAACCTAACGAGGTTCAATCTTGTCAATGCCCATTGTTATGGACTTGGGTTTTGGAGAAGATGGGGATGCTGGAAGTCATGAACGGTTAATGGACAAACACAGGACACGAGATTTACCAGTTTAGACCACGGAGGAAAACCCTACTCGCTTGCATTCTGCTCTGATTACGTAACCGATGATTACAAGGGTGCGCAGATGTAATCTGGCGTGAGGTGTGTACAAGGTGAGTTGAGGGGTCCTTCTCGTTATACTCTCCTGTCCTTTATATAGATAGGCTAGGTCTTGGGACAGGTCGAGTCGGTTACAAATTAGGGTTGATACCCTTTGAAATTCTATCTAATCTAGACTTGTCCTCCAAGGAGTCGAAACCTCCATGGGCTTGGACCACCCGAAATCTTCATGGGTTGCGTGTCCTTGCTTTTCCTTCCTTGGGCTGGACCAGGTATACTAATGTTGTGCACCCGTAGGGTATATCCATGTCAAGAGCCTCGAGTGTTCAATAATCAGATTCGTGGAGTCTCTCAATCTTCGGGTGCTATGTAGTTTGAACCTGTTTTACAAGGAGAAATGTTTAGTTCATAGGGATTGTTGATGTGTGTGCCTGACTCACCCGACGGATCAGTGCCAGTTAACTGTCTTAGGACAAAACAACATGATCTTCATCAAACTCGAGTCTCCGGACTCGAATTCAGAATGATTGCTGGTGTGATTTGACTCAGGACATTGTGGTCTTACAGGAGTCGAATCCCAGTGATTTTCAAGTGATGTACCCAGCACGTCCATCGGGATTTTCATCATGCCTGTTTTCACGGAAGTTTACTGGTAGAGCGTAGTCAGGTGCGTCACCAGGCCATCAGATGATATCTGTAGGGCTTATCTTTGCATCATAGACACAACATCTGAAATTTTATCACCGCGAAGGTGTTTCGGGTGGCCAAGGAGACTGCTTCTCACTTAGCGTTGGTTTGGGCAAAATTGCCAAAAATATTTTGTCGTATTTGATCTGAAGGATCGAAGTCCAATAGTTCATAGGGTGCGCGGACAGCGCTCCTTATGAGAGTAGCCCCCGAGTGTAGAATCGAACAGAGACTTTAGTTTAGTAGTCCGAAGGACACAAATTTTTTCAGATGCAAAACCAATGCTCCCTATGGGAGTAGCCCCCGAGTCCATAGTGGAGTCGCAAACTCGACGTAGTACTCGAATATAATTTTGAGGTAATGTTACCTTTGCAAATTTTTAGGTGCACGACCAGTGCTCCTAATAGCAGTAGCTTCCGAGTAGTTTCTCGAATTGTAGATTCGAGTAAGTACTGTATGTTCAGTCGACATCTTCGAGCCATTGCTGGCTTTGCCTTGATGACGTCAGCGATGACGATTGGTGATCTCAACCGTCTGCGGCAGCAGAGATGACGTGACGAGATGATCGTGGGTCCCACCGTCTGACTTGACATTGACTAGTCATGCGTAAGCGTGGCGAGAATTACGTCATCTCCATGATTTCCGTGCGTACTGGATGGCGTGCTGGCGATGGTTCATTTTGGTGCCAACACGTGTACGGTGAGATCTGAGGTGCACACTAGGGCTTCTCAATCGACGGCTCGTGTGCATCGTGTTCGTCCTTTTATACTGCAGGGAAACAGTGATTTTTTTACCCTTCGTCATTTGCTCATCTCCATTGTCTTTATTTTTCGCGAGCTTTTCTGCCCTTTGTTGCGTACTGGAAATTCTCCACACTTTTCCTTCCTCGTTCTTGCGCTCACACCGCCGCACTCGCCGCTTCAAGATGGGCAAGTCTAAGAAGACGGGAACTGTTGGAGCTGGATCGAGCGCCGCCGGCGCTGGCAAGAAGATCGCTGCTACGGCCCGCGCCACTGACGATGGATGGAAGCGCACGGAGATGCGCGAGGCGGATCTGAGCAAGCTGCATGATGCTGGATTGATCTCCAAGGACAAGGAGGACGCCATCCTCCCGAGACAAGAGGTAATTCCTCGGCCACCCGAAGGGTTTCGGGTGATGTTTTATGCCTTCGTTCTCCGAGGCCTTTCTTTGCCTGTCCACGAATTCCTTCGTGGACTCCTTTTTTCTCTACGGGATTCAATTGCATCATCTGTCTCCCAATTCTCTTCTTCACATCACTTGTTTCATCACTCTCTGCAAGTGCTGGCTCGGTATCGAGCCGCACTTTGGCCTCTTCTGGAAATTCTATTCCATGAAGAGGCGGTCCGGCACCGGTGGTGTTTATACGCTTGGTGGCTACATCATCTCCATTCGCTCCTCTGTCCAATTATTTTACTTCTCTATTTGCAAGTCCATCCAATACTGTCGGAGGAAGTGGTTCTATATCCGCGACATCAAGTTGGACGGGCAGCATTTTTTGGTCTCGCCCCTTTCGACTCCGCCCAGAAGATTATCCCAAAGAGGTCGTGGAAGAACGACGTCTTAGAGGGTGAAACGATGGAGATGGAGAAGCTCTACCAGCGCATGGAGGCACTCCAAATGGTGGCCGACAAGGAGGTCAACAGTGTCGACATCATCCGCACCTTCCTTAAGCGTTGGGTGTAGCCACTCCAAGCGAGGGCGCATCCGATGTTCCTGTATGCTGGCCGCAGCGATCCGACAAGGGTTTCACCTGAGGAGTTTTCTTCGAGTGACCTTGATAGAGCTCTTCGGCACCTGCTAAAGTTCAAGGTCGACGAGGACCTCCCAGGGAAATCCTTGACCTCGCGTCCAGCGCCAAGAAGGCGGTTCCGCATGTGGAAACTTGTAGCTTTGCGCGTTGCGCTTTTTCGAGCACCTTGTTGTTTGTTAATGTTACTTATCCCGTTTTATTTTGTCTTCTGTTTGCAGGGCCTCAAGGTAGCGTAGATGACGCCCCTCTACCTGAGAATTTCCCCGTTTTATCTTGGAGGCCTTCTCTCCGGTATGATTCATGAGTAGTTCCACCTTGGACTATGGGTCCATGTAGTAGCTAGATGGTTGTATCTCCTCCTTTGTGCTTTCATGTATAGATCTTGTGAGCTCCGTTCATGACCAAGATCTAATCTATTTGTAATCATGCATGTTGTGTTTATGGGATCCGATGGATATTGAGATTATTATGTTGGTTTGATTAATGGTTTTGTCTTTATGATTCTATCATGTCTGTGTTGTTTGTGATCTTGCATGCTCTCCGTTGTTAGTAGCTATCTTGACCAAGTAGTTGCTAGTGACTCCAAGAGGGGGTATTTATGCTCGATAGTGGGTTCATGCCTCTAGTTTTCAAGGGAAGTGACAGAAATCTCTTCGGTTATAGATGTGATGTTGCTACTAGGGAGAAAAAAACGGTCTCTTGTTCATGGAACATGTGGACTGTTTACCTTACACACTTTGCTAAAAGCAGTTGCATGTTGCTTGCAACTTAATACTGGAGGGGGTTCGGATGATAACCTGAAGGTGGACTTCTATTCATAGATGCAGTTGGATGACGGTGTATGTATATTGTTGTATTGCCCACTCAACCTCATAGGATCTTTCTGGCTAGTAATTGCATTGTTATGCCTTGCTCGATTCTGCCAATTGCCCTATTGTAATTTGTTTACCCTTCATGCCTTGTTGTTTGTCTAAGGAGAGCACCTCTAGTGAACTATGGACCCCGGTCCAATCTTTACCTACCATCGATACATTTTCCATCACATTTGTTTACTTGTCAAACCATACATTACCTTCCACGCTTAATCCTTTATTGTTACAAGAAACGGTGAGCTTGACAACCTCACCGATTCGCTGGGGCAAAGTCTTGAGTTTGTGTTGTGCGGTCTCGTGTTGCTTGCAACACCTATGTGATGTTTCCTTCCTCCTACTGGTTCGATAACCTCGGTCTCAACTGAGGGAAGACTTGATGTTGTACTCTTCACACCTTGCTCTTGGGGTTCCCAACAAGACTCCACATTAAGCACCAAGTTTTCTGGCGCCATCAAGGAGTCATCACGCCTCCCTGCCGTGCCCATTCGGGCGGTGGCTCCGCAGCTGCCGGCCAAGAAGAAGAAGAAGAATGATAAGGCGGCTCCTGTCTTCAATTTTTTAGACATTGAATCGTAAGTCATTTTTTTGCTTGAGTCTTGTTACCATGTTCGTGTTCGTAGCTTGTTGTTGATCTGATAAGTGCTAGCAGCAACCCTTCGAAGGAGTCCCTTGACAGGGACACCGAAGAAGTCATTGCGGAATCAAAGTCGGTAGCCTCTTTTCCCCAGGTGGTGGCCAACTCCGAGGATGATGAATCAAGCTCTGCTAGGTGAGAAGCTCGTGCACTCATGACTCGGAAGGCGACATGCAAACCTTCGGAGTCCACACCTGAGCACTTAAGTGTTGTTCTTTTACTGTGTGTGTGGGGGGGGGGGGGAGCCCCCGAGTCCTTTATTTATCTGACATGTTGGTCTTTAGCTTTGTGGGGGGAGCCCCCGAGCCTTTTATTCATCGTGTTTGTTTGCTTATTTTGTAGCCTTTTGTCTGCGGCGCAAACCTCCTCATCCAGTAGCATCTGTCACTGGAGAGTGATCTCAAGCAGTTCCAAGGTGCGTAGCTTTTGTCTTTGTTTATTTTTCTAAGTGCAACAAGTTTTTTTTGTCTGTTTGCCCAATGCTTCTTCATGCTGCAGATGAGAACAATGCTGCTCTTAGAGGTGAACGCTCTTGAAAAGAGCCTCGGCCAGGAGAAGAAGGCATGGATGCCGTGGAGGCCTGCGCCATCGTAGGAGGTCAAGATCACGAAAAGCACTCGTGGATGTTCTGACCACTGGAGAAGGCCATGGCCGACAAGCTCATGGTTTCTTCCAAGGCTATCTCTGGTAAGTTGCTCTTGTACCATTTGGGTGTTCCGTTTTTTGAGTGCGTTTTATCCTTTCTCATTCAAGTGTTCTTTTCTTCTTCTTGTCATATGGTTCTGGCATCGCGTTTGATCGTGGCGTGATGCGTGCAGCAACACTTCATTGGGAGACCCCAAGAGGAAGGTATGATGTGGTACATCAGAAAGTTTTCCCTCATTAAGAAACCAAGTTTATCGAACCAGTAGGAGGAAGGAAACGTCCCAAAGGTGTTGCAAGCAACGTGGAAACCTGCACATCACAAACTCAAGACTTTGCCCAACTAACAGTGAGGTTGTCAATCTCACCGGTTATTGTAACAAAGGATTAACTGTATGGTGTGGAAGGTGATGATGTTTTGCAGCAAGTAAACAGTAACAGTGGAAGATGTATCAATGGTAAAGATTGGACCGGGGTCCATAGTTCACTAGAGGTGCTCTCCTTAGATAAACAACATGGCATGAAGAGTAAACAAATTACACCAGGACAATTGATAGGAACTGAGCAAGGCATAACAATGCAATACCAGACAAAAAGATCCTATGAGATTCGATTGGGCAATACAACAATGTACATAGACCGCCATCCAACTGCATCTATGACTAGAAGTCCACCTTCAGGTTATCATCCGAACCCCCTCCAGTATTAAGTTGCAAGCAACAGACAACTGCTTTAAGAAAAGTGTGTAAGGTAAACAATCCACTTGTTCCATGAACAAGAGACCGTTGTTTTCTCCCTAGTGGCAACATCACATCTACAACCGAAGAGATTTCTGTCACTTCTCTTGGAAACTAGAGGCATGAACCCACTATTGAGCATAAATACCCCCTCTTGGAGTCACTAGCAACTACTTGGCCAAGATAGCTACTAAGAACGGAGAGCATGCAAGATCACAAACAGCACACAGACATGATAGAATCAATAAGACAAAACCATTAATCAATCTGACATAGTAATCTCAATATCCATCGGATCCCCACAAACACAACATTCATGATTACAAATAGATTAGATCTTGACCATGAATGGAGCTCACAAGATCTATACATGATAGCATAAGGAGGAGATACAACCATCTAGCTACTACATGTACCCGTAGTCCAAGGTGGAACTACTCACGCTTCATACCGGAGAAGAAAGCCTCCGGGATGATCTCCCCTCCGGCAGGGTGCCGGGAAGTGAAGGGTTTCGCGGCATAGTAAATCAAAATTTTCTACGGAGCGAACAGAGGGAAAGCCAAGATCTAATCTAGGAGATGCAAACAACGAGAGAGATTGGATTAGATCTTCATACCCTTGAAGATTCGCACAGCGGAACGTTCGTCGGAACGTGGGTGATGTAGTCGTACTCGCTTCTCCTCCTCGTGATCCGATCCGATCTAGCACCACAAGTGGCGGTGGCTCCGTGAGATGCACACGTGCAGCACCTCGACGTCTCCTCCTTCCTCGGACCAGCAAGTATGGTGGAGAGATAGATTGGATATACAACACGACGGCGTGGTGTATATGGTGGAGAATTTCGCGGCAGGCCGCCTACAAAGTCGGGAGGAGAGAGGAAAGCTAGCAAGGCGGCTAGGGTTTGGAGGAGAGGTGTAGGGGTTTGGTGCGCCCACCCATCTTTATATAGAGGGGGCAGCCCCCCCCTCCCCAAGCCCAAAGGATAAGGAGTGGGGGCATGGACTCTCCTCTTTAGAAACCCTATCTCTAGTTTAAACGATTTAAACTCTCTAGGATCGGCTGGGCCCTATGGGGCCTTGTGCCCTGGCCCAATGCGGCCAGGACACTCCCTCATAGGCCCATGCCCCTCCCGGAAGGTGGGGCCACGTTGGTCCCCTTCGGAAGGTTCTAGAAGCTACGGTACAATACCGATTAACGGAACAATTCAACTCCAAAACTGCATTGCCTTATATGAATCTTATTCTCGGACCATTCGGAACCTCTCGTGATATCCGGATCCCATCCGAGACTCGAACAAAAATTCATAAACCAATTATCCAATCTATCCTAGCGTCGAGATCGTTAAGTGTGTGACCTGCGGGTTCGAGAATATGCGCACATGATCTTCTATCAATAATCAAGCGGGGTGCAGGCACCCATATTGACTCCACACATTCATCGATGATCATATCGGATGAACCACGATGCCAGGATTCAATCAATCCCATATATATATTCCCTTCGTCTCGCGATATTTTACTTGCCGAGATTCGATCGTCGATGCGTCATACCTAGTTCAATCTCGTTCGCAGCAAGTACTTTACTCGTTCGTAATCCGATATCACTTTGTGATTAACTCCTTAACCACATGCTTGCAAGCGGTGTTGATATCGATTCGAGTGGGCCCAAGTATATCTCTCCGACTTGGGAGGGACAAATTCCATCTCGATACATACAACCCAATGAGATACTTTCCGATCACCGAGACACCTTTATGATCACCCTCTCATAGGATGACGTTTGATGACCTCAAAGCTTTCTTCGATACTGTGGAGTTGTATTATCTCATGGTCTAAGGAATACAATATTTGACATAAGAAAAGCTTCAAAGACGAACACGATGACACGATCTAATTGCTTTGCTTAGTTTGGGTCTGTCCATCATATCATTCTCCAATGATATGATCTCATTATCAATTGACAACTCATGTCTATGGTTAGGAAACCTTAACCATCATTGATCAATAAGCTAATACATAGAGGCGTACTAGGGACACGGTGTTGTTCACAAACCACACAAGTATTAAAGTTTCCGCTTAATACAATTCTAGCATGGAATATAAACTTTATCATGAACAAGAATTATAATAATAACATCTTTATTATTGCCTCTAGGGCATAATTCCAACAGTCTCCCACTTGCACTAGAGTCAATAATCTAGTTTACATCGCAACAATCTCACACCCATGGCAATCGAGGTGTTGATCATGTTTTACACGTGGAAGAGGTTTAGTCAATGGATCTGCGACATTCGGATCGTATGTACTTTGCTAATCTTGATCTCCATCTTCTATATAATCTCGGATTATATGAAACTTGCGGTTGATATGCTTGGTCTTTGGATGATATCTTGGTTCCTTAGCGAGTGCTATGGCGCGATGTTGTCACACAATATCTCCATGGGTCCAATGCACTTGGAACCACGCCAAGCTCGATGATGAAGTTTCGATCCAAACTCCTTCACTTGACGCTTCTGCAGCAGCCATGTATTCCGCTCTTTGTAGATCCCGCGATCACGCTTTGCTTGACTTCTCCATCTCACTCATCCATTCAAAATATAAACGTATCCCGTTCGAGATTTGGAATCATCCTTGTCGGTTGTCAAAACTAGCGTCGACGTAACCTTTACGACAAGCTGTTCATCACCCCATAGACTAAGAACATTTCTTTAGTCCTATTTAGGTACTTTAGGATGTTCTTCACGGCTGTCGATGTTCCACTCTGGATCACTTTGATATCCGCCGTCAAACTAAGAGCATTGGACACATCCGGTCTAGTACACAAAGATGGCATACATGATGGAACCTATGGCGAGGCATAAGGCACTTTGCTCATAGCTTCCTATCATTTACCAGAGCTAGACACCGAGCCTTGCTCAATATCTTACCCGACAACATAGGCATCGAACCTTTCTTTGCCTTATCCATTCGAACCTTTTGAACTTTGTCTAGGTATGTACTCTGGCTTAAAGCTATCAGGCGTCTTTGTCTATCTCTATATATTTTGATGCCCAATATATAAGCAGCTTCACCTAGGTCTTTCATTGAAAAACACTTGTTCAAATAACTCTTCACATTGTTAAGCATGTTGTTGTCATTTCCGATAATCAATATGTCATCCACATATAGTACCAGAAACGTCACCGAGCTCCCACTCACTTTCTTGTAGATACAAGCTTCGTAGCAATTTGGAACAAATCCAAAGCTCTTGATCACTTGATCAAAACGAAGGTTCCAACTCCGAGATGCTCGCTTCAGTCCATAAATGGAACGCTGAAGTTTGCATACTTTACTAGCATCCTTAGGATCGACAAAACCTTCGGGTTGCATCATATACAACTCTTCATCAATGTTGCCATTGAGGAACGCAGTCTTGACATCCATCTGCCATATTTCATAATCATGAAACGCAACAATTGCTAATAAAATCCGAATGGACTTAAACATCGCTACGGGAGAGAAAGTCTCATCGTAGTCAACACTTTGAACTTGTCGAAAACCTTTCGCGACAAGCCGTGCTTTATGGACGGTAACATTACCATCCGCGTCCGTTTTCTTCTTGAAGATACATTTGCAGTCAACGGCCTTTCGGTCGCTAGGATGGTCCACCAAAGTCCATACTTCGTTTTCGCTCATGGATCCCAATTCGGATTTCATGGCTTCTAGCCATTTCTCAGAGTCTGGGCTCATCATCGCTTCCTCATAGTTCGTAGGTTCACTGTCTTCTACCAACAAGACAGTCAAGACAGGTTGTACCACTCGGGAGGGCGCGACCTTGTCGACTGCGATGTTCAAGAGCGACATCGTCCAAAGCTTCATGATCCTTGTCATTAGCTTCCTCTATTGTTGGTGCAGTGACCGAACAATTTCAGGTCTTGCGCTACTCTCAATTCAAGAGAAGGTTCAATAACCTCGCCTAGCTCTACTTTCCTCCCACTCACTTCTTTCGAGAAACTCCTTCTCAAGAAAGGAACCGTCTTTCACAAACACTTTGCCTTTCTGTTTATAGAAGGTATACCCAATAGTTTCCATAGGGTATCCTATGAAGACGCATTTCTCGCTTTGGGTTCGAGCTTGTCCGCATCAACTTCGACGAAGCTTCAGATCCCCAAACTTTAAGAAACGACAACTTAGGTTTAGCACCAAACCAGTTCATACGTGTCGTCTCAACGGATTTAGATGGTGCCCTATTTAAAGTGAATGCAGCGGTTTCTAATGCATAACCCCAAAATGATAACGGCAAATCAAGAAGAGACATCATTGATCGGACCATATCTAATAGGGTTCGATTCCTGCTCAGACACACCATTGCTGTGGTGTTCCGGTGGCGTGATTTGTGAAACGATTCCACTTGCTTTAAGATGCGTGAGAAAATCATAACTCAAATATTCACCTCCACGATCGGATCGTAGAAACTTAATCTTTACATTACGATGGTTCTCCACTTCATTCGAAATTCCTTGAACTTTTCAAATGTTTCAGATTTATGTTTCATTAAATAGATATACCCATATCTAATTAAGTCATCGGTAAAAGTAAGGAAATAGCGATATCCACCGGTCAAATACTCATCGGTCCGCATACATCGGTATGTATGATTTCCAACAAGTCCGCTGCTCGCTCCATCATTCCGAGAACGGGTATTGATCATCTTGCCCATGAGGCATGGTTCGCATGTGTCAAATGATTCAAAATCAAGAGACTCCAAAAGTCCATCGAATGGAGTTTCTTCATGCGCTTTACACCAATATGACCTAGACGACAAAGTACACAAATAAGTAGTATTATCACTATCTACTTTGCATCTCTTAGCCTCAATGTTATGGATGTGTGTTTCATCCCTTTCGAGATTTAGAAGAAATAAACCATTCATAAGAGGTGCATGACCATAAAAGATGTTACTCATATAAATAGAACAACCATTATTCTCCGATTTAAATGAATAAACGCCTTGCAATAAACACGATCCAGAATAATGTTCATGCTCAACGCAGTACATAATAACACTTATTAAGGTTTAAAACTAATCTCGAAGGTAAAACTAAGGAGAGCGTCGACGACCATCACATCAACTCTTGATCCGCTGCCAACGCCGCATCGTCACCTCATCCCTCGCAGTTACCGCCTATTCCGTAGCTCCTGCTTCGAGTTACAAATATTATCAACGAACCGATATCAAATACCCGTGCACTACAACGAGGGCTAGTAAGGAAAACATCAATAACATGTATACCAAATATACCTTTGATGGTGCCACCTTCTTGTCCGCTAAGTACTTGGACAGCTTGCCAAAGGACCCTTGTCCTTCCAATAGATGCACTCAAAGGTCCTTAGGACAAGACTTGAGCTTCTTCTCGCCAGGAGCATTGCGCTTGCCGCCTCTTCTTGAAGGGCTTCTTTGCTCCCTTACCTTTCTTAAAGGAGGATTGTTGACCATCAACACATGATTATCCTTTTGATGTCCACCTCAGCCTTCACTTTTATGAAGAGCTCGGTGATTGTATCTGGAGCCAACTGATTATGAGTCACTACAAAACTTTTGTAGCCGGAGGAGTGATTGCAGAACCCTGTCAATCTTGAGCTCCTCTGGAATCGTGCATTCCAGTTGCTCAAGGCGTTGAGTGTAGCCCGACATCTTTATGGCGTGCTCACTAACGGAACTCCCATCCTCCATCTTGCAGTTAAAGAACTTCTCAGAGATCTCATATCTCTCAGAACGGGCTTGAGTCTGAACATGGTTTTCAGCTCCTCGAGAATCTCAAAGGGCCCGGGATATGTTTCAAAATGATTTTGAAGTTCCAGTTCCATAGCAAACAACATGGTGCTCTTAATCACACCATAATCATCTTTGCGCGACTGATAGACAAATTTCTCATCACCAATGCTTGCAGTGCAGGGGTCACCTAACGCTTTCCCAAGGACATAGTCCTTTGTCCGCCGAGAATGATTCTTAGATTGCGGAACCAATTGGTGAAGTTAGACCCATTGTTTCTAAGCTTTTCCTTCTCAAAGAAAACGTTGAAGTTGAAGTTGGATTTGGCCATGTGATCTACAGTATTTGCAAGTACAATTTAGACTATGTTCATGATAAATAGTTCAACTTAATCAAATTACTAAATGAACTCCCACTAAATTCAACATCCATCAAGTTGTTTAGTGAACACGATCCAAATTCACCACACCTAATCCGATCATCACGAGAAGAGATGTGGTTTCAATGGTGGACAACAAAGTGTCGATCATATCATTCATATGACTCATGCTTAACCTTTCGGTTCTTGTGTTCCGAGGCCATGTCTGTACATGCTAGGCTCCAAGCTAGACCAAGTATTTCCGCAGTAAACCGGCTTGCACCCGTTGTATGTGAGTGTAGAGTCTATAGCACCCGATCATCACGTGATGCTTAGACACGACGAACTTTCGAACGGTGCATACTTGGGGAGAACACAGTTTTTATCTTGATCTTTATGAGGAATCATCTTATAATGCTATCGTGATCTAAGCATAATAAGATACATAAAGGATAAACATCACATGCATATAACTTTATGTGACATGGTATAGCCAATCTTAAGAATGATCTCCATCTTGTGCGTTAAGCATGATCTCCATCACTCCACCATGATTGCCTCCACCACGAATAGAAACTACAACTATTGCTAACTACTTAGCGATAAAGTAAAGCTATTACATGGCGCATAAGAAGTTGAATCGTGTCATACACAATTATAAAGACAACCATATGGCTCCTTCCGGTTGTGTACTCATCGACATGCAAGTCGTGAAACATTACAAAACATGATCATCGCATACATTATACACATCACATCTTGGGCCATACCATATCACAAAACACTCCTGCAAAAACAAGTTAGACGCCTACTTTGTTGTTGCATGTTTTACGTGGCTTATGGGAGTAGATGCTAAGAACGATTCTTACCTACGGAAAGCCACAACGGTGATATTATGGTTGCCAAACTCCGTGTTAATCCCATGACAACTATAGTGAGAGAACCGACATCCACCACCGCATGTGGAACAAGCCAAACGTCAAGCGGAGCCGGTCTCGAACGACGTCGTAAGGTTTGGCTCGGACCGCTTCAATCTCACTATCCCGCCATAAGAAGAACACAAACAAGAGGCTTGCAACAGAAAACATCAACGCCGCAACAACCATGTTATGTTCTACGTGAAACACATCTACGCATAGATCTAGCTCGATACCCTTCAAGGGTTTCGGCATAGTAAATCAAAATTTTCTACGAGCTAACGGAGGGAAAGCCAAGATCTAATCTAGGAGATGCAAACAACGAGAGAGATTGGATTAGATCTTCATACCCTTGAAGATTCGATACGGAACGCATTCGGAACGTGGGTGATGTAGTCGTGCTCGCTTCTCCTCCTCGCGATCCGATCCGATCTAGCACCACAAGTGGCGGTGCCTCCGTGAGATGCACACGCAGCACTGACGCCTCCTCCTTCCTCGGACCAGCAAGTATGGTGGAGAGATAGATTGGATCTACAACACGGCGTGGTGTATATGGTGGAGAATTTCTCAGCAGGCTTCGCCTACAAGCGATCGGGAGGGAGAGAGGAAAGCTAGCAAGGCGGCTAGGGTTTGGAGGAGAGGTGTAGGGGTTTGGTGCGCCCCCACCCATCTTTATATAGAGGGGGGAGCAGCCCTAGCCCCTCCCCCAAGCCCAAAGGATAAGGAGTGGGGGGCATGGACTCTCCCCTCTTTTAGAAACCCTATCTCTAGTTTAAACGATTTAAACTCTAGGATCGGGCCCTATGGGGCCTTGTGCCCCCGGCCCAATTCGCCAGGACACCCTAATAGGCCCATGCCCCTCCGGAAGGTGGGGCCACGTTGGTCCCTTCCGAAGGTTCTAGAAGCTTAGACAATACCGATTAACCCGAACAATTCAACTCCAAAAACTTCATTGCCTTATATGAATCTTATTCTCGGACCATTCGAACCTCTCGTGATATCCGGATCCCATCCGAGACTCGAACAAAAATTCATAAACCAATTATCCAATCTATCCTAGCCGAGATACGTTAAGTGTGTGACCTGCGGGTTCGAGAATATGCGTACATGATCTTCTATCAATAATCAACGGTAAGTGCAGGCACCCATATTGACTCACACATTCATCGATGATCATATCGGATGAACCACGATGCCAGGATTCAATCAATCCCATATATATATTCCCTTCGTCTCGCGATATTTTACTTGCCCGAGATTCGATCGTCGGTACCATCATACCTAGTTCAATCTCGTTCCCAGCAAGTACTTTAATCATTCCGTAATCCGATATCACTTTGTGATTAACTCCTTAACCACATGCTTGCAAGCGGTGTTGATATCGATTGCCGAGTGGGCCCGAAGTATATCTCTCCGACTTGGGAGGGACAAATTCCATCTCGATACATACAACCCAACAGATACTTTACGATCACCTGAGAGACACCTTTATGATCACCCTCTCATAGGATGACGTTTGTGAAGGGTTTCGCGGCATAGTAAATCAAAATTTTCTACGGATGCGAACAGAGGGAAAGCCAAGATCTAATCTAGGAGATGCAATCAACGAGAGAGATTGGATTAGATCTTCATACCCTTGAAGATTCGCAATGGAACGCTCGGCCTTAACGTGGGTGATGTAGTCGCATTCGCTTCTCCTCCTCGCGATCCGATCCGATCTAGCACCACAAGTGGCGGTGCCTCCGTGAGATGCACACGCAGCACCTCGGCGTCTCCTCCTTCCTCGGACCAGCGAGTATGGTGGAGAGATAGATTGGATCTACAACACGACGTGGTGTATATGGTGGAGAATCACTGCAGGGCTTCGCCTACAAATAGTCGGGAGGGAGGGGAGAGGAAGGCAAGGCAGCTACTAGGGCTTGGAGGAGGTGTGTAGTAGGGGCGCACCACCCTCTATATAGAGGGGCGGCCAGCCTGCCCTCCTCCAAGCCTATCTCTAGTTTAAACAATTTAAACTCTCCCTTATCTAGAAATCCTATCTCTAGATTTAAACGATTTAAACTTATCTAGGATCGCTGGGCCCTATGGGGCCTTGTGCCCGCCCAATGCGGCCAGGACACTCCCTCATAGGCCCATGCCCTCTCCCGGAAGGTGGGGCCACGTTGGTCCCCTTCCGAAGGTTCTAGAAGCTTCAATAATCCGATTAACCCGAACAATTCGAACTCCAAAAGCACCGCCTTTATATGAATCTTATTATCCGGACCATTCTAACCTCTCGTGATATCCCGGATCCCATCCGAGACTCGAACAAAAATTCATAAACCAATTATCCAATCTATCCTAGCGTCGAGATACGTTAAGTGTGTGACCTGCGGTTCGAGAATATGCGACATGATCTTCTATCAATAATCAACGGAAGTGCAGGCACCCATATTGACTCCACACATTCATATATGATCATATCGGATGAACCACGATGCCAGGATTCAATCAATCCCATATATATTCCCTTCGTCTCGCGATATTTTACTTGCCCGAGATTCGATCGTACCGATCCATACCTAGTTCAATCTGCTCACAGCTAGTAGTTTACTCGTTCGTAATCCGATATCACTTTGTGATTAACTCCTTAACCACATGCTTGCAAGCGGTGTTGATATCGACACCGAGGGCCCAAGTATATCTCTCCGACTTGGAGGGACAAATTCCATCTCGATACATACAACCCAATGGATACTTTCCGATCACCGAGAGACACCTTTATGATCACCTCTCATAGGATGACGTTTGATGACCTCAAAGCTTTCTTCCGTACCGTGAGTTGCATTATCTCATGGTCTAAGGAATACAATATTTGACATAGGAAAAGCTTTGCAAAGACGAACACGATGACACGATCTAATTGCTCGCTTTGTTTGGTCTATCCACCATATCATTCTCCCAATGATATGATCTCATTATCAATTGACAACTCATGTCTATGGTTAGGAAACCTTAACCATCATTGATCAATGAGCTAGTCCATACAGGCGATTAGGGACACGGTGTTGTTCACAAACCACACAAGTATTAAAGTTTCCGCTAATACAATTCTAGCATGGAATATAAACTTTATCATGAACAAGAATTATAATAATAACATCTTTATTATTGCCTCTAGGGCATAATTCCAACATCTCCCACTTGCACTAGAGTCAATAATCTAGTTTACATTTGACAACAATCTCACACCCATGGCAATCGAGGTGTTGATCATGTTTTACACGTGGAAGAGGTTTAGTCAATGGATGCGACATTGATCCGTATGTACTTTGCTAATCTTGGATCTCCATCTCGCTATATAATCTCGGATTATATGAAACTTATGTTGATATGCTTGGTCTTTGGATGATATCTTGGTTCCTTAGCGAGTGCTATGGCGCCAGTAGTCACACAATATCTCCATGGGTACAATGCACTTGAACCACGCCAAGCTCGATGATGAAGTTTCGATCCAAACTCCTTCACTTGACGCTCATAGCAGCCATGTATTCCGCTTCTACTGCAGATCCCGCGATCACGCTTTGCTTGCACTTCTCCAACTCACTCCTCCATTCAAAATATAAACGTATCACGTCTGAGATTTAGAATCATCCTTGTCGGTGTCGAAACTAGCATCGACGTAACCTTTACGACAAGTCGTTCATCACCCCATAGACTAAGAACATTTCTTTAGTTCTATTTAGGTACTTTAGGATGTTCTTCACGGCTGTCCGATGTTCCACTCTGGATCACTTTGATATCCTTTCGTCAAACTAAGAGCATTGGACACATCCGGTCTACTACACAAGATGGCATACATGATGGAACCTATGGCGAGGAATAAGGCACTTTGCTCATAGCTTCCCTATCATTTCATCAGAATGGACAGAGCCTTGCTCAATATCTTACGACAACATAGGCACCTTTGAACCTTTCTTTGCCTTATCCATTACGAACATTTTGAACTTTGTCTAGGTATGTACGGCTTAAAGCTATCAGCGTCTTTGTCTATCTCTATAGATTTTGATGCCTAATATATAAGCGACTTCACCTAGGTCTTTCATTGAAAACACTTGTTCAAATAACTCTTCACATCGTTAAGCATGTTGATGTCATTTCCGATAATCAATATGTCATCCACATATAGTACCGTAAACGTCACCGAGCTCCCACTCACTTTCTTGTAGATACAAGCTTCAGAGAAATTTGGAACAAATCCAAAGCTCTTGATCACTTGATCAAAGCGAAGGTTCCAACTCCGAGATGCTTGCTTCAGTCCATAAATGGAAGCTGAAGTTTGCATACTTTACTAGCATCCTTAGGATCGACAAAACCTTGGGTTGCATCATATACAACTCTTCATCAATGTTCCCATTGAGGAAAGCGATCTTGACATCCATCGCCATATTTCATAATCATGAAGCGCAATTGCTAATAAAATCCGAATGGACTTAAACATCGCTACGGAGAGAAAGTCTCATCGTAGTCAACACCTTGAACTTGTCGAAAACCTTTGCGACAAGCCGTGCTTTATAGACGGTAACATTACCATCCGCGTCCGTTTTCTTCTTGAATATCCATTTGCACTCAACGGCCTTTCGGCGCTAGGAGGGTCCACCAAATTCCATACTTGGTTTTCTCATGGATCCCAATTGGATTTCATGGCTTCAGCCATTTCTCAGTCCGGGCTCATCATCGCTTCCTCATAGTTCGTGGGTTCACCGTCTTCTACCAACAAGACAGTCAGACAGGCTGCCGTACCACTCGGGAGGGCACGCGACCTTGTCGACTGCGACGTTCAAGAGACATCGTCCGAAGCTTCATGATCCTTGTCATTAGCTTCCTCTATTGTTGGTGCAAAGGCCTTTGGAACAATTTCAGGTCCGCTACTCTCCAATTCAAGAGAAGGTTCAATAACCTCGTCTAGCTCTACTTTCCTCCCACTCACTTCTTTCGAGAGAAACTCCTTCTCAAGAAAGGAACCGTTCTTCGACAAACACTTTGCCTTCGGTTCTTATAGAAGGTATACCCAATAGTTTCCATAGGGTATCCTATGAAGACGCATTTCTCGCTTTGGGTTCGAGCTTGTGCATCAACTTCTTGACGTAAGCTTCGCATCCCCAAACTTTAAGAAACGACAACTTAGGTTTAGCACCAAACCACAGTTCATACGGTGTCGTCTCAACGGATTTAGATGGAGCCCTATTTAAAGTGAATGCAGCGGTTTCTAATGCATAACCCCAAAATGATAACGGCAAATCAAGAGACATCATTGATCGGACCATATCTAATAGGGTTCGATTCGCGCTCGAGACACACCATTGCGCTTGTGGTGTTCCGGTGGCGTGATTTGTGAAACGATTCCACTTGCTTTAAGATGCGTGAGAAAATCATAACTCAAATATTCACCTCCACGATCGGATCGTAGAAACTTAATCTTTACATTACGATGGTTCTCCACTTCATTACGAAATTCCTTGAACTTTTCAAATGTTTGATTTATGTTTCATTAAATAGATATACCCATATCTACTTAAGTCATCGGTAAAAGTGAGAAAATAGCGATATCCACCACGTCGAAATACTCATCGGTCGCATACATCGGTATGTATGATTTCCAACAAGTCCGTTGCTCGCTCCATCATTCAGGAACGGGTATTGATCATCTTGCCCATGAGGCATGGTTGCATGTGTCAAATGATTCAAAATCAAGAGACTCCAAAGTCCATCGAATGGAGTTTCTTCATGCGCTTTACACCAATATGACCTAGACGATGCACCACAAATAAGTAGTATTATCACTATCTACTTTGCATCTCTTAGCCTCAATGTTATGGATGTGTGTTTCATCCCTTTCGAGATTTAGAAGAAATAAACCATTCATAAGAGGTGCATGACCTTAAAAGATGTTACTCATATAAATGGAACAACCATTATTCTCCGATTTAAATGAATAACCGTCTTGCAATAAACATGATCCGGAAATAATGTTCATGCTCAACGCAGGCACATAATAACATTTATTAAGGTTTAAAACTAATCCCGAAGGTAAAACTAAGGAGAGTGTCGACGGTCACATCAACTCTTGATCCGTTGCCAACGCCAAGATCGTCACCTCATCCTCAAGCCGCTCTATTCCGTAGCTCTGTTTCGAGTTACAAATATTAGCAAGAACGGTATATCAAATACCTGTGCACTACAACGAGGGCTAGTAAGGAAAACATCAATAAAATGTATATCAAATATACCTTTGATGGTGCCACCTTCTTGTCCGCTAAGTACTTGACGATTGCGCTTCCAGTGACCCCTGTCCTGTAATAGAAGCACTCGATGTCCGGCTTAGGACCGGAGACTTCTTCTTCTCGGCGAGGGCATTGCACTTGCCGCCACCCTTCTTGAAGGGCTTCTTTGCTCCTTACCTTTCTTAAAGGAGGGCTTGTTGACCATCAACACATGATTATCCTTCTTGATGTCCACTTCGCAGCCTTGACTTTGCGAAGAGCTCGGTGATCGTATCGATGGAACCAATCTGATTATGAGTCACTACAAAACTTTTGTAGGGAGGGAGTGATTGTAGAACCTGTCAATCTTGAGCTCCTCTGGAATCGTGCATTCCGGTTGCTCAAAGCGTTGAGTGTAGCCCGACATCTTTATGGCGTGCTCACTAGGAACTCCCTTCCTCCATCTTGCGTTAAAGAACTTCTCGAGATCTCATATCTCTCGAACGGGCTTGAGTGCGAAACATGGTTTTCAGCTCCTCGAGAATCTCAAAGGGCCCGGATAGGTTTCAAAACGATTTTGAAGCTCGGTTCCATAGCAAACAACATGGTGCTCTTAATCACACCATAATCATCTTTGCGCCGATAGACAGCTTTCTCATCGGTAGCGCGATTGCGTGGGTCACCTAACGCTTTACCAAGGACATAGTCCTTTTGTCATGCACGTAATGATTCTCAGAATGCGGAACCATTTGGTGAAGTTAGACCCATTGTTTCTAAGCTTTTCTTTCTCAGCAAAAATGTTGAAGTTGAAGTTGGACTTGGCCATTGGATCTACTGATTTGCAAGTACAATTTAGACTATGTTCATGATAAATAGTTCAACTTAATCAAATTACTAGATGAACTCCACTAAATTCAACATCCCTCAAGTTGTTTAGTGAACACGATCCAAATTCACCACACCTAATCCGATCATCACGAGAAGAGATGTGGTTTCAATGGTGGACAACAGTGTCGATCATATCATTCATATGACTCATGCTTAACCTTTCGGTTCTTGTGTTCCGAGGCCATGTCCGTACATGCTAGGCTCGTCAAGTTAGACCCAAGTATTTCGCGTGTGCAAACTGGCTTGCACCCGTTGTATGTGAACGTAGAGTCTATAGCACCCGATCATCACGTGATGCTTGGAAGCGACGAACTTTCGCACGGTGCATACTTGGGGAGAACAGTTTTATCTTGATCTTTAAGTGAGGAATCATCTTATAATGCTACCGTCGTGATCTAAGCATAATAAGATACATAAAGGATAAACATCACATGCATATAACTTTATGTGACATGGTATAGCCAATCCTCGGCAATGATCTCCATCTTGTGCGTTCGGCATGATCTCCATCACTCCACCATGATTGCCTCCACCACGAATAGAAACTACAACTATTGCTAACTACTTAGCGATAAAGTAAAGCTATTACATGGCGCATAAGAAGTTGACTCGCAGGTCATACACAATTATAAAGACAACCATATGGCTCCGGGTTGTGTACTCATCGACATGCAAGTCGTGAAACATTACAAAACATGATCATCGCATACAATATACACATCACATCTTGGGCCATACCACATCACAGAAAACACTCCCTGCAAAAACAAGTTAGACGTCTCTACTTTGTTGTTGCATGTTTTACGTGGCTAATGGGAGTAGATGCTAAGAACGATTCTTACCTACGGAAAGCCACAACGGTGATATTATGGTTGACAAACTCCGGTGTTAATCCCATGACAACTATAGTGAGAGAAACTGACATCCACCAGCCGCATGTGTGGAACAAGCCACACGTCAAGTGCGGAGCCGGTCTCGCGAACGACGTCGCGGAAGGTTGGCCTGGACCGCTTCAATCTTACTATCCCGCGTCATAAGAAGAACACAAACAAGAGTCTTGCAACAGAAAACATCAACGCCCGCAACAACCATGTTGCGTTACTCGTGAAACACATCTACGCATAGATCTAGCTCGATACCATCGAAGGGTTTCGCGGCATAGTAAATCAAAATTTTCTACGGATGCGAACAGGGAAAGCCAAGATCTAATCTAGGAGATGCAATCAACAAGAGAGATTGGATTAGATCTTCATACCCTTGAAGATTACGCAAAATGAACGCTCGGGAACGTGGGTGATGTAGTCGTACTCGCTTCTCCTCCTCGCGATCCGATCCGATCTAGCACCACAAGTGGCGGTGCCTCCGTGAGATGCACACGTGCAGCACCTCGACGTCTCCTCCTTCCTCGGACCAGCGAGTATGGTGGAGAGATAGATTGGATCTACAACACGACGACGTGGTGTATATGGTGGAGAATTTGTGCTGCAGGGCTTCGCCTACAAACAGTCGGGAGGGGGAGAGGAAGGTAGCAAGGCAGCTACTAGGGCTTGGAGAGAGGTGTGTAGTAGTGGGGAGGGGGCGCACCACCCCTCTATATATAGAGGGGGGGCGGCCAGCCCTTTCCCCTCCTCCAAGCCTATCTCTAGTTTAAACAATTTAAACTCTCCCTTATCTAGAAATCCTATCTCTAGATTTAAACGATTTAAACTTATCTAGGATCGGCTGGGCCCTATGGGGCCTTGTGCCCCTGGCCCAATGCGGCCAGGACACTCCCTCATAGGCCCATGCCCCCTCCCGGAAGGTGGGGCCACGTTGGTCCCCTTCCGGAAGGTTCTAGAAGCTTCCGGTATACCGATTAACGGAACAATTCGAACTCCAAAAAACTGCCTTATATGAATCTTATTCTCGGACCATTCGGAACCTCTCGTGATATCCCGGATCCCATACGAGACTCAACAAAATTCATAAACCAATTATCCAATCTATCCTAGCGTCGAGATCGTTAAGTGTGTGACCCTGCGGGTTCGAGAATATGAGACATGATCTTCTATCAATAATCAACAACGGGTGCGGGCACCCATATTGACTCCACACATTCATCGATGATCATATCGGATGAACCACGATGCCGAGATTCAATCAATCCCATATATATATTCCCTTCGTCGCGATATTTTACTTGCCCGAGATTCGATCGTCGGCAGTCATACCTAGTTCAATCTCGCTCACGTTAGTACTTTACTGTTCCGTAATCCGATATCACTTTGTGATTAACTCCTTAACCACATGCTTGCAAGCGGTGTTGATATCGACACCGAGTGGGCCCAGTATATCTCTCCGACTTGGGAGGGACAAATTCCATCTCGATACATACAACCCAATGATACTTTCCGATCACACGAGAGACACCTTTATGATCAACCTCTCATAGGATGACGTTTGATGACCTCAAAGCTTTCTTCGGTACCAGGAGTTGCATTATCTCATGGTCTAAGGAATACAATATTTGACATAGGAAAAGCTTTGCAAAGACGAACACGATGACACGATCTAATTGCTCTGCTTTGTTTGGGTCTATCCACCATATCATTCTCCCAATGATATGATCTCATTATCAATTGACAACTCATGTCTATGGTTAGGAAACCTTAACCATCATTTATCAATGAGCTAGTCCATAGAGGCGTACTAGGGACACGGTGTTGTTCACAAACCACACAAGTATTAAAGTTTCCGCTTAATACAATTCTAGCATGGAATATAAACTTTATCATGAACAAGAATTATAATAATAACATCTTTATTATTGCCTCTAGGGCATAATTCCAACAGTTTGATGACCTCAAAGCTTTCTTCCGATACCAGGGAGTTGTATTATCTCATGGTCTAAGGAATACAATATTTGACATAAGAAAAGCTTCGCAAAGACGAACACGATGACACGATCTAATTGCTTTGCTTAGTTTGGGTCTGTCCATCATATCATTCTCCAATGATATGATCTCATTATCAATTGACAACTCATGTCTATGGTTAGGAAAACTTAACCATCATTGATCAATAAGCTAATCCATAGAGGCGTACTAGGGACACGGTGTTGTTCACAAACCACACAAGTATTAAAGTTTCCGCTTAATACAATTCTAGCATGGAATATAAACTTTATCATGAACAAGAATTATAATAATAACATCTTTATTATTGCCTCTAGGGCATAATTCCAACAGGAAGAACTTCAGATCCCCCCGATCTTGGGACTATGGTGGCGGAGGCTAAAAACGGTTTTGTGGAGTTTTGATCGGGTGCCTAGGGTTTCTGCATCGGGGGCTTCTTATAGGCGAAGAGGCAATGCTGGGAGGCGGCCAAGGGGGCCACACCCTGCCTAGGCGTGGCCTAGGGTGGACCCACACCTAGGGGGGTCTGGCCGCCCTATGGCGCCCCTCCGTCTCTCGTTTGGACTCCGTGTTACCCACGGTAAAATATTGACTTTGACTTTTGTCCCGTCCAATTCCGAGAATATTGATCTTTTTGCCTTTGTAGAACCAAAAATAGAAGAAAACAGACAATTGGCACTATGGCAACTTGTTAATAGGTTAGTTCCAGAAAACATATAAAAACATCTCAAAGTGTAGACAAAGCAAAGCAAAGTATATACTAAACAAGAATGGAGCATAAAAAATTATAGATACATTTCCGACGTATCATGGCGCGCTGGAGCACGGAGATATTTTTGCCGATGCTGTTGTTGCGATCGAGGATCGCTGTTCAGCTGCCGTTGGCTCCCTGGAGAAGGCCTAGAAGGTGCTCACGTGCTTCTACAAGGAGTTCACTCCAAAGGGCTCTGCCCTCGACGACATCGACTCCCTTGCGGATGCTCTATCGGAGGATGCTCTGGCAGAGTACAAACGCAAGCAGAAGGGCATCGGTGCCTCCATGGGGCTGGCCACGATGATGGCATCCGGATCCGAGCTGGACCTGACCCAAGTCACGTCCAGGATGTCGACGGCAACAGATGGCTCTGAAGTAGCTTTCGCCCTTTTGCTTCCCGCTGTAAGCATTACGGTCCTAAGCTCTTCGACCTCCTGGCCGATTATGCGGCGAAGCAGCGACGAGAGGTAAAGAGAAGGCAGTCTGGCTTCGAGGCTGCTCCGGGTTCTGGTGCTTAGGCCCTTTCATTGTAGCTATTGTAGCTTTTTCACTTTTTCTTTTTTTGTAACACCTTGTGTATGAACAAGTCCCACTTTGCCATGAGGTGGATTTATTTATTTATATAAGTCTATCTTTTAACTGTTGTCAAAAGTGTTTGTGATATTCATACTTGCGTGGTTACCCCTAGGGTCCTTCGGGTGAGGCTCCAGTGATTACTCCGCCTGCGCCTGATCCTCGCCCATAATTGGATGAAGCATCGCAATTGACCTTTATGCGTGATCGCATCCGTAGTTTAGAAAAAGACATCCTAACCATCCGAGGTCATGCAAATGTGTGGAAGTCAAAGGCTGAGCGAGCCACTGCCAAGCAGGAGTTCTTGCTTGAGGAATTTCGGCAGATGCGTTAGCAACTTCAATGTGAGTCCTCTTGAACTGATGCTCTTTAGAGTGTACCTTATTTGTATGCTGGTTCACCCCATGCTTGTGCAGTTGTGAATCTCATTCCGAGGGAAGAGAAGGAGCGCGTCGCAATTCAGATGAATTGCCTGATGCAACAAGAGCTGGTGGCTTCTGTTGGATGGATCGTGATTGAGCCATCGATCTTGCGATGATGCAAGATCGCGTACACCAGGTTCTTCGGGTGTTGAAGCAGGCGAGGTCATCACTTGCGGCCATTTGGTCCATCATGTTCCCTCTGGACGCTGCGCCTTCTAGATTTTTGGGTCTTCTTGGGAAGTTTCGAAATGTAGGCCACGTCAAGGAGTTGGTGCGCCATCAGCTGATGCTTGGGCGAAGGCAACCCTGTCTCTCGTTCGAATGCATCGCTGTGATGTCAATCTTTCGGAGATAGCGGCTGGACCGCCTCCTCCACCAGGTGGAAATTTATGGGACATGCACCCTCATTACGCAAATTGTGGCAAAGACGTGAAGAAATTGTAGATTTGTTCGAGGAGCGGACGAATGTTATGCTCCGGAACAATTAGGTCCTGTAAAGAAAACGAGATAATGTAAAATTTCTATTTATTCAAGTGGGCTTGCAATGCCCTTTGTAAAGTTTATATGTATTGGCACGTGGTGCGCTTGTAATGTGCATGTCCTTTCCGTTAGCCTGACGTGGTCAGCTACTCAGGTTGTATGAATTGTTTTCAGTCGACGATGCAAGGAGAAAAAGATATTTGGGCCAAGGAACTTAGCTTTTATTATAGCACACAAGGAGGTACATTGTTCGGCTGAGTAGCCTTGGCTGAATAGCCTTATTGAAAGTAAAAGGTAACTAGGGGTAGAAGCGTCGCAGTCGTGCTACGTTCTAGGGGTTGGAGTATTCAAATCCTGATGCGACGTCCATGAGGCGGTAGGCACCACTTGGGATGACTTCGGTGACGATGTAGGGTCCTTCCCAGGGTGACTCGAGCTTCTCGTGCCCTTCTTGCTTGAGTCACAGGACGAGGTATCCTTCGACGAAGGACCTTGGGCATAGCTGACGGGTGTGGTAGTTACGGAGGCTTTGCTGGCAGACCGCTGAGCGGACCGTGGCGATGTCGCGTGCTTCGTCGAGCGTTTCGATGACGTCTTCGAGTGCGGCCGATGATTCGTCCTCGCTGTAAGCAACGACCCGTGGGGCCTTGTGGCGTACCTCAGCAAGTAGCACGGCTTCGGCTCCGTGCAGCATGAAGAAGGTCGTGTAGCCAGTTGAGCTGTTTGGAGTTGTACGAAGGCTCTAGAGAACTGAAGGTAGCTTGTTTGCCCAGGATCCCGCTAGACTTTCGAGTAGGCACAGTAGGTGCTTCTTGATGTCGTTGCCTATGAGGCCGTTGGTCTGCGGGTGCGCCACATAGGCGTATGATATGTTGATTCTGAGGTTTCCATAGAAGTCTCGGAATTCCTTCGAGATGAAGTTCGAGTCGTTGTCGGTTATAATGCTATGGGGCACGCCCAACCTGTAGACAATGGAATCCAAAAATTTGACGACAGTTTTGTCGCTTTGGTTGGTGACGGGCATGGCTGATGACCCACAAGTATAGGGGATCGCAACAGTCTTCGTGGGTAGTATTACCCAATTTATTGATTCGACACAAGGGGAGCCAAAGAATACTTGCAAGCCTTAACAACTGAGTTGTCAATTCAGCTGCACCTAGAAATAGTTCTTGCTCACAGAAGTTTATCAGTAGCAACAGTAAAGCAACAACAACAGTTGAACAAGAGCAATAGTAACAGTAACAGTAAATAGTGGGATTCGAGTGCGGTAGGCATAGGGATGGATGGACGGGCTTTGCATGGACGAGTCTAAACATGTACCTTCAAGATCTAGGGCATTGCAGATAAATAATAATAAGCATCCAAGTTCTAAACAATCCTAGGCATGTGCTCCAAATATAGTCATACATGCTCGCAATGAGAACTTGCACAACATCTTCTGTCCACCACTGGCAGGGGCCTCTAGGAACTACTGGCAATTAAGGTGCTCCTTTTAATAGAGCACTGGAGCAAAGCATTAACACTCCGTGAACACACGTGATCCTCACACCACAGCCATCCCCTTGTCCCAATTATTGTCACTTTGGGGCCTTTGGATCCGGACAATGATATGTGTACACAACTTGCAGATAAGATCACAAACAATACTATCATAATGATTCAATAATAAGTTCAGATCTGAGATCATGGCACTCGGGCCCTAGTGACAAGCATTAAGCACAACAAGTTGCAACAAAGTCAAATAGCACGGATAGAGATACTAGGAACTATGCCCTAACAATCTTATTCGATTACATGACAGAACTCATCCAATCCCTACCATCCCCAAGCCTACAGCGGGGGATTACTCACTCATGGATGAGGGAAACATTGATGGTTGATGGAGATGCGTTGGTGATGACGACGGCGATGATCCTCTCCAAATCCCCCGTCCCGACAGGGTGCCAGAACGGAGTTTCTGGATCCGAATCTTGGTTTCTGGTGGCGGCGGCGTAGCGGAACTCTTTCTAGAAAACTATCGAACCCCCCTCGGTTTTTAAATCGAGAGGCAACTTATAGGCGTAGAGGGAGCCCGAGGGGGTGTCTGGGGTGGCTGCACCCTCCCTAGGCGCGGCCAGGTGGCCCGCCGATAGGGTGTGGGCCCCCAGACCCTTCCCCTGCCTCGTCTTCGGCCCGTGGATCTTCCGGTGAAATATAATTTTGGCATATTTTCCGGGATTTTTCACGATAGTTGATTTTCTCGCACAAAACTAGACACCAAGGTAATTACATGAAAGCAAATACGTCCCATGTTAGTTGTATCCAAATCACACAAGTTTATAGGAGAAACAATAGCAAAAGTGTTCGGGAAAGTAGATACATTTTGGATGTATCAATGGCCTCGATCCACTTGGAGAACTTGTCGACTGCCACCAGGAGGAAGACGTGGCCTCCTGGCGAGGACTTTGGCAGTTTTCCGATCATGTCGAGGCCCCAATGGGCAGAGGGCCAGACCAGCGGTATAGGCCTTAGCTCGGTTCCTGGCGTGTGTGGCTTGTCCGTGTACCTCTGACAGGCGTTGCACCTCTGGACAATGTCCTTGGCGTTATTCATGGCGGTTGGCCAGTAGAACCCAGCTCATAGAGCTTTGGCGACTAGGGTGCAGCTGCCTGTATGATGGCCCCAGATACCCCTTATGGATGTCTTAGAGGATGCTTTTGCCGTCACCAAGGGTTACGCATCGTTGGAGCACACTTGAAATGTTGCGTTTGTACAACTCGACATTGATGACGGCGAAGGCTTTTGACTGGCGAGATATGCACCGGGCATCTGTCGGGTCATCGGGCAGTTGATTGTTTATCAGGTACCGAAGGTACGGTTGCGTCCATGTTTCTTCTACCGTCGCGGACCAAGATATTAACCAGCTCGGCCTCTGTGTCGAGCTTTTCGGGTCCTTGTCCTTCGGGTAGTGCAGCCCCCGAGTTCTCTCCTTTTTCGGCTGAGCCTTTTGGAAATTTCCTTTTGATGGATGGTATGTAGATTTGTTCAAGGAACACTCCTGGTGGCACCCGTGCGCAGGTGGAGCCAATGTTGGAAAGCTTGTTAGCCTATTCGTTGCTCTCCCTGCCGACGTGCCGAAGCTCACAGCCGTCAAAGTCCCCTTCGAGTGAGTTGTAGAGTGTGTGGTACGCGATCATGTTGGCGCTATGGGCGTCACACTCGTTCATCGTCTACTGCACGACAAGATTCGAGTTGCCATAGATGACAAGGCGTGTTGCACCGAACACCTTGGCCATCCTCATGTCGTGGATGAGGGCCTCGTATTCGGCCTCGTTGTTGGAGGTGCGAAATTTCATCCGAAGGATGTACTTCATCTTGTCGCCTTCATGAATACGCCATAGGCGAGCTTCTGGTAGTGAGGGTATCTCTGTTTTGTAGGGGTCAGTACCTCACTAAGGTAGTAGATTGGGCGTTGGACCCCGTGGGTATTGCCATCTTCGGGTCGCTCGACCATGAGTACGGTGCTGACCACCTGATGTGTGAATGCAATATATAGTAGCAAAGGCTCATGTTCCTTCGGTATAACCAGGATAGGCGATGTGGAGAGCAACCGCTTGAGGTCCTCGAACGCATCGTCCGCTTCTGGTGTCCACTCGAATTTGTCCGTATTGCGCAGCAGCTGGTAAAAGGGGAGGGCCTTCTCACCCATTCAGCTGATGAATCTGCTTAGCGCCGCGATTCGCCCAGCTAGCTGCTAGACGCCCTTGAGGTTCTTTGGCTTTTCCATGGCCAGTATGGCGCTGATTTTCTTCGGGTTCGCCTTGATGCCTCGTTGGGAGATGAAGTACCCAAGTAATTGACCAGACGGGACGCCAAAGACGCACTTGTCTGGGTTCAGCTTGATCTTGTAGTGATCAAGGTTGTCAAACGTCTCACGGAGATCGTCGATTAGGGTCCTGGCCTCCCTGGTCTTGATTACTATGTCATCGACATAGACCTGGATGTTGCGGCCGATCTGGTCCTTCAGACATGCTTGCATGCACCTATGCTATGTGGCACCTGCGTTCTTTAGCCCGAAGGGCATGGTGTTGTAGCAGAATACTCTAAACAGCATAATGAACGCCGTTTATCCTGATCTTCGACCTTCAGCCGGATTTGGTAGTATCCTGGGTAGGCGTCAGGAAGGAGAGCTTCTCGCAACCTGTAGTGGAGTCGATAATTTGATCGATCCTTGGTAGAGGGAAGTGGTCCTTGGGACAGTGCTTTTTGAGCGATGTGAAGTCCATGCACATCCGCAGGATGTCCGTGTCCTTTTTGGGGACCAGCATGGTGTTGGCCAACCACTCGCTTTCTTTGATTTCCCTGATGAAGTTGGCATTGAGCAGTCTATTGATTTCGATTCCAACGACCACGGCTCTTGGTTCAGACAGTCGACGCATTGAATGCTTGACTGGATTTGCATCTGGAAACACATTGATTGCATGCTCGACGAATTCCCTGGGAACTCCTGGCATGTCCGTAGGACATCAGGCGAAAATTTCCCAGCGCTCGCGGAGGAATTCGACGAGCGCTCTTTCCTATGCGAGACTTAGGTCGTTGGCAATCAACGTTGTCTTGGAGGCGTCCGTCGGGTGAACCTGCACCTTCTTTGTGTTGACTTTGGAGTCGAACGACATGTCTGGTGCGTTTTGCCTGGCGACTGGGGGTGCCTCGTTGTTTGTCACCTCTCGGAGTCTCGTGAGTTCCTCCTGCATGCCGAACAACTGAGAGATTCTGTTGAAGTCTATGTCGTAGCTATCTGACCTGGTGAAGCTTCCTTGGACGGTGATGACGCCCTTAGGTCCTGGCATCTTCAGTAGCAGGTACGCATAGTGCGGTGCTACCAAGAATCTTGCGAATGCCACACGCCCGAGGATGGCGTGGTATTGTGATGGCCATTCCACCACTTCGAATTATAGTCGCTCGCGTCTGAAGTTTTCGGGCTGGCCGAACATGACATCGAGCCATATCTTTCCCAGGGGGTATATGCCCTTCCCCGGGACTATGTCGTGGAACGTCGTTCGATCGCTCCAGTGCACAATGGATCCGCATTGCTGCGAGTGTGCTGGCGAACATCAGGTTGATGCCGCTGCCGCCATCCATGAAGACACGGCTCATTTTGAATCCTCCGATTTGAGCCTCGAGCACCAGGACATCATGACCTAGGCGAGGTATCTGGCGTGGGTGATCCGAATGATCGAACATGATGCAGGACCCGAGCTGCTGAGGTACTCAGGTATGGATGGTGGAGAGGTCATAGCCAGGCAGACTTGGCGGGTGATTTTCTTCTGCACCCTGTTGGTTGTGCGCCCCTTCTAGATCATCAGGGCCCCTTTTGGTGGGGGTACCCATCTACGCCGTTTGTTTGGTGCTGGTGCGACCGACGACTGCAACGGTCCTCCGAGTGGTGGTGGAGGAGCTCCGTGGGAGATGGCACCTGGCGCGGGTCCGAATCCAGGATTCACGGTCTGGCGCCGCATTTGGGTGAGGCCCTCGCTGAGCTTCTAGAATTCTCGGCAGTCTTTTAGCGTGTGGCTGGCCTTCTTCTTACCATCTTGTTTGTCGATGTAGAAGTGGATGGTGCGGGGACCAGATAACTTGTCGTATGCTGAGGGATCGTCATCACGGTTGCGATGTCGCCACGTTTGCATGGGTTGTCCACCATCGCGGTAGTTTCTGCTGCGCTTGCCGTCATCACGCCGATCGGCGTATCCAACCACAACCATGTCGACTCCATCGTGATCGTCGTAGACGCACGATCTTCTTTTGCTGCGGCGTTCGCGCCTACGGTCGTAATCATCTTCGTCATCCTAATACACTCGGTTGACGGAATCCTCGCCATCTGCCCATCGGTTGGCGATGTGCATGAGATGGTCAAGCGTCTTGGGCTTGACGCGTCCAAGCTCCTCCTTGAAATCTGGGTGCCTGGAATCGTCCTTGAAGGCGTCGATTGCTCTTTTATCGGAGATGTGTGCGGTGGAGTTTTTGATGTGGGACCAACATAGTATGTACGAGTGGATGGACTCGTTGGACCGTTGGGTGCAGGCCCGCAGCTATTTGATTGAGGCTGGCCTTTTGCTAGTCCCCTTGAAGTTGTGAATGAAGCTATACGCCAGCTCTTCCCAGCTTCGGATGGAGCCGAAGGATAGGCTGCTGAGCCAGACCCTGGCTGCGCCTGTCAACTGCAGATGTAGGCACTGTAAGGCGGTGTTCTTGTTTCCGCCGTGGAGCTTAACCGACGACAGGTGATCGTTGAGACAAGACTTTGGCTCTTGCGTGCCGTCGAACTTCGTATTGTCTGAAGGGAGCTTGAAATTTTTCGGCATCCGCGTTTGCCGAACGGATCTGCGGAAGCATCTGGCTCCGCATAGTTCTCTGTCGTCCTCCTCTTCATACTAAGTTGAGCACGCGCGTTTAGCACGTGATTTTTCGACCTTGCATTGGGTGATCTTGTTGCGAGCGTCGTAGTTGCTGTTGCGGCGCCGGGGCAGGTCGTGCTCCTCCTCCTCAGATGAGGGTGTGCGGCTTCGAGTGAACTTGACCGTAGCTTTTTCTTCGGCTCCGCAGGAGTTTCATCGTGGAGCGTAGCTCCAATGAGTCCGAGGCCTGCTAGCGTAGATTTATGCATTGTGTTCTCTGGGTCGCCCACTGGAGGCGGGTTGGACGCGAGGTAAGTGGTCGCTGCCATGATCGCAGCCTGTGGCGTTTTGGCATGACATTGCCGTGTGAGTCCATCGTCATGAAGGACATGTTGAGGGCCCTGGTGACCTCTTGTCTTGTGGCGGGGTCCATGCGCTCCATGAGGGAGCGGTACTTGTTGGAGTTGTTGCCATGTGAAGTGGAGCCATCAGCGGCGGAGAGCGTGGCTCGCCGCGCGCTGGATTCCGCAGCTGCCTTCTGACACTTTTTGAGCTCCTCCATCAGTTTCACCTCCCGGTTGTGCTCGCCGATTAAGAGGAGGTGGTAGGCCATCAGCAGATCTCGGGAGGCATCCACAGGTAGGATTTTGTTGCCTGCCACAACTTCGCGTGCTTGGCGTCAGCCTTCCTTGTTGACATTTATCTGTTCATAGCCGCTATTGCCGCCTTCGTTGGCTGTGTTAGCCGGGTTTCCTGCTTCTCCGCCCCGCCAGGGTTGGGAGGGGGATTGGGTGGTGGATTGGCACTCGAACCTAGCGGTAGGTCCGCTCTGTTGTTGATGATGGCGCATAGCTAGCGCCCGCGGAGTGGGTTACTTCTGCCGCAACTTTCAGATCCGGAACCATAGGTTCCTTCATCCGAAGGGGGAACGCACAGATCGGAGTTGTAGTTGTTGTTGTCATCCGAATCTCCTGTCAGCGTCAACGCGTGCAAAGCGCCGATGGGTGGGACCCACGAAGAGAGCCTGATGGATGGTGGTGGCACCCACTCTGGGAGGCGGAGGGTGTCGGTCTGCCCCACCTGGAAGTAGAAGCTCTCGAACAACATCTCGAGCCCATCGCCGACGGACTCGAAATCCTTCAAGGTGGCCGGTGAGTGGACGGTGAAGTAGAAGGCGCCAAAGAGGAGGTGACGCTTCGTCGTTGATGAATCGTAGATCGCTCCGGATGGAACCGTCATGACCGCATGATCAGCATCCCCGCTTCCCACAGACGGCGCCAATTGACGAGGTTCAATCTCGTCAATGCCCATTGTTATGGACTTGGGTTTTAGAGAAGATGGGGATGCTAGAAGTCACGAAACGGTTAACAAACAAGCAACATAGGGACACGAGATTTACCCAGATTCAGGCCCCCGGGGGGAAAACCCTACTCCTGCTTGTCTGCTCTTGATTACGGTGGAACCGAAGATTAGAGGGGTGCACAGATGCAATCTGGCGTGAGGTGTGTACGAGGTGAGTTGAGGGGTCCTTCTTGTTGTACCCTCCTGGCCTTTATATAGATAGGCCAGGTCTCGGGACAGGTTGAGTTGGTTACAAATTAGGGTTGATACCCTTTGAAATTCTATCTAATCTAGACTTGTCCTCCAAGGAGTCGAAACCGCCATGGGCTTGGGCCACCCTAAATCTTCATGGGCTGCGTGGGCCTTTCTTGGGCTGGACCATGTGCACCCGTAGGGCATATCCATGTCACAACCATTGGCTCCGTCCATCGGAGCTCGAGCTCAATAAAGCACCACCCCAAGCTGCGCAAGATCTAGCCAAGAAGGATCGACGCCCTACTCCATACTATTGGCACACAGCCGAAAACCCTAGACCTAGTCCTACCATCTACTCTAGTGTCTCCCCTTCGTCCACTCTGTCTGGCAAAGCCAGTGGAGCAGGCTCGGGTTCAGCCCGGTCTCCGCGAGTCAACACTCAGACGATGACTGAGCAAGAGGAGAGGATTTGCTCATGGCTCTCTTTATTGAGATGTTCAAAAGTTGCGACGGAAAGAAATAATCAACACAAGCAAGATATAAAATGAAATTTAGAATATTTTGGCAAATAGAGAGCACATTTAGAACATCAAAGTACCTATCTCAAAATAATTTTAACAAGGCAAACACAAACAAAAATTTCCATCTCAAAACATTTGCAAGAATTACTAACAAGTTAGCATCATAGTCGCTTCTCGACTTATCATAGGCACAATCCAATTGCATCCAGCATAAATAGTTCTCAACATGAGCATACTTATCTATGCTAAAGTTGAAAATTTTCAATAAAAATAGGACTACCATATGAATAAGAGCAATATTATCACAAAACGTGATTACCTTTGATCCATTTTATGATGCTCTTCTTCCCTAAAGACCTAGGAATTATCAAATCTAAGAAATTATTATGATTATAAAGGTGGTTTGTTTAAGTCTTTGTTAACGTGAATTGTTTCTGTTCCCAGACCAACACAAAAAGATTGTAGTGGTTATCAATATAAAAGAAATAGGCTAGAGGATTGGGACACTTTTATATTACTTTTTTGTTGCATTTTACTTTCTTGTATTAAATCAACCTCCTAGTTTCTTTAACTTGTTTAGTGCATAAACAACTAAAAATTGTGTCACTTTAATTGGATAGAATAAATATATTTTCCTTCTTACTCATGCGGATCAATACTCACTTTTACATTGAGAGGTACTAGAGTGATCCCCTGCTCTTGGGGGTTATCAGATGACCATATAAGGAATCTATGTGAGGAATTCTTTTCCCTAATTTTTGCATTGTTATCTTCTATGTGTTTCAATCTTCGTCGTTCATAATATGTTAGCACCGGAGCTTCTTAGTGCTATGAAAAAGCCTTTATTTTCACTCCATGTGACATCTACTCACATGTATGATTAACATAAGGGTAAGTATTTGAGCGCCATGCGAGATACAAATTGAGGGAGTATACACAAGGGAATATGATGGGAATAGAGAAGAGTACGTGAAAGAGAATTACCCTTAACCTTGGAGATGTCGGTAAAGTACGACAACAGGGGGTACCTATGTAAGGCAATAGCGAGGGAGACCGGTCCTATGTAAGGCAACAGCATAAGGACGTTTGTCCATCATCGACCAACACCGATAGTGATACGGTGGGTAGAGACGACGTCAAGAGTTTAGTATGGAGATGGGAATGCAGATTTAGCAAGGGAGAAAGTTGAATGCGTGCGCAATGATTAATATTAGGCAGGACAATTCCAAAGATGAGCGAGACCAGCGAAAACCATTCTGAGAACATCGAAAAAAAGTGGCGGGCCCCATAAAAATGCTTTGTGGTGCCTACATGTTCCATAGGTAACACCATAGCAAATATTAGCAAATCACTGAAGAAAATTGATGCCGAGAAAGTCTATCCGCAGGTAAAAAACTTTTGCAGCTACTTTTGTCTTATGCCGTCCAAAAAAGTACCAGCTATGGGGGTTTTTCTTGTAGTGATCCTAAGAATCCAGTGGTGCCTCCAATGATGCATCTTGCAATTGTGATGGAGGCGCATGAGAATCAACTGGTGAAGTAGGTAGCTACAAGGATGGAAGCTAAGCTTGCTAACACACAAATGAAGCCATGAAGGGAACCATGAAATATGTGTGAGCTGATCTAGTCATCTAGAGCGGAGTGAGAACTACCAAAGGCTTCAAAGAGGTGCATCTCACCAATTTTTTCCAAGGATATCTTTGAGTTTTGTGGGCCCACCTAAAGAAATGGAGGCAAAGGTGGCTACAGGTGACCAAGTTGAGAGACATAAGCGAAGAATAATGATGTGAAGACACCTTCTCCATTCCGTTGGAGGCTGGTTGCTAGTAGGGCCACATTATGGTTAGGCCACTATCCTACCATTTGTCTCACCTGATTATCATTATCAATTAAAACTGACACACACTATATTTCAATTTTAGATCCGCAAAGATGTTGGGTTTCTCAACAATCTCATATAGAACTATAGCTAGATGCAATCCATCTTCTCTTTTTGTCTAGCAACTGAACAAGTTTATCATGGTCTCCAGTGAGCCCCTCTGAACTCCTACACTAGACTATGCATATAGAATGAGTCTGAGACTACCATCCTTGATGGTCCTGAAAAGCCTGGTGATCCTATGCCACCTAACGTTGATAAGAGGAAGATGGGCACCCTGGTTGATGAAGAAATCTAAGTCTTCACCAACATGACTTGAGGCCCTCAAGGGTATGATAGCCACCATAATGGATAACAAGCCTATAGATATTCACCCTTACATGTACTCAGCTATCATGGAGGCCATTGGCTTCAGCGAGGAGGCTCTTATGGTGGCACTTAGCCACCTTGTCAACAATAAGGCCAAGGTGTGAACTTTGTTGGAATGTCAAAGCAGCACAAGAGCATCTAGCTCATGTCCTACCTGACCAAGCACTACTACTAGTGCTAGGGTTTATTGTGGGCTTGGAGTGATGATGCATGCACGATGATGATGTATATTTTGTGGTAGCTAGGATTTGAGAAATGATGATGCCCTAGTATTTGTTGAGGTTGCATATATATTATTAACCCCTTATGATGAACTTGTGGTGGTAGGATGACACCCACTTTTGATGTGGTGGTAGGTTAACACCATACTAGTAGGATGTACTTCTGATGGTAGTTTTTGGTAATGTTTCATGCATGTTGATGTTGGTTACTGATATGGTGTGATCTTGACATGCTTGTTATCATGATCATGGATGATTGTTATGATGTTCTTGTGATGCTGATATTGACATGTTCTTGCATGTATTATAGATGAACTCATATGTGGTGTCGGGAGGTTTCCAGTAGTCTACAGTTCTTTGCGGAGGTGCCATGAACAAATGACTAGTTTCAAGAATAATTTCTACAAAATATTTGACATTAGGAGGAGATTATTTCAAGTTCAAGGTCCAAGAGAAGACCAATAAAGTTGTAGGCAAAGGAGAAAGTCAGGTCCGACTAAGTATACTCAAAGACTTTATAATCATTGTCCATTTTATCGTGATTGCTCATTTTCTAATTGCTTTGTATGATCATTTGCATGCTACATGCAATAACACAATGCTACAACAGAGCTCGTAATATCTCCACATTGGGTGCAAAATAACCACATTAGGTCTCAAGTGGGCTACCAAACACCGCCAATTTGCATCATCTGGGCCAAAATGACACACCTCCAGCCTACCAAATATTGGGGGTGGTAGTTGCCGTCCTGCAGCAGCCTACCAAACATGTGACACAACAAGGCCCAGAGGTTGCATTTATCCGGACAAGCCCTATCTGGCCATGTCTTCAAAATCAGGTGAAAACCTTGCAGGCTACCAAACACGCCCATGACCTCGTAACCTGCATGAAGAGTGCTATTTTAGCAGAATTACACTCTCTACCCAATGCATTATATATACAGAACGTGAGGACAAAAATGGTTGGATGTCGATTCAAAGATCATATAGAAGATTTTTTGGGATTTAAAGAAATACTACACATTACAAATAGATAGTATCATGGATTCTACTGAAGTAACTAATGCTGAAATATATGAAAATTGGACAGTCCTTTTCGAAAAAAAAATGGAAATTGGACAGTTCACACATGTAACATATTCATCCCTCGATTTCACTTTGTCGCGGATAAGTATCAATTACAGAGTGGCCTAACCTATTTCTTTTGGCTACTACATAGGACAGCAGAATACAGTCAGCACACAACAGCAGTACATTCCTTTGCAAACTTGACCAATCCATGGCATAAAACCATGCGAAGTTGCAAACGTGATATTTCAAGGCAAATCCTGATCAACTGATTGCTCAACGATGCGTGGATTGTGCTGGTACACATACTTCTTCGCCCAGTATAGGTAGTTCAAGAAGCCAAGCAACCCGACAACAGCCACAACCCAGTAGAACAGATCAAGATGACTGTTGTTCAAGCTTGTACCCTCGAGCCAGCCGCCCTGGTGACCATGCCTTGTCACGCTGTTCACAACATCCACCAGGAATGTGGCCATCAACGATGCAAACCCTACCTCACACCAGAACAGTGCCGTGGCAATTGACTTCATGCCCCGTGGCGCCTCACTGTTAAAGAACTCAAGGAGTCCGGTGAATGATGTCACATCCGACACACCAAGCAGGAGGAACTGGGGTGTAAGCCAGAATAGGGACATCTGCACTACAGCTTCCTTCCTCTTCTTTTCAACAACCGCAGCGATGACCGAGGCAAGTATCATGGAGGCGAAGCCTATACCGATGCGCTGCAGATGAGTGATGCCACCGATGTAGCCTGTGCGTTTACGCAAGAATGGCACAATGAACCGATCATAGACGGGAAGCATTATCATCTGGAATGTGATGGGGATGATAAAGAGAGTCGCAGGGGAAACGTGGACCTTGCCCAGACTTGTGTTGGTCATGCCACCTTGCTGCACAGTGAATATGAAGACGACAGTGTTTGATACATATGCGATCATGGAGCTGAAGAAGAGAGGAAGCACGCGGAGCACGATTTTTGTCTCCTCCACCTTCTTTGCAGTGCAAACTTCCCAATCTCCATCCTTGCCACGGTCGATGCAGGCTTTGTCAAGGAATCTGTCGAGAAGCATGAAAGATGGTATTAGGCAACACAACTAAACACTCTCTAGTCTCTACTCTCTTCGACCAGTAGCCCGCTCAGAAGATGGTAATACTTCACCGGAATCTTACTTCAGACTTTTTGTTTGAGAGATTGCTTCAACTGAGCCTGTCCTAGTCCCAGTCCCAATAATGCTTTCATGTGCTTCCAGCTTCTCAGGAAGTTCAAGTTTCATGTTCTTGCATGCAACCACAAGAACCTGGGAGAGGAAGAGATGGTAGTTATTCAGAAAGCATTTTTTCATAATTTATATGCATCTTATGTTTTAAGTATTAAGCCAAGAAAGAGCACAAAACCTGCAAGATTCGAGTTAGAGGGCTTCCTTCTGGCACTTGGTTGCGGTAGAACGGCAGACCAGCAGCAACAACAAGCAATCCAAAAAGAATTAGGATTGCACACACCCCAAGTCCGATGTCCCACCCCTTGTAGTTCTCAAGCCACACAATGAAAACTAGCCCTATAAATCCTCCAAGGGAGATCCCAAAGGTATACCAGTTAAAGAAGCTGGACTTCTGGCGGGACTCGGAAGGATCTTTATGATCAAATTGGTCAGCTCCGAGGGAGGGCATGCATGAGCGAATAAAACCATCGCCAAATGCATTGATATACAAGGCTGCGTACAGCAAGGTAGCGTTCCAGCCATGGACCTCTTTGCAGCTGCTTAGGTCCGCTTCAATATTACAAGATGCAGGATGAAGTGACGGTAAGTGTGCTTGTAGCGCAAGCAATCCATAGCCCTGCACAGATGAATGTTTGATCATACTATCATAAATAGTTGCCCAGAAAGTCAGCTAGTGGACATTTGACTAACAACTCCACAAACCAGTTACGATTTCCTACAGGCAAACATTGTGAAGGGTGTGTTAATTTAAGTCTTAACAGGACAAGGAAAATAAAGAGATCAGTATTAGCCTTTCTACACCAGTCACGTTCTTTCACATCCAAATCAGATGGATCCTATGGTCAAAGGATATGCAAGAGTAGGTTCCTATCCTTGTCAGTACTGAGCTGTATTAAGACATGACAAGTTATAAGTCAAAGTTAGAAGCACACCATTGTTGAAGTTTTTCTTTCTTCAATTGCAATAAATTCGTATATCTTTCCTAGATAGGGATGCTTGAAGTACATCCTCAACTAACCATGCTCCCTAAAATCATGTAAACCCACAATCATTTTATATGTATCAGGACTGACCTACTGCTTTGGAGTACTTCTGAGACACAAACTGTCATCTGTTTTCTTTGGTGAAATCACAGCAGAATTAGAAAAACACAAGAGAAAATCAAACTTACAAAAATCAGCATGGATTTTTCATATTCAGAGTTTTTTAGCAGTGACCTGAGGATACTTAGTTTTCCTATTCACTTCTTCATTTGACAGAGCTGTGTATGTTTCAAATATATCTAATAAAGCTGCAAAGTGTCATCGCCTATAGCCTTTCTCTATTGTTAGCAGGTTCTCATCTTAGTGAACAGCATGAGCTTTTGCAAAAAAAAAAACTAAACAGCATGAATATATGTAGATAACACAAGAATGTTTTCCTTGTAACATGATAGGAATCCTATAAATAACTGAAAGACAAGCAGGCGTATTACCAGAAACATCAATGGACCAAAGAGGAGTATAGTTGTCGAGCGCATGATGTAAGAGTCTGAGAGGAAAGCTCCTATTAATGCAAACCCGCATGTGGCACCAACAAGATTAGTGACAGTAGTTGCAGAGTCTGAGACCCCCATATGCATCGTTCCATGGAGATAAGTAACCAGATTCAGCAGATTTGGGACAATAACCATGTTCATTACCACGGTCACAACTGTGTAAGGAGAAACAAGGTACAAAAGTGCTTTAATATTTCGAACTTAGAGAAGAAGCTTGAAAAACAAGGAAACTATCTGCAAAGCAGGGACTCACGTATCGGACTTACCATACATAAACCATGCTGCTCTGACTCCTCCATGCACCTCTCTGTTGACAGGGTTTCCCCTCCAGGCCACAAAGCCCCCAATTGTCATGGTGCTTCTTCCTCTTGATTTCCTTCTTGGTTCCCGTTGCGTCCCAAAACTGTGAGGGGTATAAATAAGCAGGTGGATAATACATATTCAACGGAGTGATGACAGCAACTTGATCATCAAAGACTGTTGCCTATTTTGTGCCATTATATTATTGCAAGCACTAGTACCAACTACAATTATTGCTACTTCCGAGTGACTGAACTTGGACATACAACAGGTATTCTAACATTAAAGAAAAAGAAACAGGGATAAGGACAATGATCGAGTATAAAAGTCTGCAAGGACCAACAAATAGCATGTATTGCTACCAGCGCATCATTCTGAGAAGAATATTTGGAATGCTAGCTATCTGTTAATAGCGTTAGTTCATAATTAACAATTAGTTTGAACTGTTTCTTCCGGTAGATCTTTTGAGCACTGGGTGATGAGTTGTTTTGTTGTGGTTTTGAGTTTTGATATTAGAACCCAGAATAAGGTGCTTTCAGACCTGAGCATTTTGTTCATAACTAAAGACACACTACTTCTAAGGAAATTATCTTATCAAAAGACTGTTCGAAACAATTAATGAATTAAGAGCTAGAGAGGTACATACGCAGAAACGTGAAAATCTAGTTCCAAATCAACCATCAGCCATCAAAGAATTGAAAATCCATACACCTGCAATCAATATCTGAGAACTGAAGGCTAACAGTTATGTGGTTCTTATTCATAATTCTCCTGTTAAAGTACAGTACATAGTGCAAGCACCTCGGCTAATTTCACAAAATTACTCCCATTGCTAGCCTACTTGCCCAATATAAGTAGTTCAAGTAGTTAGGCTTCATGTGCAGACTGTGTCCAACAGAAGAGACAGAAGTAGGTTCCACTTGCTCCCTTAACAAACCCCTCAGATAGTCATAGACAGACTAATGTCACAACTTTGGTGAGACCACGCGTTGAAAAAAAAGATCCGGATTCCCACGAAATTTGAAGAATCCATACTATCTACAAGATTTTCTTGAGTACATGATGTTCAAGAGATAGTATCAAAAGCCACAACCAATCCGAATATGCTCAAAGGATATTAACCCTCCTTGCCTGGTGAACTTCCTCCATCTCAAGTCTCAAGTATATAACAGGACCTTAATTAATTACCAGGCCACTGATTAAGCACAAATGACAAAGCTGGCAATGTCGCTTGTGACGACATCCTGGCATTTTGGCCAGCATTGGTCCTCCCCTCCACCACTGGCCCTGCGGTCAGTCGGTCACGCAGAATTGCAAGTTGCAACTGCCCACCGCACTTGTGATGCAGCCTGCAGCCAGTGGAATTACTGCGGCACGAGTCCCTGACAATAAGAGGGGTATATATTAGCAGGTCAAAAGACATGCACTAATGTCAGAAAATATCAGAGACATGTACACAACCACCAGTACTAACAAGAAGATATTGCTATCAGTGTACCATCATACGAGAGCGGCATTTTGCAACTTAGGTCCTATCCGTTGACTATGTCAAGCACAAGTCCTGTTGATAATTAACTTCCTTCAAGTAGTGCACCCTAACTTGTGAACTGCAGAGCTGATGTCTGAAAGCAACATAATAACTAACTATATTCGGGTTAATGTGGTACTACTGCACCGTGAGCCTGCCTCAACACTCCCAAGCCTGAGTGGTGAACTTGTGAACCAGCTTCTGAAACAAAAGGGATGATCCGAGTTTAACCGATAAAATAAGATGAGTAAATGAATTGCAGGAGCAAAGCAAAGACAGCATGTAAGGTATATGACTCATAAGCATGGAAGGTGAATGATGCACACTTCTTACAGGAGTAACCAATGCTGAAATATGACCAGGATGACAACTCAACTGTTACTTTGCCAAGAATTATCCAGGTTAGACAGTGTTATGGAAAAAGCCGTTTATTTCGGCGATTTCAAAAAATGGGGTATCAAGGATTAACCAAACCAATAAGTATGTGTGAGCAGAACAATGGTACAGGTTTACACATTGCTTTGCAAAATGGACTAATAATGTCCTGGCAAGTCAGGCATTATTCTGAAGTAATCAAAGTGAATCCTGATCGGCAGATGTCTCAACGACGCGCGGATTGTTGGCCCAGTACAGGTAGTTGAAGAAGCCAAGCAAACCGACAACAGCCACAACCCAATAGAACAGGTCAAGATGGCTGTTGTCCAAACTTGTACCATCGAGCCAGCCCCCCTGGTGCCCATGCCTTGTGGCTCTGTTCACAATTTCCACCAGCAATGTAGCCATCAATGACGCAAGCCCCAGATCACACCAGAACAATGCAGTGGCAATAGACTTCATGCCACGTGGTGCCTCACTGTTGAAGAACTCGAGGAGCCCAGTGAATGATGTCACATCTGACACACCAAGCAGGACAACCTGAGGTGCAAGCCAGAACATGGACATCTGCACTACAGCTTCCTTTCTCTTCCTCTCAACAATCGCTGCGATGACCGGCGCAAGTATCATGGAGGCGAAGCCCACACCAATTCGTTGCAAATGAGTGATGCCACTGACATAGCCTGTGTGTCTACGCAAGAATGGCACAATGAACTGGTCATAGACAGCAAGCATTATCATCTGGAATGCGTAGGGGATGATAAAAAGTGTCGCGGGGGAAACATTGATCTTGCCCAGCATTGTGTTGGTCATGCCACCCTGCTGCACAGTGAATGTGAAGAGGATAACATTTGAAATATATCCAATCATGGAGCTGATGAATAGAGGAAGCACACGGAACACAATCTTCGTCTCCTCCACCTTCATCACACTGCAAACTGACCAGGCCCCATTGTTGCCATGGTTGATGCAAGCTTTATTGAGGAATCTGGCACGAAGCATGAAAATAATTTATAATAGCGAACACTATTAAAACTCTACACTCTACAGTGTCTATTTTCGATGCCACTTGATAAGTGGTCCACATAGATGTGCAAAAAATCGTATTAATTCACTGAATCTTACTTCAGACTACTTGTTTGAGAGAATGCGTCAACATAACTTGTCCTTGTCCCAGTACAGCTTTCCTGTGCTTCTTCCAGTTTCTCGGGAAGTTCAAGCTTCCTGTTCCTGAATGCAACCACAAGAACCTGGGGGAGACAAGATTGTAGTCAACTAATGTGTGTAACACATTTGCTGAGAATTGGGATGGTATCTTATGTAAATTAAGAAAGGCAGTATGTAGCACAACCTGCAATATTGGAGTTAGAGGACTTCCTTCTGGTACTTGGTTGCGGTAGAAAGGGAGACCAGCAGCAACAATGAGCAATCCGAGCAGAATTAGGATGGCACACACCCCAAATCCGATATCCCACCCTTTGTAGTTCTCAAGCCACACCACGAATCAGCCCTACACAAGCTCCAAAGGACATTCCAAAGGTATACCAATTAAAGAAGCTGGACTGTTGACGGGACTCAGAGGGGTCTTCATGGTCAAATTGATCTGCTCCGAGGGATGGCAAACAGACAGATATAAATCCATCACCAAATGCATTCATGTACAAGGCTGTGTATAGTAAGATAGCATTCCACCCGTGGACCTCTCTGCAATCGTTTAGCTCTGCTTCAATGTTGCAAGGTGGTGGACGGAGTGAGGGAAGGTAGGCTTGCAGTGCGAGCAATCCATATCCCTATAGAAGGTGCATAAAAGAGCTGTCATGCAGTGTACATTTGATTAAGCGTACAGCTCAACACAAGAAAAAACGAGAAAACACCAAAAGACAAAAGGAAAGAAAGGCAAAACCTATAGCTAAAGGCAAGAATAGAACAGAAGCTACAGCGGCCAGGCTAGGCTGTCCAGACCCGCCGCTTCCTACGCAGGAGTCTGCTTCAGTGATGATGGTGTCTATTAAGTTTAATGCACCAACCAGTGGAACCTACAGGTGCTTGAAAGAGGGCAATGGAGAAGTACTTCAGCTAAGCAGTTAACAGTTTTCCTCAATGTTAGTGAGGCCACGTCTCAATTAGGAGAAATCACAATAAAAGAAAATCTAACTTATGATAAATTCTGCATCAATTGTATAATCATTTTAGCACTGATCTGAGGGTAGCAAGATATTAGGATTTCATATTCACTCCTTTAACTGACATAACTGCTTATATTTACAAAATAAGTGATAAAGCCGCAACAGGTATTACTGCCACTCTCAATTGCTGGCACAGCTTATCATTATAAAAAGCAAGAGCAGATGTAAGTAAGATAATAATAATTCCCCTGGATCATAATAGAAAATAAGAAATCATGTACATAACTGAACTGAGGAAGATGCATATTACCAGAAACATAAATGGACCAAAGATGAGCATTGTTCTAGAGCGAGTAATGTAGGAGTCGGAGAGGAACGCTCCTATCATTGCAAACCCACATGTGGCACCAAAAACGTTAGAGACCGTAGTTGCAGAGCCCGAGACTCCCATATGCATTGTTCCATGGAGGTAAGTAACAAGATTCAGCGGGTTTGGGATAATAACCACATTGGCTACCACAGTCAGAACTGCAAGGGGGGTACATATAAAAATGGTTCAATTTTTGAACTCTAGCAGAAGCTTGAAAATGGGAACAGTGAGATTGCATGCCCGCATACAAAAACCATGCAAAATAGGATTCGGGACTTACCATACAAAAACCATGCAGCTCTGACTCCCCCATGCACGTCTTTACTGATGGGGCTTCCCCTCCAGTTCACAAAGCCTCCAGGTGCCATGGTGCTTCTCATTCCTCCTGATCACACTGTCTGGCTGCCCGCCCGTAACATCCTTGACAAGGAGAGGGGTATAAATCAGCAGGTGATATTCATATTCAAAGAAGGGTGACAACCATGGTTTTTAAGGCGTCCGGCGCCCTCTGACGCAGAGGCATCGGGCTCGCCTCAGATTATTGTCTAAAGCGTCTGCTTTATCCTTGTGAGGCGTCCAGATCGTCAATGAGGCGGGTGAAGCGGCGCTCTAGGCTGTTTTGAACGCCCTGGGCAGAGTATGTGCAGGTTGAGCGGGAAACAGAAATTGGGGAGGGAAGGAAGGGAAGCTTGGCAGGCAGAGTAAGGGAAAAGAGAGGGGAGAGACACAGAAATCTTGACAGGCAGGGGGGAAGGAGAGAATCTTGTCTCTTCTCTGTCTGCCCTCCCTACTCCTGTTTCTGATTTCCCGTGGCTTCTTGTTCTCTTGTGTATGCCCGTGTTGTTGCTGCTGCTGCTGTGTCTTGTAGTAGTAGTAGTAATAGCTGCTTGCTTTGGCTGTTAGCTTATTAAGTAGTAGCAGCTTGCTGGCCCCTGCTGGATGTTGGCATTTGCAGGTTAGCTGATTAAAATAGTTGCTGCTACCCTTTGGAGGTTAGCTGCATGTTGGTTAGTTGATTAAAATTGCATAAGGCATCGCCTCTTTATGCTTTAAGTGCCTAAGCGGTGAAAAGGTTCCGGGCGCCTTACCGCCTTAAAAACCATAACAACATCGACAGGACTATTTCCTATTTAATGCCATTGTTACCAACTATCAACATTACTTTGACTTCCATTGCACCAACTATGAACTAACTTGATTCCCATCATTACTATATCCTACTGACCCAAATTTGGGCATTACAAAAGACATTCAGTAATGTTGAAGTAGATTAGGTATATAATATGCGATGGGACTATTGAAGTCCACAGGTACCAACCACTAGCAGATATTGGTATCAGTGTGTCATCAGGATGGGAGCGACATTTTGTAAGTTAGCTTCTAATTATTAATTGTTCCAAGAACAGGTCATTTTAATAAGCTAACTTCCTTCAAAGCATTGCACCTTATGAACTTGAAGGATCGCATCTAAAAGCGACATGACAACTATGTTTATAGGAACGCGGAAGTAGAACAACATAATTTTTTGATCAGTGCTCAATACATTGAGCCATAAGCCGAAAACCATACTCCTGTTTGGGAATGTAGGGCGCAATTTGGCTGTTCAAGTTTAAATTCTGAGGTGCAAATTTTCTGTACACTATTTTGTTAGTAGTTAAAAAATCAAAATCATAAGTAATAAGGTGTTTTGAATAGGAATCCAACGGTTTCAAGTTTGCGCTTATGTATTGTTGTACTGATTGCTGGAAGTGCTTGAACTTGGACAGTCAAAACTACGCCATATGTTTAGGGGATATTTTCTAACTTTTATCCATTATATAACATAATTAATAGATCAGCGATTTACCAGAAACTAGAGTCACATTAAGGTAACAAGAAAAAGTTCAAATCAAATATCTTCATTGGCTATACCAAATTAGAGAAGTCAAAAGAATGGCTGTCAGTATTATTTCCTGGTAAATTTTTATTAAATCTTTTCTAGACTGGTACCATCCCCATACCGTTTTCATTCCTACCTAAGAATACAGCTCCCTTGTGAGGTATGGTGTATAGCTGGATGCTGATGTCCTGATTCCAGTGAATCAGTACTTGCAGATCACGTTGTAATATGCTTGCTACAAAAATGTAATTTGCATGTGACCTGTGACAGTTGATTATTGTAGGCTAAGAAGAAAGGCTTACATTTTTTTGTGTTCTTATCCACTTCGCTCCTGTTGGACATACCATAACCGCCTCGGCCATTTGCAAGAGCCTTGTTAAACATCAGTTTGGAGGGGCCAGGTATGCAGGTGCTCTTCTGATTAATATTTGATTTGCAAATGCGAATGAATTCCCACCAAAATAGGCAAACAGGGTAGCACCATCTTCCATAATATGCGCGAAAATAAGCCTGTAATATTGGAGAGAGCCATGCACACAATATGAGCATTTCTCTCCAAGCGGTACATCTGTTATAACATTTTTCTGAACAACGAGATGCCACGAACAGAAGGAGGTCATCGACAATCAAAAGGCATAGGACTCGAACCATCTGAATTCTGAAGAATGGTCTCCTCCTTGGCCTGGGTTATGGTACAGGCAACTCACAGCCAATGGAAATTCCATCAATCCCTCCCTACTTTCTTCAGACACTACAGACACAAAAATAAGAATGTGAATTAAAAAAGTCACAGTATGATTCCTACTATTCCTGAAATAGGCACAAAGAACAAATGTAAAGGAATTACCTAATTATCAAACTATCGACGGCTGATCTGTCAGGGATGCATGTCTAGTGTGAAGAATCACTGCAGGGGGCTACATGAAGTGAAGCTTATAAAGATAACCTCCTGCATTCTTCTGGGCCACCTCAATCTGCGCTCGAAGGGGAGAATGTCAGAGCCTCGGAGGCGGGGGCCGAAGGCCCGAGAGGCTGGCTCTGTTGTGCTCCACTGAGTCCCTTCATTGCCCCTGCCGCAGCCAACGGCGATCCGTCGCCGCGGTCCGCGTCCCACTCCTTAATCTCGTGGCCATCGGGCGCAGCTTCTGCCCGTGCGTGTCCACGATACGGCGCTTGAGAACTGCGATTGATCAAGGGGAAGAGGAAGTTTATGGCTCACTCACTAGAACCGCTAGTAATTACCTTAAGCAAGACGTTCCCCGCGTGCCAACGGTGTGGGGTGAGGTGAAGAGTGAGATTGGATTGGCGAAAGAGAGGAAAGGGAGAAGAACATGCTGACAAGTGGGCCCCACTGTAAGTGTGACTCATAAAATGGTCTACCTGGCATACAGGCTTTTTTTTAACGTACCTGGCATATGTAGGATTTTTTTTTTGACAATTAACGTACCTGGCATATGTGGGCCCCACTGTAAGTGTGACAATTAATAGTACACGGTAGAGATACATAAACTAACTCCATCGATTATAAAATAAAGTTTAAAGGAAACTAGCAAATCTTTGAGGTCTTCAATCTCTTTCTTCTTTCAAGACATAATTTTACACTTTTCTGAAGGCAGCTGAACACTGATAGACATCAAACTATAACCTATAAATACCAATGAAGGCTCTCCCATAATTTTTTGAGCGACAATACCAAGGCTACGTGCACGCGCAACCATTAGGGTAATCAATCAACATCGGCAAGGCGAACAGTGAGTACGAATTACCATTGTCGAGAACATTGCAGTCGGGACAAATATTGCGAGAATAATCTTCCTTGCGACAACCATGAGAAAAAGTTCAAAATCGATCCGGAGAAGGAAGATATGAAAGACTGTACCTGTAGAACCTTAATCTTTCAACACCACCATTGAGTCAGGAAGGAGATCTCGTCGTCGAACGAAAGGCCAAAGATCACTTATTATAGACGGTGACATCTCCATTAACACAGAAGTCAAGAAGATGACAAACAAAACACTAATCTAATATTAAAAACACTACTTTTATCAAAAACTCCACCCAGAGGAGGGTGAACCGATCAGGTTCCCCACCGCTCCCGATGTCGGCGAGACCAGCCAGAGGAGGGTGAACCGATCTATGGAGGAGGCAGAGACGATGTGGCTAGGTCAAGAGAGAGGCGGTGGCTTGGCATATATAGGCCTTGGTACTACTAGAAGTGACTTTCGAGGGAATTAAAGGGATAATCCCGGTGATTGGGTAAAATCCCTACATTTACCTAATCTATTTAAATCCCTATATAACACAATCTCTTATACAAGAGTAGTGTATTGAGTATTGTAGAACATACACTAGATTTTGGAAAAATCTATAAGAAAATAAGGATAGAACCGACCCAATACACTTGAACTAAATAGGATTTTAGAAAGAAGTGGGTATTTGGGGTTTGATAGGGATAATCCCCTCTAATGTCTAAAATTTACACTTAGTATTGTTTCTATAATTTTTTAAAAATGTTATAAAATTTATATTGAGAGTAACATCGGAAACCCCAAAATGGAGCCCGAGCTCTATGGAGCCTTAAAAAAAATGAAACTAATACCTAAACTTAAAAAAACAGAAAAAATCTTAGATTTGTAATTTAGCAATGTTAAATTCTCAACTCCAAACACTTTACATTCGGCGGTACACAAGAATGGCAAAATATGATAGATTTGAGAGGTTTAAAATTTTGCACGGTTCAATACCTTAAATGTCAGATTTTGTCATTTTCTCGTAGCCCCGAATATATCGCATTTTTAATTGAGAATTTTTATGATAGTAAATACAACATTGTCTATGTCTAGGTATTTTCTTTAGATTTTCTTAATCTTCAAAATATGTTTTTTGAATTTTTCAAAATATGGCTCCATAGAAGCCAACCTCGATTTGTCCATGCCCGAGTAACAGAGACTAGTATCATGCATAGTCCATTTTAGTAGCTAATAGTGCAGGGAATCATAATATGTAAAATGTTGCATATATTAGCATGTAGAGTCTCTATTTCTTGTTTAATGACGTGTCATGTTGTTTGGCAATATAGTGAAAGGCCAAACCTCCATGTCATGAAATATATAACCTCTATTAAGCATCCTGGGTATTTTAACCCTCCTACCAATTTTTAGGAACACGGTACAACACAGCTCGTAAACGTACACTCACTCGTACGAATGCATGTAAGCACGTTCTACCCCTATGAGTATCTTCAAGAGTCTAACCGAAAAATCTTGAGGTTGCCAGATTCACCACAGGCTTCTTACTACTAATAATGGGCACTCCACCCACCACCAAAAGAACATTAACAGTTTGATCTTGAAATAAACTCATGTAAATATAAGCACTATGCCAAGCCTAAAGCTTGAACATTAGTGGATCAGTTCCACCATAAGGAATCTAAACACCATAGCTAAGCTCAATTCGCTATCATAAATTCTTGTGCCTACTTTAAGGATTGCTCACTTCGGACAAGGGTTGGGACTTTATGGTCTGATTTCATTCCCCTCCATCTATGAAAGTCTCTCTCTCTCTCTCTCTCTCTCTCTCTCTCTCTCTCTCTCTCACACACACACACACACACACACACACACACACACACAAACAGAGAGCACGGTCTTTCCTAGAGATATCCATTTTCTACTATTGGAGAGGTTTGACATCTCCTAGCTGTCTAGGCGTCATCTGAGAGCTTTTAATCTAGGAAAAAAACCTCGAGCATGTTTGTGAAGGTTCAGGGTTCACTTCAAGATCGACCACGAGTGATTGACAAAGTTCTGAGAAACTTGAGCTCAAGGAGATGAAGGAGAGCTGGGGGGACAAGCAGGGGCCTTGTCCCCCCACCCCCCCCCCGCCTCCTATTGCATGGTACAACAAGCTAAATAGCAGTGTTTAACACTAATTTAAGGAAGGATTTAGAGAAAATTGCTTAATTGCCCTCCCCCTAATTGAGAATTAGCAAGTTCAGCCCCCGTTAAGTCACCATCCTACCTCCGCCACTACTAGCATCTCCAGTGAAGATATAGATTTGTTGCCAACAACTTGAACTTGGTTTCGCATATCTTACACTTCTTTGTTTGCATCTTGTTGCTAGATTGAGTTTATTTCATGTTGCTTTGGCCTTATTAGTTTCTCTAATTGGAAGTGTTTTTTTCAATAATCTCATGTTCACCCCCTTCAGAAGATAAACCTCGATCTTTTACACACGAGCCTTGAGAAGAATATATGTCCTTATCTTCAAGGAACGACGGACATGGGTTTATATTGTTCTGATATATGCAAGAGAGAAATAGTTAGTTTTGGAGATGCAAGATATCTGTCTAATCCCACACAATGGCTGATCAAACATGATATATGGTTTCATGTATGTGGTGCATCTATCTTATGGGGTTCGATGTAGCAAACTATTGGCTACAATTCAGTTAACCATGCAGAGGATATTGGCAATACATAAAGCAATCAAAAGATGTGTATGGTTGAGTATGGTCACATTGTACTCGTAAATAGTGTGACTTACAATTAGACAAAGTACCTACAATCATAAATGAGGGCAATATGGCTTGCCTAACTCAACTCAAAGGTGAATACATGAAAGGAGATAGAGTGAAGCATATCTTACAAAGTTTTTGTTTACTCAAGATCTTCAAAAGGACGGTGTCATAATAGTTCAACGAATTCGCTCAAGTGAGAATCCAGAACTATCCACGGTGTTGGACTACGACGAGTCAATAATATTAAATAATATTATCGTCATGGGGTGTGAATATGTTGACATCCAAGGGGAAGTGTTATGAAAACTATATTGGATACCCATAACCTCTATTTCATCAAATCTATAACCTCTATAGGCATCAATAATGTAACTCTCCTAGCATAAATTCTTGAAACTCTTCTGAATGAATGATCCTCTGGTGTATGGCTATATATATGAAGATCTTGTATGCATTGGGGGAAATAAGAAACAAGATTATTTGGTTTTTATCTTTCACTCTTCTACATTTGTTATACCACACCGTGATAGTCAACAAATAGTCATAGTTTGTAACAATTGCAAGTACCGACCACACCTGTTACTACTTCCGATTCCGAGTGATTGAACATTGGACATTACAACAGAGATTTTTCCTCTGGCGATTTCATAAATGGAGTATCAAGGGTTTAACCCCACCAATAAGTACACGTGAGAGCAGAACACTGGTACGGGCTTATACATAACATAACTTTGAAAACAGGACTAAGACATGTCCCGGTGAATCAAACATCTTTCTCTCTCAAAGACTCAAAGCGAATCCTGATCAGCAGATGTGTCAACGATGCGTGGATTGTGCTGGTACACATACTTCTTGGCCCAGTACAGGTAGTTGAAGAAGCTAAGCAATCCGAGAACAGCCAGAACCCAGTAGAACAGGTCAAGATGGCTGCTGTTCAAGGTTGTACCCTCGAGCCAGCCTCCCTTGTGCCCATGCCTTGTGGCGCTGTTTACGATTTCCACCAGCAGTGTGGCCATCAATGACGCGAGCCCTAGCTCACACCAGAACAATGCAGTGGCAATAGACTTCATTCCGCGTGGCGCCTCACTGTTGAAGAACTCGAGGAGCCCTGTGAATGATGTCACGTCTGCCACGCCAAGCAGGAAGAACTGAGGTGCAAGCCAGAACAGGGACATCTGCACCAGAGCTTCCTTCCTCTTCTTCTCCACAATCGCTGCGATGATTGACGCAAGTAACATGGAGGCAAAGCCTATGCCGATGCGCTGCAAATGAGTGACTCCGCCAACATAGCCCGTGCGTCTACGCAAGAATGGCACAAGGAACTGGTCATAGACAGCTAGCATTACCAATTGGAATGTGGTGGGGATGATAAAGAGTGTCGCTGGGGAAACATGGATCTTTCCCAGCCTTGTGTTCGTCATGCCACCTTGCTGCACGGTGAATGTGAAGAGGATAACATTTGATATATAACCAATCATGGAGCTGACGAAGAGGGGAAGCATACGAAGCACAATCTTTGTCTCCTCCACCATTGTCGCACTGCAAACTGACCAGGCTCCATTTTCGCCACGGTTGATGCAAGCTTTATCGAGGAATCTGGCAAGATGCATTAAAGAATCTATAATAGTGAACAGTATTAAAACTCTGTATAGTCTACTCTCTATGCAAACTTGATAAGTATTAAGTAGTACACACAGAAGTCACAAAATGGCAGTATATCGCTGAATCTTACTTCAGACTATTTGTTTGAGAGAGTGCGTCAACAGAACATGTCCTTCCCCTAGTACAGCTTTCTTGTGCTTCTTCCAGTTTCTTAGGAAGTTCAAGCTTCCTGTTCCTGAATGCAACCACAAGAACCTGGTAGAAGCAAGATTGCATTTAACTTATGTTTCTAACAAATTTGATGAGAATTGGGATGGTGTCTTATGTTTTAAGCCAGGAAGAATGTAGCATAACCTGCAGTATTCGGGTTAGAGGACTTCCTTCTGGTACTTGGTTGCGGTAGAAAGGGATACCAGCAGCAACTACGAGCAATCCAAGAAGAATTAAGATGGTGCACACCCCGAGTCCGATATCCCACCCTTTGTAGTTCTCGAGCCACACGATGAAAATCAGCCCTATAAAACCTCCAGAGGAGATTCCGAAGGTATACCAGTTAAAGAAGCTGGACTGTTGGCGGGACTCAGAGGGATCTTCATGGTCAAATTGGTCTGCTCCGAGGGATGGCAAGCAAACACGGATAAAACCATCACCAAATGCAGTCATATACAAGGCTGTATACAATAAGGTAGCATTCCATCCATGGACCTCTTTGCAGTTGTTTAGCTCTGTTTCAATGTTGCAAGGTGGTGGATGGAGTGAGGGAAGGTAGGCTTGCAGTGCAAGTAATCCGTATCCCTACACAAATGCATGTTTTATTATACTACAATAGCATTACATATATAATTTCCTATAGAAGGTGCATAAGAAGCTGTCAGCCATTGTAGATTTGATTGAGAATTTAATGCTACAATTTAAACCTCTTCTAAATCATGGACATCCTTACAACGGAATTTTAGGAGCTGAGAAAACTATAGCATAATGTATAATTTTTTTCATGTAAACATCGTAAGGAGTGTTTACATAAGGCTTTATTAGTTCAGAACAAAGAAGATGTCAATTCTAACAGTTTACACCAAAAGGTATCCCTACATATCCACTTTAAGTTGATATTATGGTCAAAGATATGCCTGAGTATTCTTTGTCATACAAGTCATAAGTCAGTTCTGGAGAACCGAGTCACCCGGTTAGCTAGCGGCATGTGTGTTCGTTCAGCCCACCTGGGTTTGAAGCCTCGCCTTCCCATGGTGCCTCACAGCTGTTTTTCTCAATAGAAATTCCACATGTGCTAGTTATCTGTTGATCGAGATTTTTTAATTATAAGGCAGTTTTAAGGTTTATCATTTGCTCATTATGTTAGAGGCGCATCACTGTTTTAGTTAAAAAAATTAAATTCTATTTTCACCTCATCCCTTATAATTTTGTATATTCCATGTACTTTAGCTACAGAAAAATATTTCAGCTAAGCAAGAGTAAATGATATAAAACCGCCAGGTTTGATGCAGTTATAGCTGATTGGGGACGAAGAAAGAAACAGGGGAAATAAGATAGAGCTAACAGGTGGAACCCATGTCCAGCTCAGTGTGCCTCCACATGGGCTTCCGAGTCAGGGCTGACAGACGGGTTCCACTAATCAAAAAAGCTGTCAAAGCTTCATCAGAAGGCTACATGTGCTATTTCAAAGTCATGCTTCTGAACTTAAAAGTATTTGAAATTTCTAGAAGTGGTGGTAAACCGTAATAGCTTCCACAAATGTGGTGGTTTAATGGTTTCATAGAATTAACTCTAGCTAAGTAGATAACAGTTTTCATCAGTTGGGAGAATTCAATAACAGTAACTCAAACTTATGATAAATTTGCTGCAAGTGTGTAAATTTGAGGGCAGTGAGATAGTATATTCACTCCTTTAAGTGGCACAGTCCCAATGTTCCGTAAAAAAGGTGTATAAATTTTGTCAAAAGCCAAACCACGTAAAGTTTGACCAAACCTTTACACATAACTATCAACATGTACAATGTCAGATCAATCTTATTAGATACATTATTAATATATATATATATATATTTGTATTGTATCTATATAGTACTATAATTGATGATATTTTTTTCTACTCCCTCCATCTGAAAATAGACGTCGAAATTTTGTCTAAATTTGGATGTATAATCTGTCTGAAAATAGATGTCGGAAATTTGTCTAAATTTGGGACGGAGGGAGTATAAAATTAGTCAAACTTTACATGGTTTGACTTCAGCTTCTTTTCAGGGACTGAGGTAGTAGCTGATTATGTTTGAATAATTGATAAATCCGCAAAAGGTATTATTGACAATCTCTTTTGTTGGTACAACTTCTCATTAGAAAAGCAAGAGAAGATGAAAGTAAGTAAATAGTAGTTCCTCGTAACAGAAAATCAAAAATTATGTACATAAATGAAGAGAGGAAGATTTATATTACCAGAAACATAAATGGACCAAAAAGGAGCATAGTTCTAGAGCGAGTAATGTAGGAGTCAGAGAGGAAAGCTCCTATCAGTGCAAACCCGGATGTGGCACCAAAAAAATTTGTGGCTGTAGTTGCAGAGGCCGAGACCCCCATATGCATTGTTCCATGGAGATAGGTAATCAGATTCAGAAGGTTTGGGATAATAACCACGTTGGTTACCACAGTCAGAACTGCAAGGGGGATGCATACAAAAATGCTTCAATGTTTGGACTCAGAACAGAAGCTTGAAAAATAGGAACAATTAGATATTGCATGCCCATGTATATGTAAAAATGTCGGCAAAGTAGGATTCAGCTATCATGACTTACCATACAAAAACCATGCTGCTCTGACTCCACCATGGACCTCTTTATTGATGTCATTTCCCCTCCAATCCACAAAGCCTCTAGGTGCCATGGTGCTTATTCCTCCTGATCACTGCCTGGCTGCCTGCCTGTAGCATGACAACAAGAGGGGTATATATCAGCAGGTGATATTCATATTCAAAGGAGTGACAACATCAACGAGATTAATCAAAGATTTTTGCCTACTTAACGCCACTGCTACCAACTATGCACATTAATTTGACTTCCATTGTACCAACTATAGACACTAATTTAACATCCATTGTCAGTATCCCTACTGACTCTCTCTCTCTTTTTTGCAAAATGACTCAAATTTGTTGAAGTAGAAAAAAATATTAGGTGCAACAAGTAGCAACAACTAGCAGATATTTCTATCAGTGTGCCATCATCCTGACAGCGACACTTTGCAAGTTAGCTCCTAGTTCAATGATTGCTTTGTCCTTCTGATGCTTCCTTCAAAGTAGTGCACCTTAACTTATGAACTGCTAAGCCTGCGTCTGAAAGCAACATGACAATTATTTATATAAAAAATCTCAGAAGTGGAGATAAAATATTTACTGATCAGTGCTCAATAAATCGAGTCATAAATAGAAAACCATACTCCCTCTGTTCAGAAATGCAGGCATAATTTAACTGTCCAAGCTTGAACTTGAGTGTAATTTTTTCGTATGCTATTTTGTTAGTAGTTGCAAAACCCCATGAAAAGTGATTTTTCCACAAATCCAATGGTATCAATTTTGTATTTATATTATTGTATTGATGATTGCTGGTCAAAGGTTGAACTTGACAGTCAAACTAAGCCGTACATTTCCCAATGGAGGGAGTATTTTATTTCATGAGCTAACATAATTAATAGATTTACTGGTTTACTAGAAACTAGGCACATAATGATAATATGAAAATATAGCTAAATTCAAATATCCAGATCAGAGAAGTCGAAGAACTGCAATCAATATTACTTGCTGATTAGCTACTGATTAAAAAAAAATCCTCTTCCAAACTGCTAACAAAGAATGACGTATCTCTTTACAGCACACACGCAGGGGAGATATGAGCTTTTTGGTATATTTACCATTCAGCTCCTATCCAAGTATCCAGCTCCCTTGTGAGGTTATGGTGTATTCCTGATTCCAGTGATCAATACTTGGAGACCACGGTCTTCCATGCCTACTACAAGAATGCGTTTGCTAGTGACATATGAGAATTGAAGGCTAGGCTTACAGTATTTGTGTTCTTACCCATTTTGCTCTTATTGTACATACTGCGATCACCTGCCATTTTCACGAGCCTTGCCAATCATCTGTTTGGAGGGACCAGACATGCTCTTCTAACTCCATATTGTACTTCCCAAAGGATGACTGATGTGCTAAATTTGTCAGCGATGCATTCTAGTGGAGGCTTACATGAAGTAAAGCGTGTAAAGAGTACCTCCTGCATTCTCCCGGGGCAATATTCTCTCAGCGGTTTGCGTGTACCTCCACCTCAATTTAGGATCCAAGGGGGGGATGTAGGAGCTGCGGAGGCGGGTTGATTGGCCGCCGGGCCGGCGCCGAGGGGCCGAGGCTGGCGCTGAGTGTGTTCCACGGAGTCCCTTCATCGCCTCTGCCGCAGCCAAAGGCAGCGGCGCCTCCTGGAGCCACCGCCGCGGCGGTCCTCAATCCTTCGTCTCATGGCCCTCAGACGCAGCTTCTGCCCGTGCCCTACCAGCCGTGCAAAGGGGGAAGAGGAGAGGAAGAAGAAGAAGATGCTGACAGGTCAGACCCACTTGCAAGCAAACGTGGCCAACGGGCCGGCCCGGCACGGCCCCAGCCCGGCCTGACGCAGCAGCACGGCGTCGTGGTCCGTCGGTTACGTCTGCGGTGCGGCAGCGTGCGCTGGCGACCTGAGCCCGGCTCTCTGGCGGGCGGCACGTGAGCACGCGTTTGGTCTTTTTTTCGTTGACCCGTCTAGTTAACATATAAAAGTGTAAAGGGTGCGCGTCTAGTATAGAACAGATAAATTTTTGTAGCTTGTTGGTTAAGGGATATGACCTAGAAGGATAGGTCACGAGTTCGACCCCCGGGTGGACATATTTTTGCCTAATATTCCTATTACTGGCCAAACGGGTATGGTGCACTGCGGGCCCGCCAGCGTCTTGGAAGTCGGCTTGGGCGGACCAAAATTGGCGTGCATGGTGGACATATTTTTGCCTAATATTCCTATTCGGCCAAGCGGGTCATGCAGGTGCACGGCGGCACGGCACCCGGCGTGCCCGCAGTCATGGGCCCGCCCGCCAGGCAGCCCGCCCGATGGCCAGATTTGCTTGCAAGTGTGATGAGATCTCAGGGCGTGACTGATTAATTGGTCCCACATGGCATAATAAACTGGACTTTCACAGAGATGTAGAATTGTTTTGATTCAACTAAAATAGCCTTTCAGATTTGTCACATCGATGACAGCCATGATCCCGTTGTTCTCACAATTTTTATGCTAAATAAAACATATTCAGTTCATGGAGATGATAATACATCCAATGGAGGAAAGCATCAACACCGCTGGTAACCTCAACTGCTATAGAATTTTAGCCAAACAATTCCATGAGACAAAACAGGAACTGACCTTGGCTAGCGGCTGATAAAACTACATATACACCACATAATTCTCGGCGCTCTTGTTCTGCGTGCTAAAAGGCTAAGCTACCAAAAATTATTGTTGAAATAAGCAGGAAAGGGTATCTCCTATATCTCATTGCCGAACCAATTCCTTAAGCTTGGTCATCCAGCGGGCATACTCCTTGTTCTGCTTGGTCACGTAGTCGTGCATGAAGTTGGCCTGCATACTCCTTTATTATTATGCAAACCATATTTTCTCATGCATAAAATAATAATTAAAAGCAAGTAAAAAAGCTATGTTAAAAGGCTATACAAAACGTGATAAGTATTAGAAAATAAGTTATCAACAATAATTAGGTAATGTTTCTTTAAGAAGGAACTGGCTGAACAATTCTTAGCGATGTCCAGAGCCAACAAATCTGCGTAAAATATTAACAGTTATCAGTTTCATCTAGCGACTACATAGAACAAGTATTAGAGGACGGAGAGAAATGAAAAAACACAACATGACCGCGAGTTCAGTGCAGCTTAAGAACATGTGCTACGGAGCAATATACAAAACACAGAACACATGAATCATGCTTTGGTTTACAGAGACATGAATACATCTCTACATTAGCAAACAATCTTATTTCGCGGAAAAGCCTACTAACACTGAATTTTAACACAGTGGATGCACAGCAACACGAGTCATTTATGTACATCTACAATCAGAATAGAACATATGCATTTTCATAAACCAAAAAACCGCCTACAATATAGAAGGCTTCTCTAGTTCATAGTAAGTTTACTGCTAGTGAGAAGTGACTTAACATAAGGACACATCTAAAAGCTCTATATGTGTGTATGCACGTGACATGTCAATTCTAGTTGGTGCCCTTTCTAAATTCTAATACACGAAAATAATTTAGAAACACAACTCTTGTCCCACAATAGCAAATATGGAAAAAGGTTCAGTCAGAAGGCAGAGTCACTCCATAATAAGTAAGCTTAGTGCAAAGTATGCAGAGCTAGGTCATCTAAAAAGAATTAAGTGCATGTATCGTCAAACCCGAATCCATTGTTTAGAGATACAAAATCTTTTTGAAAGATGAATATAACACTTCACAGCCGTGGGGCAGATTCAACCCAACTGAGCAGAGACAGGAGTGGAAAAGAATATTAAAACAGGTGGTGCGTGGCAAGATTGCTAGAGATAAATCATTAATCTAAAAAAGGTATGAACCTATTCATTGTTTTTCATCCATAGTATCAAGAATGAGTAGAGTACATACGCTGAAGATCACAAGGCAGGTAACTTAGGCCAACCATAAAGAGAAGGCGAACAAAAACGAAATGTAATTGGATATATAATTCATGGTATTAAACTCTGAATGAACCTAAGCCGTTTGAGCATCTGTAACAACAGCCAAGAATAAGTAGCCTCTAATACCTCCCATAATTTCTAATCAACAAGAACATATGGATATAAGATAAAAGTTCTCCCCACTAAAACAGGACGATGTGTTTTATAGTTAGAAAAACAAATATGCTGTGCTATTTATCAAAAAAGAGAGCACATGTACCATGCTCTTAATTAACTCGTTGAACTGTATTAAAACAAGCCTACAATCTGATCCCAAATATTCAGAGTCAAGGAGAAAAATACATATACCGTGCTCTTAATTAAATCGTTGTTAGATTGTACTAAACCTTAGGGTGTTGCCAAGAAAGCCGACAATCTGACGCCAAATTTCAGAGTACATCTATACCAAAACAAAAAATAAACATAGAGTGCAATAAGAAAACAGTAAGTACTAACCATCCCGATAAAAAGAAGAAGGTACTCTGCCTTACCGTGGTCTCCTTCCCAGCAGAGTAGTCAGTGTCGATCTAGTAGTGTACCTATTTAGCAGTGTGGTCGGTGCACCAACTATTCTAGACAGCAGTACATGGAAAATTCTCTGGACAACACTTAAAAAATTATCTCAGATCATAGATAATGTGAAGTACTTTGCTTATCTAGCAGTGCAGCAACAATTCTGAACCGTGCATGAAGCTTTTTCTCAAACTGGCCAAGAATGACGGCTGGATCTCACCAAAATACAATAGGATCTTAAACCCAGAAAAATAGCCATGGACCATGACATATGCATGACATTTATGCTACAAAGAGAATTTGAGGAGCATCCAAAATGGGAGCTCTGCTGCTATTTGAGGTAAAAAGTATACCTTCGGTGCAATGAATCACAAAAGTGACAATGGCACACATTCAAAACAGCAGCTCTTCTGATAAACATTTACAAAAATTTGGTGTTCTTGAGGTGAAACTGATGTATGTAATATGGCACAAATGCAGCCACCATAATAAAATTGGCAACCAAAAACAAATAGATGTGAGATGGTGACTTATTGGCGCATATGGTGTTACAGGTAGCACATACATGGAAGTGTACAGAAAGATCGAACGAAATTAGGGAATATCTAGAGCAGATGTAGATAGTACCCTGTACAACACGCAGAGGAATATGCAACTGCATCGTCTCCATGATCACCTTGCCTTAATAGGCTGCTGCTAGAGATGCACGTGCAATCGAGTGTCGCGCTCTGCTTGCTCGGTAATGATGTGGTATTAAACAACCACCATAAGCAACAAAAGGACAATACTGTACCCATCAGATTCAATTGTTTATAAAAAATACATTAAACAAAGATTATGATCTCCAGTGCACAATGATTAGAACCAAGGTAATCTGAATAAGAACTGTTGTTGGTCATATATTGGGGTAAAGTACATGAAGCCACAATCAGCCAATAATTACAACATGATATTGTTTCATGAAACATCAATCTGTAGCCTAAAAGTTTAAATATGATCACTCAATGAACATATGGATAGGAAAATGTACCTATCACCCTGTATCGAACCCCAGTTCTGTTTTGGGTTGGCAGCCCATGAACCTAGCTGAACAAAGCACACGCAGTAAGCTGCAATGTTACTCTGTTACTTGTATATACAAGGAATAAGCCAGCAATCTGCAGACAAATCCAGAACATTCTTAGCATCAAATAAAATGGTGTATGATTCCATAAATTGTCACTACTTACAAATAACTCTTAATTAGCCAAAATATTAGATGCAACCAAAATATAATTATCTCACTACAACAGAAATCAGTATGCAGTTGCATCGATCAGGTCACTATGCATATAAAAATTAACATATTTTAGAAAACATGTATATCTAAGAATATTATTGAGAAATTACACTTGGCTTGTGATATGTACTTTTTCGTAGCATACTCTTAACAAGTACATCTAAGGAGGACGATGATGGCTACATGGCCGATGCCGCCAATAACTGCGATCGGACCCGGCACAACCAGGCCATTAGAGCCTCACTACGGTGCGTCCCTTCCTTGTGTGTTGTCCTCGCCACCTCCATACTTTGGTTTCTGGTGCACAACCTAGAGCGACAGAAATTGTCTGAGTAACCATAAATTACAATATTTTATTTTGGGATCAAAACACAGAACATGTACAAAGAAAACTGATAGAACACGCTATCAAGTTGTATATATCAAAGAATGTCAAAGAGGCAGCCATATTATTACTAACCATGATATACAGAAGATAAATCATCTTATAAAATAAATAATGGAACATTTCTGTTCAAGGAAATTGCAGAACAGACTCCCATTAAAAATAATGATGAACCAGTAATGTACGTATTCCGGAGATAAATTCGTGTTACAGGAGGGACAATAACACAAAGTAGTGGATTAGAGATTGAGAGGGAAATTGGAACTCGCCGAGAGACAAAATAACACAAAGTAGTGGATTAGAGATTGAGAGGGGGATTGGAACTCACCGAGGGACTTTGTCCTCGCAACAATCTGCTTTTGACTGTCAGTGTGACGAGGCAGCTAGGGTCACCGAGCAGCGAACGCGCCAGCGCATTGGTGCTCGCCTGCAGACCATCCTTTCCGTCCTGGACACAACCATACATAGGTCAAGAACTTGAAGGGGACGAGAATGAGGAGATGGTAGATGGCGGCACGACGAGGGGCGGCCCGTGCCTTGTACCATCGATGGGATGCGATGCGACGAGGTCGAGTGGGCATGGGCTCACGACGCCTCGTGCTCCTCCTTCTGTGCAAGAGAATCGCGGGGAGGAAAATAGAGAGGAGGAGGGTGGATGGCGTCCTGGCAACCTTGCGCGGCGGTCGTGGTTGCCGACAGCGAGAAGAAGGGCGGGCGGAAGGGAGCCCGGTGGCCGGCTGCGCGAGGGAAGGAGGAGGCGAGCGAGAGAGATGAGAGTGAGTGACGAGGGATGGGAGGAGGAGATCGCGGGGGAAGGGCCTGTAACCGCCAGGGAGGCGGAGATGCACGGCCGCCACACGCAGGAGGAGAAGCGGCTCACCTTAACGAACCCAGAGCAGCGGATGACCATCGCGAACACTCGTGCCGCCAGGAACGCCGGCGGAAGGATCAAGAAGTGATGCGATGGAAGGATGGGGGCGCGCAGTCAACCAATGTAGACGCTAACGAGGCGACCCATGCCGGTTCTCGAAACAGGCAGAAGCGAAAACCCAACCCTGCCCCTCACACCGAAATATCCCCTGCCCACCGTCGCGCACTTCCGCTAGCCGCTGACAACCGGGGCAAGTAAAGCCACGGGCCTAACAACATAGAGAGACGAGGCTTGGCAAGCATGTACGAATTTAGCATCGTGAACAGTGGCGCAGAAACGTCCACCCATCCACCGACGCGCCGCCCCACCCATGCCCGCTTCCACGAGCGACCAGCTCACTCCGCGCATACGCCCCTCACACCCAAAGAAAAATCAACCCAAAAACTCTGCAACGACTGACGAATGGGCCAAGTATCCAGTGGGGACGCAACAGCAGCGACATGTGCTGCCAGGCGGGTAGAACACACCTTGTCCATAAGTAGAAGCCGGGCAGCGGGCCAGGAAAACGTTAGCCAACAGCGTGACATCGTCAACCCACGCCGGCAAACAGCGTGACAGCGACGCCCATCCCTGGCTCCGTGCGCGCGCACCCAGGCGAAAACGAACCCAATGACGTACCAACGGCCGAGCGGTGGGTCAAGGATCGAGCGGGACCCAACACCAGAGAAAACGGGTAGCACACGGTCGGTCCAGCAAGCAGAGACAGGGCTTCCACCTCCACGCTCGTCTCGCGCCCATCAGGCTCCGATTCACGCGTGCACCCATCAGACCAAGACGCAACGTACCTAGCAACCAAGCAGCACACCCCAGGCGCAACGTACCCAGCAGCCGACAAGCGGGCCGGCGACCGCACGGATCCCAGCTGCAGTGAGACGGAGCACAGGGCGGGGTAGAAACAGTGCCGTCCTCACCTTGCCATCCTTCACACCTGCCGTGCAAGTACCCAGCACCGTCCTCACCTGTCGTCCTTGGCGCGCGCGTCTCCTCACCTGCCGTGCAACGTACCCAGCAGCCGACAAGTGGGCCGGCGACCACGCGGGCCCCAGCTACAGCGAGAAGGAGCACAGGACGGTAAAACACCCGTGCAAGTACCCAGCACCGTCCTCACCTGCCGTCCTTCGCGCGCGCGTCTCCTCACCTGCCGTGCAACATACCCAGCAGCCGACAAGCGGGCCGACGACCACGCGGGGCCCAACTGCAGCGAGACGGAGCACATGGCGGGTAAAACACCGTCGGTCCGGTAGGCAGAGGTAGATATGCGAACAGATCTGGTCGTTTTTTTTGAAACGGACGGCCCGTAAATTCTGATTTTCGGTGGACTTTGTACCGCCCCCTCCAACCATCTTTAGATGGGAGTCTCTAGCGCACAGTCAACTGAGAATTAAGAATTAAATTAATTCTCAGTAGACTTATGTCAGTCTTAGGGATTTGGCCCGTTTGTCCTGTTGTTCCCGACTTTGTCTTTCCGGGCTGTTATTTTGTTTTGTCTGCCTTGTTGTTGGGCTGTTCCGGCTGTTATCTTCCCAGTTACCAAGTTGTAAACAAAAAATAGCCCTGCCAAAAATACAAAATAACAGATTAGTCCCTCTAGGTATTTTACCAAGTTGTAATAATCCTTCTATGCCTGCCCAATTTTGTTTCCTGTGTCGTCCTCAATCTCTCTCCCTCCTGCCCCCCTTTGGAGTTCTCCGCTGTTTCAAAATGCTCGGCAAATGTGTTCTAGAAGATACAAGGAGTTGGGAAGGGAAAAGTAACACACAATAACTGGAACGACATAGAGTCTTGTGTGTGGACCCAGTAGTCAGTGTGTGACCCTTTGTGTTTTCCGTCAGGTGCTTGATTGTACAAAACTAACTGACAAGAAATGTTGTCCTAGTAGCCATTGATTGCCGACTACTCCCTCCATTCCTTAGAATAAGGCCTATAAATTTAGTCAAAAGTCAAACATGCAAAGTTTGACTAAATTTGTAGAAAAAACTATAAACCTCTATAGGGTCAAATCAATCTTATTAGATACATTATAAAATATATTTCCGTACTATAGCTATCTATTATTATAGTTATTGATAGTTTTTTTTATAAACTTGGTCAAAGTTTGCACTCTTTAACTTTTGACTAAATTTATAGACCTTATTCTAAGGAACGGATGTAGTAGTATGCATACCATGACCTCTTGAAGACTAAATTTGCTTGGCTATGTAAACTGAACCCTGTTATTACTCCCTCCGATCCATATTAGTTGACTCAATTTTGTTTAGATACGGATGTATTTAGCAATAAACTTGACTAGATACATTCATATCTAGACGAATCTAAGTCAACTATGGTTCGGAGGGAGTAGAAAAAAACATGGGACATATTACCTTACAATTGTTAACAAAATAAAATTTAAAATGATTGCCATAGAAAAAAATCACAAAATAGAAACTATCCAAGTTAAAACAAATTAGAAAGAAACAATTAAATTTCATACTCCCTTCGGTCCAAATTAATGTTCTTAAATTTCTCAAGATTTGTCTACTTCCAAATCTAGTCAAATCTGAGAACATTAATTTGGATCAGAGGCACTCGTAGTACCGAGGGGTACCCCGAGCGGCCAATTTTTTTTGTAATTGCTAGAGGCACTCGTAGTAAAAAGGAACTAGAAAAAATGGAAAAGAAGGGACCACGGGAACAAACCTCAGTTGCAATCTCACTTGCAACTGCCCCGAGAAAAGCCAGTTGCATGCTAATATGCAATTGGTAGTAAAGAAGTGAAAGGGGACCACGAAAAGTTCAGATGCAAAACCTCAAAAAAGCAAAAGAAGGGACGACGAAAACCCAACCCTAGTTGCAACTCACTCTATACCATCAAGAGTCGGTTGCGTGTCGAGATGCAACTCAAGGCTCGTTCTTAGTTGCAAATGTGGAGAAAGCCAGTTGCGTGTCAAGTTGCAACCCTAATTGCAATTCCCTCTCTATACCATCAAGCGAGAAAGCCAGTTGCATGTCGATATGCAACTCAGGGCTAGTTCTTAGTTGCAACCCTAGTTGAAACTCCCTCTATATACAATGAGGGGAGAAGGCTAGTTGCAACTCAAGACTCACAATGTAGTTCCAACCCTAGTTGTAACTCACTCACTATACCATCAGGGGAGAAGGTCAGTTGCATGTCAAATTGCAACCAGATACTCACAGTCCACTTGAGACCCTAGTTGAAACTCCCTTTCTATATCATTAGGGAGAAGGCCAGTTGCGTGTCGAGTTGCAACTAAAGGATAAAAAGACAAAAGAAAAACACAGTCCTTAGTTGCAACCTTAGATGCAACTCCCCCTTTATACCACCAGGGGAGAAGTCTAGTTGTGTGTCGACTTGCAACTCGAGACACACATTCCTCAGTTGCAACCCTAGTTGCAACTCCGTCCCTCTATATTCTGTTGGAATTATGCCCTAGAGGCAATAATAAAGATGTTATTATTATAATTCTTGTTCATGATAATGTTTATATTCCATGCTAGAATTGTATTAAGCGGAAACTTTAATACTTGTGTGGTTTGTGAACAACACCGTGTCCCTAGTACGCCTCTAAGGACTAGCTCATTGATCAATGATGGTTAAGTTTTCCTAACCATAGACATGAGTTGTCAATTGATAATGAGATCATATCATTGGGAGAATGATACGATGGACAGACCCAAACTAAGCGAAGCAATTAGATCGTGTCATCGTGTTCGTCTTTGCGAAGCTTTTCTTATGTCAAATATTGTGTTCCTTAGACCATGAGATAATACAACTCCCTGGTATCGGAAGAAAGCTTTGAGGTCATCAAACGTCATCCTATGAGAGGGTGATCATGAAGGTGTCTCTCAGGTGATCGGAAAGTATCTGTTGGGTTGTATGTATCGAGATGGGATTTGTCCCTCCCAAGTCGGAGAGATATACTTCGGGCCCACTCGGTAATTGATATCAACACCGCTTGCAAGCATGTGGTTAAGGAGTTAATCACAAAGTGATATCGGATTACGGAACGAGTAAAGTACTTGCTGTGAACGAGATTGAACTAGGTATGGCATCCGACGATCAAATCTCGCAAGTAAAATATCGCGACGAAGGAATATATATATGGGATTGATTGAATCGACATCGTGGTTCATCCGATATGATCATCGATGAATGTGTGGAGTCAATATGGGTGTCAGACCCTGTTGATTATTGATAGAAGATCATGCGCATATTCTCGAACCCGCAGTCACACACTTAACGTGTCTCGACGCTAGGATAGATTGGATAATTGGTTTATGAGTTTTTGTTCGAGTCTCGGATGGGATCCGGGACATCACGAGAGGTTCAGGTGGTCAGGAGAATAAGATTCATATAAGGCGGTGCAGTTTTTGGAGTTGAATTGTTCCGGATTAATCGGCATTGTCGGAAGCTTCTAGAACCTTGGAAGGGACCAACGTGGCCCCACCTTAGGGAGGGCATGGGCCTATGAGGAGTGCCCTGGCATTGGGCCAGGGCACAAGGCCCATAGGGCCCAGCCCAAGAGAGGTTTGAACTCGAGATAGACCTTCTAGAAGGGGTTCCTTGCCCCACTCCTTATCCTTTGGGGCCGCGGTTTGGGATTCGGGAGGGGCTAGGCTGCGCCTCTATATAAAGAGGGTGGCGCACAAACCCTCACACATTCCCTCCAACCCTAGCCGCCCTGTGCCTCTCTCTCCTTCCCGACCGCTTGTAGGCGAAATTCTCCACCAATTGCACCGCCGTCGCGTTGTAGATCCAACCCATCTCTCCACCATACTTGATGGACCAAGGAAGGAGGAGACGCCGAGGTGCCGTGTGCATCTCACGGAGGCATCGCCACTTGTGGTGCTAGATCGGATCGGATCGCGGAGGAGAGGAGTGCGACTACATCACCCACGTTAAATGAGCGTTCCATCACCGAATCTTCAAGGGTATGAAGATCTAATCCAATCTATCTCGTTGTTTGCATCTCCTAGATTAGATCTTGGCTTTCCCTCTGTTCGCATTCGTAGAAAATTTTAATTTACTATGCCGCGAAACCCTTTAGTGGTATCATAGCTAGATCTATGCGTAGATGTGTTTCACGAGTAGAACGCAACATGGTTGTTGCGGGCGTTGATGTTTTCTGTTGCAAGCCTCTTGTTTGTGTTCTTCTTATGATGCGGGATAGTGAGATTGAAGCGGTCTAGGCCAACCTTACGCGACGTCGTTCGCGAGACCGGCTCCGCACTTGACGTGTGGCTTGTTCCACACATGCGGCTGGTGGATGTCAGTTTCTCTCACTATAGTTGTCATGGTATTAACACCGGAGTTTGTCAACCATAATATCACCGTTGTGGCTTTCCGTAGGTAAGAATCGTTCTTAGCATCTACTCCCATAAGCCACGTAAAACATGCAACAACAAAGTAGAGGCGTCTAACTTGTTTTTGCAGGAGTGTTTTCGTGATATGGTATGGCCCAAGATGTGATGTGTATAATGTATGCGATGATCATGTTTTTAATGTTTCACGACTTGCATGTCGATGAGTACACAACCGCAGGAGCCATATGGTTGTCTTTATAATTGTGTATGACCTGAAGTCAACTTCTTATACGCCATGTAATAGCTTTACTTTATCGCTAAGTAGTTAGCAATAGTTGTAGTTGCTATTCGTGGTGGAGGCAATCATGGTAGAGTGATGGAGATCATGCCATCACGCACAAGATGGAGATCATTGCGCCGCGAAGATTGGCTATACCATGTCACATAAAGTTATATGCATGTGATGTTTATCCTTTTATGTATCTAATTATGCTTAGATCATGACGGTAGCATCATAAGATGATTCCTCACTTAAAGATCAAGATAAACTGTGTTCTCCCCAAGTATGCACCGTTCGAAAGTTAAATGTGTCCAAGCATCACGTGATGATCGGGTGCTATAGACTCTACGCTCACATACAGGGTGCAAGCCAGTTTGCACATGCGAAATACTTGGGTTTTACTTGATGAGCCTAGCATGTCTGGACATGGCCTCGGAACACATGAACCGAAAGGTTAAGCATGAGTCATATGAATGATATGATCGACACCGTTGTCCACCATTGAAGCCACATCTCTTCTCGTGATGATCGGATTAGGTGTGGTGAATTTGGATCATGTTCACTAAACAACTTGAGGGATGTTGAATTTAGTGGGAGTTCATCTAGTAATTTGATTAAGTTGAACTATTTATCATGAACATAGTCTAAGTTGTACTTGCAAATCTTGTAGATCACATGGCCAAGTCCAACTTCAACTTCAACGTTTTTCTTTGAGAAGGAAAAGCTTAGAAACAATGGGTCTAACTTCACCAATTGGTTCCGCAATCTAAGAATCATTCTCTCTGGATCAAAAGGACTATGTCCTTGGGAAAGCGTCGGTGACCCCTAATCAGCTACTAGGCCGATGAGAAAGGCATCTATCGACCGCAAAGATGATTATGGTATGAGTAAGAGCACCATGTTGTTTGCTATGGAACGGAACTTCAAAATCGTTTTGAATACTATCCGGGCCCTTTGAGATTCTCAAGGCCGAAAACCATGTTTTAGACTCAGGCCCGTTCTGAGAGATATGAGATCTCTGAGAAGTTCTTTAACTGCAAGATGGAGGAAGGGAGTTCCGTTAGTGAGCACGCCATTAAGATGACGGGCTACACTCATCGCCTTGAGCAACTAGAATGCACGATTCCAGAGGAGCTCAAGATTGACAGGGTTCTGCAATCACTCCCTCCCAGCTATAAAAGTTTTGTAGTGACTCATAATCAGATTGGTTCCACTGATATGATCACCGAGCTCTTCGCAAAGTTGAAGGCCGCGAAAGTGGACATCAAAAAGGATAATCATGTGTTGATGGTCAACAAGCCCACCTTTAAGAAAGGTAAGGGAGCAAAGAAGCCCTTCAAGAAGGGCGGCGAAGCGCTCGCCCTGAGAAGAAGCTCAAGTCCGGTCCTAAGCGGACCCGAGTTCTTCTATTGCAAGGACAAGGGTCCTTTGGGCGCAACTGTCCGAAGTACTTAGCGGACAAGAAGGTCGGCACCATCAAAGGTATATTTGATATACATGTTATTGATGTTTTCCTTACTAGCCCTCGTTGTAGTGCACGGGTATTTGATACGGTTCGATTGCTAATATTTGTAACTCGAAGCAGAGCTACGGAATGAGCGGCTTACTGCGAGGATGAGGTGACGATCTTGGCGTTGGCAGCAGATCAAGAGTTGATGTGATGGCCGTCGACGCTCTCCTTAGTTTTACCTTGGGATTAGTTTTAAACCTTAATAAATGTTATTATGTGCTGCGTTGAGCATGAACATCATTTCGGATCGTGTTTATTGCAAGGGTTATTCATTTAAATCGGAGAATAATGATTGTTCTATTTATATGAGTAACATCTTTTATGGTCATGCACCTATTGTGAATGGTTTATTTCTTCTAAATCTCGAAAGGGATGAAACACACATCCATAACATTGAGGCTAAGAGATGCAAAGTAGATAGTGATAATACTACTTATTTGTGGCACTGTCGTCTAGGTCATATTGGTGTAAAGCGCATGAAGAAACTCCATTCTGATGGACTTTTGGAGTCTCTTGATTTTGAATCATTTGACACATGTGAACCATGCCTCATGGGCAAGACGATCAAAACCCCGTTCTCCGGTATGATGGAGCGAGCAACGGACTTGTTGGAAATCATACATACTAATGTATGCGGACCGATGAGTGTATCGACGCGCGGTGGATATCGCTATTTTCTCACTTTTACCGATGACTTAATTAGATATGGGTATATATATTTAATGAAACATAAATCTGAAACATTTGAAAAGTTCAAAGTTTCAGAATGAAGTGGAGAACCATCGTAACAGAAAGATTAAGTTTCTACGATCTGATCGTGGAGGTGAATATTTGAGTTATGATTTTCTCATGCATCTTAAAGCAAGCGGAATCGTTTCGCAACTCATGCCACCCGGAACACCACAGTATAATGGTGTGTCGAACGGAATCGAACCCTATTAGATATAGTCTGATCAATGATGTCTCTTACTGATTTGCCGTTATCATTTTGGGGTTATGCATTAGAAACCGCTGCATTCACTTTAAATAGGGCTCCATCTAAATCCGTTCAGGCGACACCGTATGAACTATGGTTTGGTGCTAAACCTAAGTTGTCGTTTCTTAAAGTTTGGGGATACGAAGCTTACGTCAAGAAGTTGATGCCGGACAAGCTCGAACCCAAAGCGAATCGTCTTCATAGGATACCCTAAGGAAACTATTGGGTATACCTTCTATCACGTAAGAAGGCAAAGTGTTTGTCGCAAAGCGGTTCCTTTCTTGAGAAGGAGTTTCTCTCGAAAGAAGTGAGTGGGAGGAAAGTAGAGCTAGACGAGGTTATTGAAACTTCTCTTGAATTGGAGAGTAGCGCAACACCGAAATTGTTCCAAAGGCTTTGCACCAACAATAGAGGAAGCTAATGACAAGGATCATGAAGCTTGGACGATCTTCGCTTGAGCGTCGACAAGGTCGCGTGCCCCTCCTGAGTGGTACGACAACCCTGTCTTGACTGTCTTGTTAGTAGAAGACGGTGAACCTACGAACTATGAGGAAGCGATGATGAGCCCAGACTCTAAGAAATGGCTAGAAGCCATGAAATCCGAATTGGGATCCATGAGCGAAAACCAAGTATGGACTTTGTTGGACCCTCCTAGCGACCGATAGGCCGTTGAGTGCAAATGGATCTTCAAGAAGAAAACGGACGCGGATGGTAATGTTACCGTCTATAAAGCACGTCTTGTCGCGAAAGGTTTTCGACAAGTTCAAGGTGTTGACTACGATGAGACTTTCTCTCCCGTAGCGATGTTTAAGTCCATTCGGATTTTATTAGCAATTGCTGCGTTTCATGATTATGAAATATGGCAGATGGATGTCAAGACTGCGTTCCTCAATGGCAACATTGATGAAGAGTTGTATATGATGCAACCCGAAGGTTTTGTCGATCCTAAGGATGATGATAAAGTATGCAAACTTCAGCGTTCCATTTATGGACTGAAGCAAGCATCTCGGAGTTGGAACCTTCGTTTTGATCAAGTGATCAAGAGCTTTGGATTTGTTCCAAATTGCTACGAAGCTTGCATCTACAAGAAAGTGAGTGGGAGCTCGGTGACGTTTCTGGTACTATATGTGGATGACATATTGATTATCGGAAATGACATCAACATGCTTAATGATGTGAAGAGTTATTTGAACAAGTGTTTTTCAATGAAAGACCTAGGTGAAGCTGCTTATATATTGGGCATCAAGATCTATAGAGATAGACAAAGACGCCTGATAGCTTTAAGCCAGAGTACATACCTAGACAAAGTTCTGAAAAGGTTCAGAATTGATAAGGCAAAGAAAGGTTTAGTGCCTATGTTGTCAGGTAAGATATTGAGCAAGGCTCAGTGTCCAGCTACGGTAAATGATAGGGAAGCTATGAGCAAAGTGCCTTATGCCTCGGCCATAGGTTCGATCATGTATGTCATGCTGTGTACTAGACCGGATGTGTCCAATGCTCTTAGTTTGACGAGTAGATATCAAAGTGATCCAGGAGTGGAACACTGGACAGCCGTGAAGAACATCCTAAAGTACCTAAATAGAACTAAAGAAATGTTCTTAGTCTATGGGGGTGATGAACAGCTCGTCGTAAAAGGTTACATCGATGCTAGTTTCGACACCGACAAGGATGATTCTAAATCTCAGACATGATACGTTTATATTTTGAATGGAGGAGCTGTGAGCTAGAGAAGCTGCAAGCAAAGCGTGATCGCGGGATCTACAGTAGAAGCGGATACATGGATGCTGCAGAAGCATCAAGTGAAGGAGTTTGGATCAGAAACTTCATCACTGAGCTTGGCGTGGTTCCAAGTGCATTGGACCCACTGGAGATATTGTGTGACAACACTGGCGCCATATCACTCGCTAAGGAACCAAGATATCATCCAAAGACCAAGAATATCAACCGCAAGTTTCATATAATCCGAGATTATATAGCAGATGGAGATCTGAAGATTAGCAAAGTACATACGGATCTGAATGTTCCAGATCCATTGACTAAACCTCTTCCACGTGTAAAACATGAAAAGCACCTCAGTGCCATGGGTGTGAGATTGTTGCCAGATGTAAACTAGATTATTGACTCTAGTGCAAGTGGGAGACTGTTGGAATTATGCCCTAGAGGCAATAATAAAGATGTTATTATTATAATTCTTGTTCATGATAATGTTTATATTCCATGCTATAGTTGTATTAAGCGGAAACTTTAATACTTGTGTCATTTGTGAACAACACCGTGTCCCTAGTACGCCTCTAAGGACTAGCTCATTGATCAATGATGGTTAAGTTTTCCTAACCATAGACATGAGTTGTCAATTGATAATGAGATCATATCATTGGGAGAATGATACGATGGACAGACCCAAACTAAGCGAAGCAATTAGATCGTGTCATCGTGTTCATCTTTGCGAAGCTTTTATTATGTCAAATATTGTGTTCCTTAGACCATGAGATAATATAACTCCCTGGTATCGGAAGAAAGCTTTGAGGTCATCAAACGTCATCCTATGAGAGGGTGATCATAAAGGTGTCTCTCAGGTGATCGGAAAGTATATGTTGGGTTGTATGTATCGAGATGGGATTTGTCCCTCCCAAGTCGGAGAGATATACTTCGGGCCCACTCGGTAATTGATATCAACACCGCTTGCAAGCATGTGGTTAAGGAGTTAATCACAAAGTGATATCTGATTACGGAACGAGTAAAGTACTTGCTGTGAACGAGATTGAACTAGGTATGACGGTACCGACGATCAAATCTCGGGCAAGTAAAATATCTCCATACTAAGTTAATATATATATATTGTATTGATTTAATCCTTGCATCGTGGTTCATCCGATATGATCATCTATGAATGTGTGGGAGTCAATATGGGTGTCCAGACCCCGCTGTTGATTATTGATAGAAGATCATGTGCGCATATTCTCGAACCACAGGTCACACATAACGTGTCTCGACGCTAGGATAGATTGGATAATTGGTTTATGAGTTTTTGTTAGGAGTCTTGGATGGGATCCGGGACATCACGAGAGGTTCGAGTGGTAGAGAATAAGATTCATATAAGGCGTGCAGTTTTGGAGTTGAATTGTTAGGATTAATCGGTATTGTCAGGAAGCTTCTAGAACCTTCGGAAGGGGACCAACGTGGCCCCACCTTCGGAGGGCATGGGCCTATGAGGGAGTGCCCTGCGCATTGGGCCAGGGCACAAGGCCCCATAGGGCCCACCGGCCAAGAGAGGTTTAAACTCAAGATAGACCTTCTAGAAGGGGGGTTTCCTTGCCCCACTCCTTATCCTTTGGGGCCGCGGTTTGGGCTTGGGGAGGGTCTAGGGCTGCCCCCTCTATATAAAGAGGGTGGGGCGCACAAACCCTCACACCTTCCCTAGCCGCCTGCTGCCTCCTCTCTCCCTCCCAGGCTTGGCGAAGCCTGCTGAAATTCTCCACCAATTGCACCGCGCCGTCGCTTTGTAGATCCAACCCATTTCTCCACCATACTTGCTGGACCAAGGAAGGAGGAGACGTCGAGGTGCCGCACGTGTGCATCTCATGGAGGCATCGCCACTTGTGGTGCTAGATCGGATTGGATCACGAGGAGGAGAAGCGAGTACGACTACATCACCCACGTTAACGTTCACTGTCTGAATCTTCAAGGGTATGAAGATCTAATCCAATCTCTCTCGTTGTTTGCATCTCCTAGATTAGATCTTGGCTTTCCCTCTGTTCGCATCCGTAGAAAATTTTGATTTACTATGCCGCGAAACCCTTCATATTCATGGAGAAGGCTAGTTGCAAATCAAGACTCACAATCCCTAGTTGCAACCCTAGTTGAAACTCCCTCTCTATACCACCAGCGTAGAAAGACCAGTTGCATGTCAAGTTGCAACTCGAGACTCACAATCCTCAGTTGCAACCCTATTTGCAACTCCCTCACTATACCATCAGGGGAGAGGTTCAGTTGCATGTCAAATTGCAACTCGATACTCACAGTCTAGCTGCAACCCTAGTTGTAACTCACTCTCTATATCATTAGGGAGAAGGCCGCTTGCATGTCGAGATGCAACTCAAGGATAAAAAAGCCAAAAGAACAACACAGTCCTCAATTGCAGCGCTAGATGCAACTCCCCCTTTATACCACCAGGGGAGAAGTCCAGTTGTGTGTTGACTTGCAACTCGAGACACACAATCCTCAGTTGCAACCCTAGTTTCAACTTCCTCTATATACCATAAGGGGAGAAGTTCAGTTGCATGTTAAATTGCAACTCGATACTCAAAATCCAGTTGCAACCCTATTTGCAACTCTCTCTCTATATCATCAGAGAGAAGGCCGATTGCGTGTCGATATGCAACTCAAGGATAAAAAAGACAAAAGAATAACACAGTCCTTAGTTGCAGATGCAACTCCCCCTCTATACCACCAGGGGAGATGGAACAGTCGCGAGTATGATTTGTAACTACCTCGGTGAATTACGCTCCTAGTTACAAGCCTGGATGAGCGGAAATGGTTGAAATAGTACGGTGGGGCCCAATTGCCACTCACAGGTAGACCTTTCGGCCGTCCCAACCATTTCCAAACATCGGGACAAGAACAGCGCGTCAGCGGAAGCGAAGGATCAACTACATACACAAATGAGTACGTATGCAAGCCACCATACAACAGTACATCAGAGCCATTCCATCTAAAAAGAAAGGAAATATAGCAAGGCCATACGGCAAGATTCAAAAGTCCTAGATAGATATAATAGTTTAGGATATATCCCCATACATCAAACATCAGAGTATCAGGCGGAAGCGGCAAACAAGATCCGAGTACGGATAAGAAGCAAATCGGCATAAGATGCCCCATAAATAAACACATCCCGCCCACTGTAACACCCTCAGAATCGGCCCTATGCAAGTTTTAGCGAAACCCGCCAAACCCGCATAGAAACGATTCGAAGGTGCCCACCAGGCACTTTCGTGCGGGTGGTAAACGAAGTAATAACATTACACAACAGTCCTCGATGGGACCCACAAAATAGATATATATACAGCAGCGACTCGATGAGTCAAGAATACAGATTTACAATACGAAGATCCAAATCACCTTGAAATTGACACAGCGTCCGACTACGGACAAGATGCAAATGGGGCTAAGAGCCCTGAAGAATAACCAATGGCGTCCATAACCCTGCCCAGGCCAAGCCGGAAGGGTAACCCTGCTAACGGCGTCGATCTCAAAACCTGCTTAAACAAAAGGGATGCCAACAAAGGGCAAAGGAAAAAGAGGAGCGTCGATCGAGGCCATTACAGCGAGGCTAGAATTGCGGTCCTCGCCTACATAGGTATGGTGGATGAAGCTGCAAGATGCACTAAACAACCTATAGAGACTCGATACAACTGGCGGCTATCAGAGAGGGATAAGAAAGACCTATTCGGAACCAACCTGATACTACCATCAAACAAACCCATCATGGTGTTTCCCCCTCGAAACCAAACTAGGAAGTCAACCGAGGAACTCACACCGTTGGCAGTTTTATTTATTCAGTTATCGTAGCAGCAATTACTAGTCAGGTTTATATATTCATCCTGATAAAGTAAGCAGTGGGAACTTTTAGTTGACCATTCCGTGATAGTTGCAACACTTACTAGTCAGATACAATTAGCATGAGATAACCCCAAAACCCAGCAGTTGTTGGTACCTTTATTTAGCCATTCCGTTGTAGTGAAGCTTATTACTAGTCATATCGGATACAAGTCAATTTATAACAAATAAACTTTAGTTATAGTTGTCTATGATCAAGCACTGTGCTCCAAGTCGTCCATAACCGCGGACACGGCTTCTCGAAAAGATTTAACCCTGCAGGGGTGCACCAAAGTATCCACAAGCACTTCGACCCTTTTGCGGATCGGTTAACATACACCCATCGGTATGTCGGGGCCTAAGTCATGACGTTCCCGGACCCAAAGCAAGCAGGGGCCACCCACTAAGTACACCCATAACAAAGTCGGCGGTCTCGAGACGGACTTAGGGTTCGTTAGTGGTCAGAACGACAAATCCCAAAAGCTGGGACGTCGACACCGAAAACACTCCGCTTCCTAAGCGATGCAGTGTGCTCCTCGCACAATCGTAAATAAAGCGGTAAAGCATGGCATAAGTATAGGATAGTAAATAAAACCTTCAAACTAGTTTGTGGCCCCAGACAATACTTTGAAATCGGTAATAATCAATGGGGCCCATATCTCCCCACCGTGGTTAGCGCTCGATCTCGGAACAGGTGTCAAGAACTCGGGGTCCTACGGGACACAAGTGGGCGGTCGGAAACCAACATTATCTATCACCCACCGATGCCTCTGCTTACTTACTTCAATTTTAGTTGTTAAACAGTATTTAAAGTGAACGAAAAGTAAAGCCATGATCATCTCCAACATAAACATATGGCAGCCTTCCAACAACTGAGGTACTTGACGACACGCAACAACACTTTAGCAAGCGACTACGACGCGCAAGTCCAACTATCTACCAAACATCAGGTAATAGGATGTGTCCAAGGCAATATAGAGCTGCAAGGGATATCACGGGTACGGAACTAGAGCATCGCAACACAGATAGCAATAGATCAATAGGAGGGAATAAATACTAGAAAAGTAAGATAGGAAGAAAGGGGGAGATGCTCGCCTGAAAACATTGTCGAAGGTTCAACCGAAGATCGGGTCGGCACTCGCATCAACTCAACGGCCTTATCCGCGAAGAACCAAAACACTAGAAGAAACACCGGATGCACTATTTAATACTACGGTAGAAAATCGGGCATGATGCATGTATGATGTATGACATGGCAAAGGTGCAATGCGATTAGGCCATATTAAGCGAAACCGGGGTCCCGACAATTAATTAAACGGTTCAAGTTATTTAACTACCCCTCAATTTAAATGTTGCATTATCAAGACAAAAGATAGCACCGGTTCGCTACACAAATTTAAATGAGGCCAATATGAGACTAGATTTGCCCGCATATGGGCCCCATATTTAATTATGAGGTGAATCGGCATAAGGCCCCCAAACCACAGACAAGTATGCATGCATGAACAGTTTAATATGCACCAATTTGATACTACATTTATAAAATAGGGCTCGATAAAAGGGGTCACACATTAGGGTTCGACGAGCTTGGGGTTCCGGGGTTCGGGGTCGGTCTCAGGGTTCAGGGTTCGACGGAAGTGTTCTTGGACTCCGGGATCAGTCTTCGGATCTCAACATGGCCGGTCTTGGTGACGATCTTGTCCGATGGGGATCTTGGTTCAACATCATCGCGGTCTTCGGGTCCGAGGGTTAGACCTTGGCGTCCGAGGGAAGTACATGTCGTATCCGTGTCGTCGACCTTGGCGTTCAGGAAGTTCGGTGCTTGGATCGATCTTGAAGTCCGGAAGGCGACCTTGGCGCCGGGTTCGGCGTATCGGTCTTCGGACTCGAGAACGGGGCATCGATTCCGCGTCTGTGAAGGAGATCTTGCGCGCACGGGTTGGGATCTATCTTGACCGGGAACGGTCTTGCGGTCCGTGTAGGCGACCTTGGCGTCATGGTGGTCGATGACGAACTTGTCGGATGGCATGTTCTTCGGAAGATCTTGGCATGGGGGCCCGAGCAGCATCGTTATCATTGCCCAAACTTGGTACCTGTTCACCCCGAGGTCTCGATCAGCAACACCAACATCTCCACGCCATCAACATACTTGCAAAAGACCGAGCTGGGACCGAGTGGACCACGGAGACGAAACACGTCAGCGAGGCCGAGTGGTCGACGGCGGCGAGGCGGAGGAGAGGCGGGCGCGGACCGGCAGCGGGCGGCTTGCGCATGACAGTTGAAAGCGGCGCAGTACTGCCAGCTGGTGAAGGCCGCGGTGGGGATTCCGGCGGCCATGGTCCAGAGGGCGCGGCCTTCGAGACGGCCGAGGCGGACGGGCAGGCGGAGCGGCGGGAGGTCCGGCAGGTGGAGTCAGGGGGGTCGCGGTGGTGGAGGCGTGGCGAGCGGGCGAGGAGGGCAGGCCCGGCGAGGAGGGAGGAGTGAGGAGCTCGAGGCGCGGGAGCAGCCGGCGGCAGGCGAGCTGGCCAGCGGCGAGGTGGTCGGGCGGCGTGAGAGCCAGGGAGAAGCTGGCGGCTGGCAGCGAGCTCAGGCGGCGAGTGGCGGAGGTTGGAGGAACGCGTCTCGGAGGACGGCGGGAGGAGGTCGAGGCCAGCGGGAGGCGGAGGTGGTGGCAGAGGGAGGAGGCGGGCGGAGGCGGATGGCGGGCGGAGGCGGATGGCGGGTGGCCGTGAGGACAGAGGAGGCATGGTCGGGATGCGGCGACGGCCGGCGGCGCTGGTTGGGGATCGGGGGGAGGAGAGGCGCGGGGCTGAGGGAGAAGGAGGACGACGCGGGGGAGACGCGGTGGGTGGGGCGGTTCGGTCGGGGTGGGGCCCAGGGTGGGTCCATGTGGAGGTTTGACAGGGAGGAGGAAGGGAGTGGGGCTGGTGCGGGCCTGGTGGTCGAGGAGAGGGCAGGAAGTGGTGGGTGAGAGAGGAGTTGGGGGAAGGTGGCAGCGGGTTGGGGTGATGTGGCGGTTGAGGATTGGTTAGAGGGGAGGGAGAGTGTGACGTGGCGACCAGGGATTGGAGGGGGTGAGGTGGAGAGGGGTAGAATAGGTTGGGTAGACTAGGGATTTGGGGTGGACCGATCTTATTTAGGGTGGTCGTTGGGTCGAATCGGATTCGACCCACTAAAAATATTTAACTATTTTATTTATTTCCAACCGGTCTTTTGCAAACTGATAGCAGACAAAACAAAGTATTCCGGCGACCCGGGTTTTGCGTTTGAATAAATATGGGGCGTTTAGAAACAAAACAGGTTTTTCCGCAAATAGTTTATGCAAGCAAATGCAAGAAGATGGCGATGCTCAAATGCAAAGTGGCATGATGACATGGGCATGCGGTCATGATGATGCAATGCACAAAAACAACGCGATTTTCTAGTAGTGGTTTTGCGGGATGCCACAATTCGACACCACTAACAATGGATCTCGCCCTCGAGATCCGCCTCATGGTACCCGAAGAAGGGCGGCGATCTGAACCTTCTCGCTTCGTGTAGATCCTCGCGACACCACTAACAAGAGGTCGTTGTCCGTGATCGTCGAGAGAACACTCCGGGAAACAAAAGGTCGAAGGTAGGGGTATTAACAAATAAAGCCACCTCTAGCTTCCGTGGACGGAGTAAAATTGCATCGATCCACCATTCACTATACACAGCAAATGATAAGAGTAGTGGTATGGTCGCGACTCCATCCCGCACTCAAAGCATTACCCTGTACACGAACAGATAGATTATGCAACCAACCCTTAGGATTTAGACTGAAGATCTCGACAAACAAGGTTCAGGGACAAAGGGGTGATGCAGACTCTGCATCGGATCTAGCGTAGATGATGTCGTCGCGTCGGAAAACACCGGAAGGCACAAACAAGGAACAAAGAATGGTACCACAGATAAAGGATCACTCAGATAGCATGAAGTCCGGATGGTAGAACACCGTGATCAAAGGAGGAAGCGAAACCCTGAAGGTACGACGGAAACCCAACCACGAGAATTCCTGGACTCGAAGAAAGAGACGAGAGCGGATTCAAAACACGTAGAGGTAAGAGGAGAATAGCAGAGGGGTAAGGAATAAAATCAGATCTAATCAGAACTATCCAACCAATTTTTAAAAATAGTTTTAACACTCTACTTCGGCCGTTAGCTAGGTTATCCTACAGGCTGGACTTGTGGGGTATCGCAACTGCTGAGCTCTGATACCACTCTGTAACACCCTCAGAATCGGCCCTATGCAAGTTTTAGCGAAACCCGCCAAACCCGCATAGAAACGATTCGAAGGTGCCCACCAGGCACTTTCGTGCGGGTGGTAAACGAAGTAATAACATTACACAACAGTCCTCGATGGTACCCACAGAACAGATATATATACAACAGCGACTCGATGAGTCAAGAATACAGATTTACAATACGAAGATCCAAATCACCTTGAAATTGACACAGCGTCCGACTACGGACAAGATGCAAATGGGGCTAAGAGCCCTGAAGAATAACCAATGGCGTCCATAACCCTGAGCCAAGCCGGAAGGGTAACCACCGCTAACGGCGATCTCAAAACTGCTTAAACAAAAGGGGTGCGACAAAGGGCAAAGGAAAAAGAGGCGTCAAGATCGAGGCCAATTACGGAGGCTAGAATTCGGCGGTCCTCGCCTACATAGGTATGGTGGACTGAAGCGGCAGCGGCAGCATGCACTAAACAACCTATAGAGACTCGATACAACTGGCGGCTATCAGAGAGGGATAAGAAAGACCTATTCGGAACCAACCTGATACTACCATCAAACAAACCCATCCTGGTGTTTCCCCCTCGAAACCAAACGAGGAAGTCAACCGAGGAACTCACACCGTTGGCAGTTTTATTTATTCAGTTATCGTAGCAGCAATTACTAGTCAGGTTTATATATTCATCCTGATAAAGTAAGCAGTGGGCACTTTTAGTTGACCATTCCGTGATAGTTGCAACACTTACTAGTCATATACAATTAGCATGAGATAACCCCAAAACCCAGCAGTTGTTGGTACCTTTATTTAGCCATTCCGTTGTAGTGAAGCTGATTACTAGTCATATCGGATACAAGTCAATTTATAACAAATAAACTTTAGTTATAGTTGTCTATGATCAAGCACTGTGCTCCAAGTCGTCCATAACCGCGGACACGGCTTCTCGAAAAGATTTAACCCTGCAGGGGTGCACCAAAGTATCCACAAGCACTTCGACCCTTTTGCGGATCGGTTAACATACACCCATCGGTATGTCGGGGCCTAAGTCATGACGTTTGGACCCAAAGCAAGCACGGGGCCACCCACTAAGTACACCAACAAAAGTCGGCGGTCTCGAGACGGACTTAGGGTTTGCGTCGATGGCAACGCGACAAATCCCAAAGCTGGGACTGTCGATACCGCGAAAACACTCCGCTTCCTAAGCGGCAGTGCTCCTCGCACAATCGTAAATAAAGCGATAAAGCATGGCATAAGTACAGGATAGTAAATAAAACCTTCAAACTAGTTTGTGGCCCCAGACAATACTTTGAAATCAGGTAATAATCAATGGGGGCCCATATCTCCCCACGTGGTTAGCGCTCGATCTCGGACATGTGTCAAGAACTCGGGTCCTCACGGACACAAGTGGGCGGTCGGAAACCAACATTATCTATCACCCACCGATGCCTCTGCTTACTTACTTCAATTTTAGTTGTTAAACAGTATTTAAAGTGAACGAAAAGTAAAGCCATGATCATCTCCAACATAAACATATGGCAGCCTTCCAACAACTGAGGTACTTGACGACACGCAACAGCACTTGAGCAAGCGACTACGACGCGCAAGTCCAACTATCTACCAAACATCAGGTAATAGGATGTGTCCAAGGCAATATAGGGCTGCAAGGGATATCACGGGTACGGAACTAGAGCATCGCAACACAGATAGCAATAGATCAACAGGAGGGAATAAATACTAGAAAAGTAAGATAGGAAGAAAGGGGGAGATGCTCGCCTGAGAACATTGTCGAAGGTTCAACCGAAGATCGGGTCGGCACTCGCATCAACTCAACGGCCTTATCCGCGAAGAACCAAAACACTAGAAGAAACACCGGATGCACTATTTAATACTACGGTAGAAAATCGGGAATGATGCATGTATGATGTATGACATGGCAAAGGTGCAATGCGATTAGGCCATATTAAGCGGAACCGGGGTCCCGACAATTAATTAAACGGTTCAAGTTATTTAACTACCCCTCTATTTAAATGTTGCATTATCAAGACAAAAGATAGCACCGGTTCGCTACACAAATTTAAATGAGGCCAATATGAGACTAGATTTGCCCGCATATGGGCCCCATATTTAATTATGAGGTGAATCGGCATAAGGCCCCCAAACCACAGACAAGTATGCATGCATGAACAGTTTAATATGCAACAATTTGATATTACATTTATAAAATAGGGCTCGAGAAAAGGGGTCACACATTAGGGTTCGACGAGCTTGGGGTTCCGGGGTTCAGGGTCGGTCTCAGGGTTCAGGTTTCGACGGAAGCGTTCTCGGACTCCGGGATCAGTCTTCGGATCTCAACATGGCCGGTCTTGGTGACGATCTTGTCCGATGGGGATCTTGGTTCAACATCATCGCGGTCTTCGGGTCCGAGGGTTAGACCTTGGCGTCCGAGGGAAGTACATGTCGTATCCGTGTCGTCGACCTTGGCGTTCAGGGGGAAGTTCGGTGCCGGATCGATCTTGAAGGGTCGGAAGGCGACCTTGGCGCTCGGGTTCGGATATCGGTCTTGGACTCGAGAACGGGCATCGATTCCGCGTCTGTGAAGGAGATCTTGGCGCACCGGGTTGGGATCTATCTTGACGGGAACGGTCTTGCGGTCCGTGTAGGCGACCTTGGCGTCATGGTGGTCGATGACGAACTTGTCGGATGGCATGTTCTTGGAAGATCTTGGCATGGGGCCCAGCAGCATCGTTACCATTGCCCAAACTTGGTACTTGTTCACCCCGAGGTCTCGATCGCAACACCAACATCTCCACGCCATCAACATACTTGCAAAAATGGACCGAGCTCGAGGGAGGCAGACCACCGGGCAGGATCACGTCGGCGAGGGCCGAGCCGAGGCGGAGGTGGAGGTGCGGTGAGGCGGACGGCGGCCAGACGGTGGCGGCTGCGCCGGACGCGGTTGAAGGCGGCGCGGTCCTGCCTGGGTGAAGGAAGGCGAGCGGGAGTGGGGATTCCGGCGGCGCGGCCATGGTCGAAGGGCGCGGCGTGCTCGAGGGGGACGGCGAGGCGGGCGCAGCGGGAGGTCCGAGGTGGGGTCGGGGTGGGTCGCGGTGGTGGAGGCGTGGCGAGCGGAGCGGGAGCTTGGCAGGCAGGAGGAGCCAGACGGAGGAGGAGCTCGGAAGCCGAGGCCGGGCGGCAGCGGAGCAGCAGAAGCGGCGGTGAGGTCGAGGCGAGGTGGTCGGGCGGCGGCGACGGGAGAAGCGCTGGCGAAGTCCAGGCGAGCTCGGGCGAAGTGGCCGGAGGTTGGAGGAGAACAGCTCGGAGGGCCAGCGGCGGAGGGAGGTCGTGGCAGGGAGGAGGAGGAGGAGGCAGGCGGAGGCGGATGGCGGGCGGATGGCGATGGCAGCGGAGGAGGCAGATGGCGGAGTCGGGATGCGGCGGCACGGCGAGTTGGGGATCATGGGAGGAGAGGCTGAGGGAGAAGGAGGACGGAGCCAGGGGAGGCGGTTCGGTCGGGTGGGGCCGGGGTGGGTCCGGCTGGGGAGGTTTGACAGGGGAGGAGGAAGGAAGGAGTGGGGTGCGGGCCTGGTGGTCGAGGGAAGTGGTGGGTGAGAGAGGGAGTTGGGGGGGAAAGGTGGCAGCGGGTTGGGGTGATGTGGCGGTTGAGGATTGGTTAGAGGGGAGGGAGAGGGTGGCGTGGCGACTAGGGATTGGAGGGGGTGAGGTGGAGAGGGGCTGGGTAGAATAGGTTGGGTAGACTAGGGATTTTGGGGTGGACCGATCTTATTTCTGGGGCTGGTCGTTCGGGTCGAATCGGCCCGTTCGACTGCCCCACTAAAAATATTTAACTATTTTATTTATTTCCAACCGGGCTTTTGCAAACCGATAGCAGACAAAACAAAGTATTCCGGCGACCCGGATTTTGCGTTTGAATAAAGATGGGGCGTTTAGAAACAAAACAGGTTTTTCCGGAAATAGTTTATGCAAGCAAATGCAAGAAGATGGCGATGCTCAAATGCAAAGTGGCATGATGACATGGGCATGCGGTCATGATGATGCAATGCACAAAAACAATGCGATTTTCTAGTAGTGGTTTTGCGGGATGCCACACCCACAGATCTCACGGATCCCCGTTCCCGGAATCTCTACACTGAACGATCGTTGCCCACATCGTCCGCCTCCTCCACCCAGTATCCTTCTTGTGAGTGTACCTGTTCATCTGAATCAAATAATTTATCGTGTGAGACCCTAGACTTTCGGCAGAAGTATTTATGCCTCTAAAGGGGACACAACCTGGGGTGACGAATTGCAGCAAAGATAAACCCTAACAGTTCTATAGATACTGCTAACCATCCGCCTAACCAAAGATAGACGGATGTCCGTGAATTAATGACAACAATTATATGATAATGTCAGCAGATCCATCCTCCTCCTCGCTACCAACGAGGCGGACGAACAACCCCATCCGTTGGCAGTTTTATTATCCATTCCATGAGTGTTGCACTATTTACTAGTCGATTACTTAGTCATTTAAAAGCGGTACTTTAGTTATACTTGTCTATGATCGAGAAACCGTGCTCCAAGTCGTCCATAACCGCGGACGGCTTTGAAAGTTTTACCCTGAGGGTGCACAAATAGCAACACACACTCGATCAACCTCGGAAAAACCAAATCAAAACCCAATGAGACCTTCACGACAAAGCAATCACAGATTCAGAAATATTTGAGGCCACCCACCCATTAAGTATACCATGAAGTTAGTGACTTGAGACGGACTCAAGGTTTGTGGGGCCTATCAGAACGCATCGGGAACCGAAAGTGTATGGGCTTGTCGATACAGCGAAAACGGGTCACGATCCTAAGCAAGACAGTGCTCCTCGCAAAATCGTAAATAAAGCGATGAGCATGGCATAAGTAGGATAATAAATAAAACCTCAAACTAGTTTGTGGCCCCAAGAAATAAGAATGAATCAAGCTCGCTCGGGGGTCCCATAAGACTCCCGGATGTGGATAGCGAATATTCAAGGAACGGGTATCAAGTACTCGGGGTCCTACGGGACACAAGTGAGCATGAAAAACCAAATAGCAGATATTGCTCACCGGTGCCACTTTCATTAGTTATCCCATTACTACCCAGGTTAAGTTGTTTAGGTACCTCGTTATCCATCAGACACTCACATACCCTACACATGCTGTTCTACGACTCGCATGGCTCAAACAACTCCTGTAGTAATGGCTCATGGGATGGAGGAACAAGCTTTGGTGGGGTTTTAAAATAAAGGCTGTGCAATACTTGGGATTCAGTTTAATGCATTCACGACTCAATGATGCAAGAATAAGATAGAGGCAATAGGTACTATATGTATGCAAGCATGTGGTAGTGCTTGCCTGGCAGCTCAGTTGAAGCGAGAGAAGGATCTGGGTAGTGCTCCTGGGTCTCTTGATATATCCCCTGCTCAGCGTCTATTCGAAGAAGAACCAAACAAACAAGGGCCAACATAAATAAAGTGCACAAGCATATGAATAATATGCGACAAGCAAACAATCATGCCATGATGAATGATGCACAATTTGCATGGCAATAAAGTAGCATGGCATGGGTGAGGTGTGGAATACAAGAATAAGCATTTTATTGAGGTTTGGTCACATTTTATACTCAAATAAGTTGCTGTATACTTTATATTTATATGATGCATGCTGCAATTCAGAACATGGAATGCATAAACAGAAAGGTCTCGTCGAGCTAATCATTTTAGACATATTATTTGTCAAATTTGGAGTTATAAAACAAAAGTTATTAATTAATTAAGGCCAAAGGGCATTTTATTGTAATTTTAATCAACTTGGAAATTTAAAGTGTCCAAAATATATTTTGGATGGCATATTTGAAATCCTCACATTTTTCTGATTTGAAAACATATATTATTTGGAATTATGAATTTAAATTTATTTTAAAGTCAAAATTAGTCAAATGGGGTCAAAGTCAAAGGTTTGACTATTTGAAATCAATTCTGAAAATATTTGATTAAAGATTTGAATTAACATTCAAAAACAAAACATTTTTCATATAAGGTTTGAATTCAAATTCCAAACCATTTGAAAGTTATGAATTAATTTAGATTTAAACAGATTTGAAGTTGAATTGAATTTGAAATAATTTGAAAAGATTTGAATTTGAAACAGAAAGGTTCCTGGACTTTTGCTACTCAGTCAGATTCTACCCACAGCCAGTGACAGGTGGGGTCGATGCTGACTGGGACAACACGCGCACACAAAAACTTTTCTCACTGCGAGCTACTCTAGCCTCAGCAGATGACAGGTGGGCGGAGGAGCAAGAGGGGCCACATACTGTGGCCACCGTGGGCGACACGTGGGCAATCCAGGGACTTGGTGAGGGTTCAGATCTGGGGCCTTGCGCAAAAACGTCACCGGCTGCGGTGGGGCTCGGGGACGGGGGTTCAAAGTGAAAAAGCTGCAGGTGTTATCGCAAAAATGAGCAATGCTGCTTGCGATCGACAGACTTGGCTGAAAGCAGGCGACTTGAGCGATGGCGACGCTAGCGAGAATTAGGCTAAGCCCTAAACGAAAATTACAGCCTGACGAAGGGCTACAACTTTCGTGTTTGGGGTTTCTCCGGCGAGGCTACTGACGCTGGCACGGCGAGAAGCAGGAGGGGACGACTCTGGCGGCTACTCTTGATCACGCCGCTGGCGGCGACGGCAGCGCCTGACTCGATGCCGGACGGTGACGTTCTAAGGCGAGAGGGGAGTAGGGACCATGTCTAGGAGGTCGAGGAGCTCACCAGGAACTCGTCGGTGTGGTCGGCGGAGCTCGGGGTGGTCGCGATCTGGCGCGGGGCTCGCTGGCCGGAGCTAGGGTTTCACGTCGGCCAGTGGTGCGCTGGTACAGGCCGTCTCCTCCTGGCGGTTACGGGCGACCTCAGGACCTCCCTCGGTCACCTCCACGACGTGCTCACGCTGGATCGATGGGGTGGTGAGGTGTGATGATCGGCGTCGGCCGTTGGTGGTCGGAGGGAGGAAGGAGGAGGAGGCTGGCTGGGACGGACGAGGCCGGAGGGCGTGGGGAAGGAGATAAGCGAGAGGAGGGAGGAGGTGGCGTGGGGGTGGTGCAGATAAGGTGGCTTCGGCCACCTTTTGCTTCCTCCTTCACGTGCTTGGCGTGGGCTAGGGCAAGGCAGGCGCATGGGGAGGGTCTGCAGGTGGGGCCAGAGAGAGGAGAAGGGGAGGCTCGGGAGGGACCTGCAAGGTAGAGAGAAGATCAAGAGAGAGGAGAGGGGGGGCTCGGGTAGATACTAGGGTAGGAGCTAGGCTTGGAGAGAGGGAGGGATGACTCGGGCTAGGGATTGTTTAGGGTTGGGGTATATGGGGTGGGGCCGGGAGAGGGGTTGACATGTGGGCATGCATGAAAAGAGGAAGGAAGCTAGGGTTTGGAGAGAGGGAAGTATGGCTCGGGGTAGGGTTAGATGGTGTGCTAGCTTTAGGGTTCCATGTGGGATTTTAGGTTTTAACACATGCTTAAAGAAGAAGCCAAGATGAAGGGGTGAGGGAAGGTCTAGATACTTGCATGCATCTAGCTAGATCAAGCAAAGAAGGAGAGGGAGAGAGGTGAGAGGATGATCCCCTCAAAGAATTTCAAATAAAATCCAAATGACTTAGATGTGGTGGTTCTTGCATGGCCCATGCATGAATAGTAGATGCCACATTTGATTTTGTGAGAACAAAATTAAATCCCATGGCATTTATTTCCATGCATTCCCAAATATGGAATAAAGGTCAAGCAAAAGAAATTAGAATTAGATCCATCCTATCTCCCATGAGCTAGATTAAATACCAAAAGAAAATAGAATACAAGCTCATGGATAATGGAATGGTGGAATTATAAGGTGGTGAAAGAAAGGTGGTGGAGTGGAATAAAAGATATGCCCCCAACTCAACTTGGGCATTTAACAATATATCAAGAACCAAATACAATATCAAGAGGCAAATACAATTAACAATGCATATGAGAGAAGAACCAAACCAAGAAGGGTTTTAGATGATGCTCAAATGCAAGGTGGCATGATGACATGAGCATGATATAATGATGATGCAACAATTATATATGTGAAGTAGCCATTATATTACTAAACCAAGTAGCATTACAATTTGTTAGACAAATGGGATGCTACAACTCTCCCCCACTAAACAGGAATCTACTTGAGATTCTAGGAAGAAGAAGACTCAAAGAGGGTAGGATAGTTGGCACGGAGCTCCTCTTCACGCTCCCAAGTGGCTTCATCAACGGAATGGTGCGACCACTGCACCTTGCAGAACTTGATGGACTTGTTGCGAGTCCTTCTTTCTGCGATCTCAAGGATTTTTGTGGGGTGTTCTTGATAAGAAAGATCTTCTTGGAGATTGATTAGCTCATGATCCACGGTCCTGCCGAGATCCTTGAAGCACTTCTTGAGTTGAGAGATGTGGAAAACATCATGGACCTTGAGTTTTTCCGGGAGCTCAAGAGCATAAGCAACTTCTCCTCTTCTTCCACGAATTTTGAAAGGACCGATGTATCTAGGAGCCAGCTTTCCTTTGATACCAAAACGGTGCGTGCCTTTCATGGGAGTGACACGAAGGTAAACGAGATCACCAGGGACATACACCATGTCCGTGTGCTTTCTGTCATAATTGCTCTTCTGGCGACTTTGAGCAATCTTCAGATTTTCAAGAATGATATGCACCTTCTCCTCCGCTTGAGTTACAATGTCAGGGCCAAACCAAATTCTTTCTCCCGCACCGACCAACCAATCGAGTTACGCATTTGCACCATAGAGAGCCTCAAATGGTGCCATCTTAGACTTTTCTGGAAGCTATTGTTGTAAGAGAATTCAGCATAAGGAAGACATTCTTCCCACTTCATGCCAAAAGAGATGGCAAGCACGAAGCATATCCTCTAGAATCGATTGATCCTTTCAACTTGTCCTTCTGACGGAGGGTGGTAAGTCTTTGAAGTTCAATTTTGTTCCCAAAGCATTTTGGAAACTTTCCCGAACTTGGAAGTGAAGATGCTCCCACGGTGCAGAACTGATCTCAAGCGGAACCCCATACAGAGACAATTCTGTTGATATAGAGCTCAGCCAACTGAATTCCAGAAATTGTTTCCTTGACGGGGAAGAAGTGAGCCACTTTAGAAAGCCTGTCAATGACAACAAAGATTGCATTGTTGCCCTTCTGCGACCTTGGAAAACCAGTGATGAAGTCCATCTCTACTTTCTCCCATTTCCATTCCGGGGGTTTCAATGGCTGTAGAAGACCGAAAGGTTTCTGATGGACAGCTTTCACTCTGCGGCAAACATCACACTCCGAGACATACTTGGCACAATATCGTTTCAGACCCGGCCACCAATATTGTGTTTTCAAGTCCATGTACATCTTTGTGCTGCCAGGGTGGATAGAAAGAACAGAATCATGCGCCTCCTTGAGAACTTGCTCTCTCAAACCCGGGTAGTTCGGAACAAACATCCGGTGTTCAAAGAAAAGCGTGCCTTGATCATCGACGTGGAAAGACTCATACTTCGGAAGCTGAAGTTTGGAGATGATCTTTTTGGTGTGCGGATCACCAAGCTGACGAGAGCGAACCTTTTCTTCCAAGAGAGGGGTAGCCAGAAGGTTCAGGAGATGCCCTTGTTCCACAATTTCCAGGTTGAGCTGACGGAATTCCTCGCACAAGAGAGGCTGTTGTTCTTCCATCATGAGGTTATTGACATAAGCTTTGCGGCGGAGGGCATCGGCCATGACATTAGCTTTGCCCGGAGTGTAGTTGATGGTCAAATCAAAATCATTGATTGCTTCAATCCACCTCCTCTGCCGAAGGTTGAGATCAGGCTGAGTGAAGATATACTTCAGACTCTTGTGATCAGAAAAGATTTCACAACGGTTGCCAAGCAAGTAGTGCCTCCATAGTTTCAAAGCAAATACAACTGCTGCGAGCTCGAGGTCATGTGTAGGATAGTTGATCTCATGCGTCTTCAACTGTCGAGAGGCATAAGCAACAACTTGTTTTTCTTGCATAAGGATCGCACCCAATCCTTGCAAAGAGGCGTCACAGAATATCTGGAAAGGCTTAGAGGTGTCCGGAGGAACCAAGACTGGTGTGGAAGTGAGATTCTCTTTGAGTGTCTCAAAGCTTGCTTGACATGCAGGAGTCCAAAGGTATCTCTTGCCTTTCTTGAGGAGATCGGTAAGAGGCTTCGCTATCTTCGAAAAGTTCTGAGCAGGCGGCAATAACTAGCCAAACCAAGGAAACTCCGCACTTCTTTGATATTAACGGAGGAAGCCATTCAACAATTGTCTTCACGGTTTCGGGTTGACTGCAATGCCCTTGGCGAGATAACGTGTCCAAGATAGGTTACTTGAGGCAGCCAAAACTCACACTTGGAGAACTTTGCATACAAGAGGTTCTCACGAAGCTTGTTTAGGACACACCGAAGGTGTTCTTCATGCTCTTCCTTTGACTTAGAATAGACTAGGATGTCATCCAGATAGACCACAACAAACTTATCAAGATACTCCATGAAAACCAAGTTCATGAGCCTCGAAAAGGTGGCAGGTGCGTTGGTGAGACCGAAGGACATGACCGTGTACTCATAGAGGCCATAGCGGGTGGTGAAAGCTGTTTTAGGAACATCTTCCTTGCGAATCTTGATTTGGTGATAACCACTTCTCAAGTCAAGCTTAGAGAACACCACAAATGACTAGCTGATCGAAGAGATCATTAATCCATGAAGGGATATTTATTCTTTATGGTTTTAGCATTGAGAGCCCGATAGTCAACACAAAGTCTATCGATCTGTCTCGCTTCTTCACAAAGATTGTTGGGCTACCCCAAGAAGAAATCTTGTGTTGAATGAAACCCAATTTCTCTTGTTCATCAAGTCGACGTTTGAGTTCACCAACTCGGAGGACCCATTTTATAAGGCCGCTTGGAGATAGGAGCCGTTCGGGTTCAAGCTCAATTACAAACTCAACCTCACGATCCGGAGGCATACCGGCAACTCTTGGGAAAGACATCGGGAACTCACGGACCACGGAACACTCTGAATAGCTTCCATAGCATCATCATTCGAGCCGCCAAAAGAAAAAATTTGGATAGCGAGTCGGACTTGGAGAATAGACTATATGGCCTCCAGGAATCTTGAGAAACCGAGCGTTCAAAGACAATCAATCACACTGCATTTCTTCAACCAATCCATGCCCAAGATGACATCAATGTCGAATTGCCCGGAAGAATTAAGGACGCCGAGAATGAAGAGCCACCAATCTCAATTTGATTGCCATGGCTGATATGAGCAACCCTCATGTTTGAACCGAGGATAGGACCACCAGACGGCGTGATAAAGGAACCCTAGCGGTCATGCTCTTGTGCAAACTTATGCGAAACAAAAGAATGCGAAGCACGAATCAAACAAAACTCGTGCGGGGTGAGTTAACGGAAGCATACCCATCACAACTCGGTGTATGCTCGGCTTGAGCGGCATTGACACGGTTAGCACGAGCGATGAGACCGGGCTTGGTATTGATGTTGAGAGCCCGAGGTGGTGGTGCACGAACCAAAGGAGAGCTTGCGCAGATCTTGGAGGGGTGGAGGAAGAGCTTTGTTTTTCATCGGACGGTTCAGCTTTGATGCCCGAGTCTCCACACGTGAAACAAGCACCGGTGGACATGGAGCGTAGCGAGGACTCCGCTAGGCGCTCAGGGTAGTGGTGGTTGTAGCCACAGGAGCAGCGGTGAGGAAGTTTGGTGGCCTTGCCGAAAGCTTGAAGGTCTTGGTGGAGCCGGGGCGGCGGTGGGGTGTTAGGAACCCAGACCACGACGCTTAGAGGGAGCGACATAGTGAAGAGCTTCTTTGCATCACGGTTGTGTTTCTTTGACTCCTCAAACACTTGCCTACTTGCTTCTTCTGCAGAGCTATGTATCTGAAGTTCCGAAAAAGGCGTTGGCCTTGCATGTGTGATTGCATATTTAATCGATGCATTGAGCCCTTGCCGGAACCTCTTTTGCTTCTTCTTGTCATACGAGATCTCATCGCCACCATAACGAGAAAGGTTCATGAAGTTCCTGATGTAGGTATTGACATTGTCATTTCCACCTTGAGGTTGAGAAACACTTCCTTCATCCTTTCCATGACAATTTCTCGACATCTGCTCTTTGAACGCTCCGGTGAACTGTTCCCAAGTAGGCTGAAAACCAATGCGGTTGCCTTGAGTAATTCTCCCACGAGAGCTGCATCTCCCTTGAAGGTGAGTAGCACATTTTACCCATTCTTGCTCGGGAACATCAGGTCTCAAGAGCCTTGACATCTCACGCAATCATCATCAAGTGGTTGATCGAAACATCAAATTGGCGTGGGTTGAACTTGAAGCTTTTGATGTCTCCTCGCTTGGGAGGTGGAGGTAGCGGAGAAAACTCATTCCTCAAACACTTTCTTCAAACGCTGGATTCTGCTGCATTGCTGCCAAGGCATTGGCTATGTTTGACAACGCGGACCCGATTAGGTGGTATGTCCTCATCGAGCAGCGTGGTGGTGCCATCCTGATTGATATAAAACACAAGTCGATACTATAATGGAGAATAATAATAATCCAAAATAGTACCAAGATGGAATTAATCAAGATTAAAGGATACAATTTACTAAGATGATATTAAAATATCAACAAAGTTCAAAGCACCTAGAAGATATTAAGCATATCGCACACATTGAAAAGGAGTGTGGTATCTGAATATATCAAAGAAAATTTTTCCACAAATTTCGGCATTAAAATACCAATAGATCATAAAATTACTTAACGAATCAAGATTAGTGACTCTACCAATTCAATATACAAAAGCGAATGATAAGAGTAGTGGTATGGTCGCGACTCCATCCCGCACTCAAATCATTACTCCGCACATGAATAAGTAGAACACATATCCTAACCCCTTCTTCTCACGATGAACCTAAAGATTAGTAACTACGGAAACGAACACCCCAAACAAGATAACGTCGGATAACAAAGAGTAAGACAGATCGCGGCGGTATACAACGAAACAGATAGATCACGTCGGTTTGCAAAAGCCTGTCGGTATGGAATGTACCAATAGTTGATAACCAAGAGGCCGATTGTGATAACAACTTGGATGCAACAGGTAGACAAGGAATTACACACACACACACACACACACACACACACACACACCCAACCTATGGTACTACGGAAACCCAGAACACGTGAATTCTAGTTTGAACTTTAAGAAGAGGATTGAAAACGTTACACTTCCTTACCAGAAAAGGGTGGGTGGGTGGGTAAGAAGAAAAGTGGAAGTAGTCCTACTCTCGTGTTTTGTTTTTCCCTAGTATACATAACTACCAAAAATATTTGCTAGACTGACAACGACCATTTGGCTGAGACCCTGAAGGGCGGGATGGCTCTGATACCAATTGTAACTACCTCGGTGAATTACGCTCCTAGTTACAAGCCTGGATGAGCGTAAATGGTTGAAATAGTACGGTGGTGCCCAATTGCCACTCACAGGTAGACCTTTCGGCCGTCCCAACCATTTCCAAACATCGGGACAAGAACGGGCGGTGTAATCGGCAGGCGAAGGGATCAACTACATACACAAATGAGTATGTATGCAAGCCACCATACAACAGTACATCAGAGCCATTCCATCTAAAAAGAAAGGAAATATAGCAACGCCATACGGCAAGATTCAAAAGTCCTAGATAGATATAATAGTTTAGGATATATCCCCATACATCAAACATCAGAGTATCAGGCGGAAGCGACAAACAAGATCCGAGTACGGATAAGAAGCAAATCGGCATAAGATGCCCCATAAATAAACACATCCCGCCCACAGATCTCACGGATCCCCGTTCCCGGAATCTCTACACCGAACGATCGTTGCCCACATCGTCCGCCTCCTCCACCCAGTATCCATCTTGTGAGTGTACCTGTTCATCTGAATCAAATAATTTATCGTGTGAGACCCTAGGGGTACTCAGCAAGTCTTTATGCCTCTAAAGGGGACACAACCTGGGGTGACACAATTGTAGCAAAAGATAAACCCTAACAGTTCTATAGATACTCGCTAACCATCCGCCTAACCAAAGATAGACGGATGTCCGTGAATTAATGACAACAGTTATACCAGTAATGTCAACAGATCCATCCTCCTCCTCGCTTACCAATGAGGAAGCGGACGAACAACCCCCATCCGTTGGCAGTTTTATTATCCATTCCATGAGTGTTGCACTATTTACTAGTCGGCATTTAGTCGGGTTTAAAAGCGGTACTTTAGTTATACTTGTCTATGATCGAGAAAGTGCTCCAAGTCGTCCATAACCGGACACGGCTTTGAAAGTTTTACCTGCAGGTGCACAAATAAACACACACTCGATCAACCTCGGAAAAACCAAATCAAAACCCAACGAGGCCTTCACGACAAAGCAATCACAGATTCAGAAATATTTCAGAGGCCACCCATTAAGTATACCATAGCGAAGTTAGTGACTTGAGACGGACTCAAGGTTTGTGGGGCCGGTAACCATCGGGAACCCGAAAGTGTGACTGGGCTTGTCGATACCGCGAAAACGGGTCATGATCCTAAACAGTACAGGTGCTCCTCGCACAATCGTAAATAAAGCAGTAAGGCATGGCATAAGTACAGGATAATAAATAAAACCTCAAACTAGTTTGTGGCCCCAAGAAATAAGAATGAATCAAGCTCTGGCTCAGGGGGTCCCATAAGCCTCCCGGATGTGGATATCGCGAATATTCAAGGAACAGGAATCAAGTACTTGGGGTCCTACGGGACACAAGTGAGCATGAAAAACCAAATAGTAGATATTGCTCACCGGTGCCACTTTCATTAGTTATCCCATTACTACTCAGGTTAAGTTGTTTAGGTACCTCGTTATCCATCAGACACTCACATACCCTACACATGCTGTTCTACGACTCGCATGGCTCAAACAACTCCTGTAGTAATGGCTCATGGGATGGAGGAACAAGCTTTGGTGGGGTTTTAAAATAAAGGTTGTGCAATACTTGGGATTCAGTTTAATGCATTCGCGACTCAATGATGCAAGAATAAGATAGAGGCAATAGGTACTATATATATGCAAGCATGTGGTAGTGCTTGCCTGGCAGCTCAGTTGAAGCGAGAGAAGGATCTAGGTAGTGCTCCTGGGTCTCTTGATATATCCCCTGCTCAGCGTCTATTCGAAGAAGAACCAAACAAACAAGGGCCAACATAAATAAAGTGCACAAGCATATGAATAATATGCGACAAGCAAACAATCATGCCATGATGAATGATGCACAATTTGCATGGCAATAAAGTAGCATGGCATGGGTGAGGTGTGGAATACAAGAATAAGCATTTTATTGAGGTTTGGTCACATTTTATACTCAAATAAGTTGTTGTATACTTTATATTTATATGATGCATGCTGCAATTCAGAACATGGAATGCATAAACAGAAAGGTCTCGTCGAGCTAATCATTTTAGACATATTATTTGTCAAATTTGGAGTTATAAAACAAAAGTTATTAATTAATTAAGGCCAAAGGGCATTTTATTGTAATTTTAATCAACTTGGAAATTTAAAGTGTCCAAAATATATTTTGGATGGCATATTTGAAATCCTCACATTTTTCTGATTTGAAAACATATATTATTTGGAATTATGAATTTAAATTTATTTTAAAGTCAAAATTAGTCAAATGGGGTCAAAGTCAAAGGTTTGACTATTTGAAATCAATTCTGAAAATATTTGATTAAAGATTTGAATTAACATTCAAAAACAAAACATTTTTCATATAAGGTTTGAATTCAAATTCCAAACCATTTGAAAGTTATGAATTAATTTAGATTTAAACAGATTTGAAGTTGAATTGAATTTGAAATAATTTGAAAAGATTTGAATTTGAACGAAAGGTTCTGGACTTTTGCTACTCGATGATTCTACCTGACCAAAGATGTGGGGTCGATCTTCGACAACACGCGCACACAAAAACTTTTCTCACTGCGAGCTACTCTAGCCTCAGCAGATGACAGGTGGGAGAGCGTGAGGCCACATGCAGCCTGGCAGGTGGGCGACGTGGGCAATCCAGGGGACTGCGGCTGAGGGGTTCAGATCTCCGGGGGCCTTACTGCAAAACATCACCACGGCTGCCAGGTAGGGCTCCGGGGACGGCGGGTTCAGGCGGGAAAAACTGCAGGGTGTTATGCGAAAAGCAGCGGCGGCTGCAGACGACAGACGCGGTCTGCCGGCGAAAGCAGGCGACTTGAGCGATGGCGGCGCAGCGAGCGAATTAGGCTAAGCCCTAGAAACGAAAATTACGAGGCACGAAGGGCTACAACTTTCGTGTTTGGGGTTTCTCCGGGAGGCTACAAGACCTGGCACGGCGAAAGCAGAGGGACGACTGCTGCAGTGCACTCTTGATCGCCTGTTGGCGGCGATCAAGGCGACGCGCCTGTCGCTCGACGGACCGACTGACGTTCTAAGGCGAGAGGAGTAGGGACCATGTCTAGGAGGTCGAGGAGCTCACCAGAACTCGTCGGTGTGGTCGGGCTCGGGGTGGTCGATCTGTGAGGCCTCGCTGGCGGAGCTAGGGTTTCACGTCGGCCGCTGGTCAGTGCAGTAGCCGTCTCCTCCTTTGGCGGTTCTGGGCGACACAGAGGGACCTCCTCGGTCCCTTCGGTCGCCTCCACGACGTGCTCACCGGCTGGATCGATGGGGTGACGCGGGGCTGGCGGTGATCGGCATCGGCCGTTGGTGGTCGGAGGGGGGGGAGGAGGAGGGTGGGACGAGGCGGAGGGGCGTGGGGAAGGAGATAAGCAGAGAGGGAGGGAGGAGGTGGCGTGGGGGAGGTGGTGCAGATAAAGGTGGCTTCGGCCACCTTTTGCTTCCTCCTTCACGTGCTTGGCGTGGGCTAGGGTAAGGCAGGCGCATGGGGAGGGTCTGCAGGTGGGGCCAGAGAGAGGAGAAGGGGAGGCTCGGGTGGGACCTGCAAGGCAGAGAGAAGAGCAAGAGAGAGGAGAGGGGGGCTCGGGTAGATACTAGGGTAGGAGCTAGGCTTGGAGAGAGGGGGGTATGACTCGGGTTAGGGTTTGTTTTAGGGTTGGGGTATATGGGGTGTGGGGCCAGGGAGAGGGGTTGACATGTGGGCATGCATGAAAAAGAGAGGAAGGAAGCTAGGGTTTGGAGAGAGGGAAGTATGGCTCGGGGTAGGGTTAGATGGTGTGCTAGGTTTAGGGTTCCATGTGGGATTTTTAGGTTTTAACACATGCTTAAAGAAGAAGCCAAGATGAAGGGGTGAGGGAGAAGGTCTAGATACTTGCATGCATCTAGCTAGATCAAGCAAAAGAAGGAGAGGGAGAGAGGTGAGAGGATGATCCCCTCAAAGAATTTCAAATAAAATCCAAATGACTTAGATGTGGTGGTTCTTGCATGGCCCATGCATGAATAGTAGATGCCACATTTGATTTTGTGAGAACAAAATTAAATCCCATGGCATTTATTTCCATGCATTCCCAAATATGGAATAAAGGTCAAGCAAAAGAAATTAGAATTAGATCCATCCTATCTCCCATGAGCTAGATTAAATACCAAAAGAAAATAGAATACAAGCTCATGGATAATGGAATGGTGGAATTATAAGGTGGTGAAAGAAAGGTGGTGGAGTGGAATAAAAGATATGCCCCCAACTCAACTTGGGCATTTAACAATATATCAAGAACCAAATACAATATCAAGAGGCAAATACAATTAACAATGCATATGAGAGAAGAACCAAACCAAGAAGGGTTTTAGATGATGCTCAAATGCAAGGTGGCATGATGACATGAGCATGATATAATGATGATGCAACAATTATATATGTGAAGTAGCCATTATATTACTAAACCAAGTAGCATTACAATTTGTTAGACAAATGGGATGCTACACGATTGCAACTCATATCTCTATGAAATATTTGCGAGTCCGATTGCAACTCATACATAAGAAAAAGACAAAGTCAATTCTGAATCCAAATAATATGAAACATGGACTAGTTATGAGTCTGAATGCAACACATATGAAACATGGACCCGTTGTGAGTTCGATTGCAACTGCCAGTTGCGAGTCCAATTGCAACTCATAAGAAACATGGACCAGTTGCGAGTCCGATTGCAACTTATACCTCTGAAAAAAGACAAGTCAGTTGCGAGTTCAATTGCAACTCATATGAAACATGGACCAATTGTGAGTTTGATTGCAACTTATATGAAAAAGACAATTCAGTTACGAGTCCGATTGCAACTCATATGAAATATGGACCGTTGCGAGTCCAAGTGCAACTCATACCTTTATGAAAAAGACAAGTCAGTTACGAGTCCGATTGCAATTTTATGAAACATGGACCAGTTACGATTCCGACTACAACTCATACCTACTAAAAAGACAAGTCGCTTCCTAATCTACAACTCATATGAAAGATAGAGCAGTTCCGATTCCGATTGCAACTCATAACTAAGAAAAAGACAAAGTTAGTTCTGATTCCCAACTCATATGAAACATGGACCAGTTATGAGTCTGATTGCAACACATATGAAACATGGACCCGTGGCGAGTCCGATTGCAACTAACACACATATGAAAAAAGACAAGTCAGTTGTAAGTCCAATTGCATCTCATAAGAAACATGGACCAGTTGCGAGTACGATTGTAACTTATATCTCTATGAAAAAAGACAAGCCATTTGCAAGTCCAATTATAACTCATATAAAACATGGATCAGTTGTGAGTCTGATTGCAACTCATATCAAAAAGACAGTTACGAGTCCGATCGCAATTCATATGAAACATGAACCTATATACTAAAGTGTCTAGATTTATCCAAATTTTGACAAATCCGAGACATCTATTTTAGGACGGAGGGAGTATAAAAAAAGAAAACTTGGATCTATGCTCCAATAATTTTTTTAAAAAAATTGACACTCCAGTGATCATTTGGCTGTACGCTCACACACAATACCCCCTCGCTTAACTGATGCACAAATAGAAAGCCAGCAAAAAACTGCATGACAAAAGGCCCAACACAACTCAAAACCAGCCCACTACATGGGAAAACATCGCACGGGACAACCCGACCAAGCAAAACCACGGGACAACCCAGCGGGCACCAATCTTGGCGCGCAAAAGGACCCAACGACGTAGGACATAGCTGAGAATTAGCAATTCCGTATAAATATTGTGCTGCCTTTGACCACGGGACCAACCATACTAGCGAAATTTGCCCCAAATCATGGTCGCTTAGCTAATCGCCACTTAGTTAGGCTTAACCATGTAGTATTAATTAATGGGCGGGCCAGCTTTTTACTTAATGGCTTCGACATTTTAACCGGTTGATCACTTAAAAATCTAACATTCTTCCAGTTAATGAAATGGTTAACATCATCAATTCATGCTTCAACAAAGCATTAAACCAAGGTAATGTATTCACACTGGAACCACATTATCTATAACGTAGTACTCCATCTCAACATGAATTATTATTTAGTTATGATCAAGAGAATTCGTATGTGCATGTAGCTATACTCTTTACATGTGTCCTTGTTTATTTCTTGATCATCATGTGCACTTAGTGACTGAAACAAACTCTTTGGTTGTTTAGATCAAAATTCAAATCTCGTCAACATAATTACCCCCCAAATCATAGACTTGTAGTTGATCTTAAGTGGACCATACTGCACCATAATGAAGTGAACCAGAAAACCATCTCCATATACATCCACTTAATTTTGTGGCCATATCATTCGTAGTTATTATATGTTTTCTAACCGGATTCCACCATCATACTTAGTTGTGAGCATCTGCATGATCAATGTGACAGCATAAACTTTTGTGGAGCTTCGAATTGCTCCTCCACTAACACCAGGTAAGTCCTATTGTGCTCTTCATGATCATGAGGGACATGTGATTGGAACACTACCATTTATCCTTATTGACCTCATAAACCTTAGTTTTCTCAGTAAGGTTTCATTATCAGAGGACAGAGGAATGGGAGTTTTTCCCATATTAATTACTTATTGCATGAATTAACATAGCTTAGGCACGAACGTCGATTAGCGAATTGATTCATATAATTAGATCCAACACCATTATAATGCCAAATGTAAACTAGTTTTCCAAGATAATGCAATGGACTAATACGTGATTGTTAATTATGGTATCCATGTTATTTATGTTTTTATATTCAGCTTTGAACCCATCGGATATTTGAACATCTCATTGGGGCATGCACATACAAATTTCTGACCATAGTTAAATACTAATCCATGCTAAGATGAAGTATTGTGCTATAGATAATGGGTTTAATGATTATGATGTTGATGTGAATGCATTACCTTGGTATGGATCTTTGTCGAAGAAAGGATTGATGATGTGAACCATTTGGTCCAGTGGGAGAATGTTAGATTTTTAAGTGATCAAATGTTTAAAATGCTAAAAGCACATTAAGTAAAAGCTGATCCATTAATTAATATGAGACTTGGCCCAGCTAAGGGCCTCTGATTGGGGGCAATCGCCACTTAATTAGGCTTGATCCCGTATTGATTAATGGGCCAGCTTTTACTTGAAGGGATTTTGGCATTTGAACTGTTTGATCACTTCAAAGGCTAACAAACTCCAAAAAAAAATTGAAATTTAACACTCTATTGCTTGTTGGCATATCTCCTCGTGCAGAAAAGCATAGTTGATCCAGGCTACCAGCTCAAGGGCTGCCTGAAATTTGTTTTGACTTCCATCCAACCAACCTCTTCTGCTGTCCTCGTGCCTTACCGCTTTGTAGCTACTATAGATCGATGGATATTATAGGACTTCACTGTTACATTCTGTATAAAATAGGCAGACTAACTAAAACAAATTCATCAACATCTTTGGTCTCTATGAACTATCCTATCACCTATGCACTGCTATGTTGCTTGTTGGTATATCTCCTCGCCCAGAAAGCATAGTTGATCAGTGCCACCAGCTCGAAGGCTGCCAGTAACAAGAAGAAACGATCGAGGTGTGTCCTGTTGAAATCTGCTCCATCCAGCCATCCTCTTATGTTATCTCCATGCCTCGTCACTCTGTTTACTAGCTGTATGAAGGCACATGCCAACCAGGCTGCTATTCCAGCAAGAATGGATTGTACTGCCGGTGCTATCAGCTCCATTTGTGGAGAGGACTCGCTCTTTATGAAATCGATCAGTCCACTGAAGGATGCTACATCCATGATGCTTAGCAGGAAGAATTGCATCACCAGCCAGAACACGGACATCGGGACAGCTGCTCCTGTCAATGTTAGCCCATGTTGTTCTGCGACTGACAGTCTTCTTGTTTCCACTAATGCGGCAACACATGCTGCTGCTATCCCGCATGCGGAGCCAGCACCTATACACTGCAGTGGTGTGATTCCATTTGTATGGCCTGTGAATCTTTTTAGCAGTGGTGTCAACATACGCCGGTAGCATGGTTGCATAAGCATGTGAAATGCTGTTGGGATTGCGATGAGAGAGGCAGAGGAAATATTGGTCGCTCCCATCCTTCTATCCATCGTGCTGCCTACTTGTATGGTTAGTGTCATTAGCAGCGTGAAAGGCAGGTAGATGAGCAAGCAGCTGATGAAGATTGGAAGCATCAAGATGAGGACATTTGTTTCTTCTTCAACTTGAGTGGTGCTGCAGAATGAACATGGATTGTTATCTCTATCACATGTACTCGAGAATGTGTAAAAACATCATAGTCGATATACTATCATGGATCATGCTATTGATATGTCTGACAAAAAGAATCGTTTTTTTATATATTTCCATTTCCTAGAAATGCAACTCTCCCACAGTTTTTCAGAAATATAATGCAGTAGCAATTTGCTGAATGAAAGTATAGGTAACTTACCTAATGATCTTTCTGTCGGATTTATCTTGTCCATCAACACAATCGTCTGTGCTGGTTTCTTGCAGCTCAATATCATCTACAATGGCAGCCTGCCTCTTCTTTGATGAAGTAACAACATCCTGGAGAGGTACCAACGATGACTTCAGAACAATTTTGTTTTCAGGTTTCCTTATTTTATCTTGATAGATATACCACATGAGATTGTTTACATATTAAATTTTTGTTAGTTTCATATATGGAAAAAAAATGTTTTGATTCCTTCATTGCTTTAGGAATAATAAGCAGTCTGTAAGGATATGACATACTGACTTTCGGGATGAAGCATCAAAGAACAAGCAATGTAATGCACTGTAAAAAATGTATGCAACCCTTGGACAGGACCTTTAGTCTAAGCTTGTGTTCAACCAAGTTCAGTTTGTATTTAACATGCTGGATCCTTTATAATTATCATGCATAATGAATTATAATAACATATCTACGTGTCATGTGAACCTTTACCTGCAATATTCTAGTCAGATGGCTTCCATTAGGTTTGTGTGTTTTGTAGAAAGGCAGTCCACTGGCTGCCACAAACAGCCCTACAAGTACAACGAGTGCTGATACCATAAAGCCAATGCCCCATCCCAAATTGTTTTCGATCCAGACTAAGAATACCAATCCGATGAGAGCTCCAAGGGAGTTTGCAAACTTTAGCCAACTCAAGAACCTACCCTTGAGCTGGCTTTCTTTTGGATCATCATTACTGAACTGATCTCCACCAAGGAGTGGTACACAGGAGCGCATGCAACCTTCTCCAATGGCAAACACTAATAAGCTCACGTAGAGCAGTGTTAAGTTCCAGCCTTCAGCTGGTTCACAGTTGTTTGGTTCTTTGTTTATCTCACAATCCAGAGGATGGAGTGAAGGCAAGTGTGCCTGCAAAGCTAGCAACATATATCCCTGCATTATTTGAAAAGAAAATGTTTAGAGTTCAAAATGTTGGCATGTACTTCCCCAATCTGAAAAGTGTAAATAATTCATATCCATTAATATTATGTGCGGATGTTTGGAGCTCGGGCTACATGTAGCCCATTTTTTGAACAATTCGAAAACAACAGTTCAAAGTTTTAAAAAATCTGAAAAAACAATTCTAGACGTAGAAAATAATGTATTCTACCAACCTGAACAACTCACAGCCCGAAATACCCAGAATTTTAAGATACAGAAAAACGACAAAATCTGACATATAAAGTAGTGAACAGTGCACAAATTCAATCCTCCAAAATCTATCAGATTTTGTCATTTTTGTTACGCCTAGAATATAAGGTATTTCGGGTTGAGTTTTTCAAGTTGGTAGAGTACATCATTATCTACATCAAGAAAAAAAATCAGAATTTTTTGAAACTTTCAACTGGTTTTTTCGAATTTTGAAAAACCGAGCTCCATGTAGCTCGAGCTCTAAAAGGGTTTTTTGATATTTTTTGAACAGAGGTTTTTTGATATGGGAGCATCATAATACAAAGATATAAATGGCCTAAAATCCTAAATTGCCCAAGTTGTTGACAGAGTTGGTCAACCTAAGGGCCGTAACTCTCTTGAATTTGATCAGTTACTGAAACAAAGAACTATCAATCATTTGGTGCATGCTGTTGTGTTTATTGTTGGAATAGATTACAAATTATATTGCTAATATTATAAATAACTTCTGTAATCAGGCACAAAAAAAGGAACGTAATTCTTAATGATATGCTTCACTACAGCAGTTCTATTCTACCTGGTAACCAAAAAAGAACTTGGCAAAAAAGTATAGATGTATTTGATAGCAGGACCTTCATAGTGAAGAAAAATACTGCAACTTTATCATTATGATTAATTGACATTTGTCTCAACAGGAATTCAACGGGAGAAGAGAATTACCAGGACCACAGTTGGGCCAAATACAAATATGGCAGTGGTTCGCTGGATATATGCACTGGAGATAAAGTTCATCAGGGCAGCAAAGAATGAAATGGCACCGACCAGATAGGTAATCAGAGCTGACGAGGTCACAATATCCAGATGCAGTGTCCCACGGAAATAGGCCACAAGACTGAAGTTGGCGCTGCTGGGGCAACTTCGTAACACCATTAGAACTGCAAATGAACATGAAATTCAGTTCCAACAATTTGATAGATTCGGCTCCAAGATGCATGTAGCTCTGTTATTCCAGTATCAGGAAGAGAGGAACAAATCATATTTATCAGGTTAGGCTAAGCGATGGAATCTTTTGTGAAGTTGGAACTTTTTGTAAGCTCGGAGACCCAGTTTCTTAGTAGCTCAATACAAAAAAAAGAGTGATCTCTAGGAGGAACTATATATCATTTTAATTAAGGTAGACCTGAGATTAGAACCCAGATGGCTAGCCCACCATCCATGGTGCTAACAAGACCCTGGGTGAGCGAAAAATGGTTAGCTCCATGGAGACTTTTTTAAAAAAATTGGAAAAAACTTGATTTCAAAGTAAACTATATTTCAAAGTTTCAGAAAATTCGAAAAAATACCTAGATGTAGTAAACTATATACACTACGAGCTTGCAAATTTTAATGTGAAATGGTTTATATTTTAGGCTCAGAAAAAAAGAATATTATACAAATGGTAATGGTTTTATGTACACAGCCATAAACAACGTATACTTATGCAACGATGTATCACAATGCAATTGTACTTTTTTTTTTAAAAAAAGGGTATATATTAATATTAGGATGATACCAGTTACACTCTGACCTCTGAAACAACATGATATCAAGAGTCGATAATGCACACGATACTTGTCATTGGTCGACGTCTTGCCTTATAACAAATAAACATACGCGTTACATTTCTTAACCGAGGTTGCTAAGCACATTTCCAGGCACATATATGCTACAGTACGCCTTGCGGATCCTTAGCCTCATCTGTTGCGTCACAATTATAATGGAAAGACTCACGCTAGCTAATTAATTAAGAAAACATTAAAGAAGACACACAAATATTGACAAATAATTAATGCACCGGATCAGGTCCAAAAAAAATGCACCAGATGACTCGCTACTACATGGCCGTGAACACTCTGTTTTATCACCAAGACACCAATATAGTACTCCCTCCCTCTAGAAATAACTGATTTGGTTTTGTTTAGATTCGAATGTATCTAGACGTATTTTAGTGTATAGATATATTCGAATTTAGCCAAATTCAAGTAAGTTATTTCTGGACGAAGGGAGTATAACTCAGTGGAGATGATAGAAAATAGATACAGAAGAAAGAGAGAGGCATAAAAAAAAGCATGAAAAAATCTACAAATAACACGCTCATGGACGGTACACGTCTCAAGCTAGGACTGCTGCGAAAACACACATGGAACATGAGCCAAATAGGTAGAGAGATCAAAAACAAAAGCATAGATACATGGCAGAAGTAGTTGCTCACCGTAGAGGAAGAGCGTTGCCTTGATGCCACCATGCCGCTTCTTTCCAGCATCCACAGCCACAGCATTCCCTCTCGAATCTACATGCCCAGCTTCAACCTCCATAACTAATTATGCTGCTCAATTAGCCCAAGCAAACCCTATAATCTCGGATCTCTCTGCTTCTCCTATGCACGCAATGGCAAGGGGCAGAACACAGCACGAACTCCTCCTGGATGGCTAGCTCCTTTATATACACATAACCCATGAGCTAGCAGTGTTTTCTTGGAGGCAGAAAACAAGCGAGAAGTCAGGCACTCTCATGTCATGTGTGGCGACCGAGTTTCTCGAGGCACGGTGACGCCGCGCGGCGGGGACGTGCATCTCAGCTGGGTGATTAGTTTTATCATGGGCCGCACGCCGCGCGCCGAGATCATGTCGATCCTGTCTATCGACCGTTTACCCTGGGGATTGTCCTCTAGCTAGTTCCAGTTAAGATGGAGACCCACAGCTTGCAGCCATTATCTCTCGCTACCTTTCTCATCAGATCCTTCCAGTTTGGGCTTTGCCTTACTGTATTGCAGGTGTTTGTGTCATACTGTCCAAAATCTGTATATTGATAGCATGAGAACTACTAGCTAGCTTGATGCAGATACATCTTTCCTATTCTTTCCAAAGGTCTTTTGCAAGTAAAGTGTTGATGAAGAGATTGTTAATTCAGCATTGACGTGCACTTAATGCAATGCAGGGCGTGTATCCTTTTACAGCTGTATGCACAGGAGCAGATCAGGTGGCATCGTAAAATCAAGGAAGTTCTTTAACACAAGGGATTAGGCATATGCCAGTTGACCATCTTCTTATGCTAGTAGTATATGCAGATAACTAGATCTCCCAGCTGGTGCACTTAGTTAACAATGCTTTGTGTTGTGTAAAGCCTATTTCGAGGAATTAACAATGCTTTGTGTTGTGCGCCAGATAGTATATAAAACAGTTTGCCAGTTCATTCTACTTCGAACGGCGATTAATTACTTGTCACGTATCAGATTCATAGATCACCTGACAAAAAAAGATATGCACAATTAAAATAACAATCACGAAATCCATCTCTCTCTTTCTCGAGCAACCGGCGGGTAGAGTTTGTTACAAATAAGTAGAAAACTAGGTAAGGCTATTTACCACATTGCGACATGCGGACTACTAGCATAAATGGAAATCACCAGAGCAGTGGAAGTACATGTCCGCCACAGCCCGACCCACAATCTCACCATAGGTTTGCATCCTCCCGCATTGAGAACACAATGGTTTCTCTCCTCTCAGATGTTCCAAGTGATGCGTGTGAGATGGGCACTACGTTGGTGGGCCCTTATGTCCAAAGGGGCCGCTAGTAACTTGGCCCATGATCGATTTGTGTTTGTGTGATGGTACAACCAATGGTGGCAGTCTCGAAGGCCAAAGTGCACATTAACTTATTCCACACCTCATGGAAAAGGGTAAATCTTTGCATAGAAAACCTGGTGAGGTTGTTTACCACATTATGACATGCGGACTACTACCATACAAGGAGATTGCTAGACTAGTGGAAGTACATGTTCCCAATGGCCTGACCCACCATCTCACCATAGGTTTGCCTCCTCCCGTATTGAGAACCCGATTGTTTCTCTCCTTTTTAGACGTTCGAAGTGGTGCACCTGTGATGTGCACCACGTTGGCTGGCCCTTATGTCCAAATGGGCCGCTAGTAACTCGTCCCACAATCGATTTTTGTTTGTGTAATGGTGCTTCCAGTGGTGGAGGTCCGAGGCCAAGGTGCGCGTTAACTCATTTCCACACTCATGCGAAAGGGCAATCTTCCCATAGGTATTGAATCATCACTTTGTCTATGAGGCACACGTGGTAGGTAGGGTTACGGAGCATCCTCAAATTGCATGGTTACTATGAGAATTTTGCCATGGAGCACGACCCGTGCAAGGAGCTCTCATTTTAGCACACCCTCTAGTCATCGTGAGGATGTCCAATTTTCATGTAATGGTATTCTCAAGGATCATGTTGACTAGAGGGGTGAATAGGCGACTAAAAATTATAATCAATTTGTTGATTCTAGGGAAGTGTGGCTATAAAAGTTATCTAAGTAAACAAACTACCTGAGACAACTTATATGACAGTGTGACACTAGAAAGAAAGATAAACAAATAAAAAAAGGCAGGGTTACACTAAGCACAAATAACATAGAGGATATATAGAAATAATAGAGGGAAGCACACAAAGACAATGAGATTTATGACCAAAGTTCTTCATAAAGGATTACAATCTACGTTGCAGTCTTAGAAACAAAGCCCTTGCTATCACAAATGCCTAATGTTATTCTCCTTGGGCTTTGGCCACAAAGTGTAAGCTCAACACTAAGGGAACTAAGATCTTGAGGTGATACTTTCACGAACTTTCCAAGAGAAATTCCATATGCTTGGAATCTCTCGAGTGACCTCAACCATCTAGGAGTCCCCGGAACTTCAAGAGTAACAAAATTGATAAAGAACTAGGAGGTGGATTCAAGTTCTGGTTGGTGGAATCTTAGGCCTAGGACTCTCTCTCTCTCTCTCTCTCTCTCTCTCTCTCTCTCTCTCTCTCTCTTCCATCGCTTGGATGGAAGGTTGGAGCTTTAGATAAGGAGTTGTGACCATCCTCGATGATGAACATCTCATATACAAAATTCTTACCTAGTTGGGGAAGAAGACACCCTTTATATAACTCCTCTCCATTTCTACCTGTTACGGGATTTATGCAAGCAACCCATAGTCACCTAGCTATCTTTGAATTATAGGAATCTACATTCTATAAACCCTTCCTAAAATACGCTGGCGAGGCAAAAAGCTCCATGGGTCAGCCTAAGGCAGGTCTTCCAAGAATTCCTCACAACTTCAATATAATAATGGAGGTTTACTTGGTGGTTTATCTCAAGGTTTAGTGAATGTATACGATGTGTTTCAATCATTGATCATCTCTCCTTGTCTTTCATCAAACCCCCTTTAGCGGTGTGGATTCCCTATGGCTCTAAGATAGAGAAATGTAAATATATACAAAATTTAAGTACGATGTTTTATTTATTATTTTTGTGTATAAGGTATCCAAAACCATATTTCTAATACTTACTTGTGGACTAAAACATGTCCATACACTTGACTAACACATTATTACCCTAAATCACATGCCATTAAAACCAAGACCCACTCGGGGAAATATATATTTTCATGTCCTCGCGAGTGCGGTCAAGTCTAGTGTTTTGAAGTACAACATAAGGATTCCCAAAATTGTGGGAAAGCTAGTGCGGTGAGACTGGCCGCCGTTGTGGTCCATCTATAACCCTGCTGATCCTGTTGAATGGTCAACTTATATGGTTACCTTGAATAACTCTAGCGCACAGTTTCCATTCCATTTCTTCAAGAAACTGGTTCAATGGTAATCTTATATGGTTACTATGAAGGAAACACCCCTATTTTCCCCTCCCAATCTTCCTCTTCCTGCCCAGAAAAGGTCCAATGCCAACATCATTAAAAGGTATCTCTCTAATATGACCCATGGTCTTGGATGGTCTGTCCATTGGAACCAAGGACAACATAGCCAGAGATCTTGTCCAAACTGTTGTGAATGCCCTAGAAGCAAATAAAATTTTATTGCTATTCCCTTTGTTCATAATTGTAATTTATTCGTTATGCTATAACTGTTGTGCCTTGATTGTGAGAACCAAAATAAAACTCAGAAGCAAGTGTAAATATATAAACACCAAGTGTTCATGGTCTCATGGGCATGGCTAGCTTATTGTCAAAGATGATCGAGTTTCCTAGATCATGATGTAGTTATTGTAACGAGGATACCATTGGACAATGAGGGCATATTATTAGGCTTAACAAGGATGTTGAAGCGACCCAAGTCAAATGATCTACTAAAAGATAAATGTCGTCATTTAGTTGTTGGTATATCGTTGTTGATGTCATATTACTTTGTACTTTGACCATGAGGATATCAGTTGTGCTTCATAGTGGAAGGCAAGTCCTGATTGCATCCCAACTTCACCTTTCGCCTGGTGTTCATAAAGATTGTCCTCCGAATATGTTGGGAACTTATGATGGGCACAAGATAGTCTGAGATGGGATTTTCACCTCCGTCAATGGAGATCTACTCTTGGGACCTTCTCGATATTATGATGTCACTAATCGTATGGCCGAGCACATGGTGATGATATTCATCAGATACCAGAATATGCAAACAAGAGAAAAGAACAACAAATCAGTAACAAGGTCAACATGGTATAGTAATCAAGAGTTGCATTACGAGGATACCGAATGTTCTTACCTCAGAATGTATCGTGATGCAAAGGGATAGTAATGATATCAATATGTTAGCTCGAATACTTCGTGGTTATGTGGGAATCAATATGGGTGTCCATATGCCGCTATTAATTATTGTACAAAAGGGTTTCTATGTATATGTCCATATAACATCGAAACTATAGGGTCACATGCTTAAGGAATATTATTCTGTAGAGTATGTAGAGCTTATGTGTATGTGAGAGATGCTCTGGAACGGTTCCAGATCATCTCGATAATTCCTAGGAAAAAACTGGAAGATTTTTAGAGTTACATAATTGTTTCGGGAGAAAAATGAGTGCTAGAGTGCAGCCCCAAATGGGGGATGGTGCATGGACCACCCAGGGCCCATCTAGGTGTGGCTCATGGGCATCCAAGCCCATCATTTGTGGTGTCTAGCCCACCCATGGATTGCACCAAACCTCCCTAAACTGAAGGGTGTCATTTTCGAAAAGTATCGGATCATATCCTTAATTGAAACATGGGAGTGTCTTCTTATTATGAGAAGATATCATGTCTTCTAAATTAAGAATGAAATGATATGGCAATTATGAAATGAATCGGATCATTCAAGGAGGAGAGGGGCCACTTGGGGCCGACGGCGCCCAAGGGGGATCCCTAGGCTCCCCATTTCTCCTCCTCCTACATAAAGGGAGGGCGGGACAACCCTCTACAAACCACCAGAAATTCATGTGGGTGCCTCCCTCCTTCTGGATTCTCCTCCTTTCTCCATATACACCGCAAAAGCTGCTCTGCTATTCCGTCGTTGCCTACCCCTGCACATAGAAGCTCCGCTGGAACAAGATCATCAGACACGTGGATACCTTCAGAGGGATCATTGCTTTGATCCTACTTCGAGTGCTTCACCAACATCTTTGTCCACGAATGAATCTCCGTTGCAACGTTGGTGAGTACTAGATCTAACACATCTCGTGTTCTTGCATAGTTCGATCTTGGTGTGTTCATAGTATCGTATTTTTTAATTCCCTATGCGAACCCCAACACAAACTTGTCCAGGTCGACATTCAAACCACCCAACTAATTTGGCGTACATAAGATTTTCCACTTAACAAGAAAGTGGCCACCTCTATCAAATTTGCCATCATCACCATTCCATATGAAGCCCCTAGGTTGGCATCAAGTCAACTTGTTAAGATCGCACAAAAATCTTCCCTCCTTTTTTCCTCGCAAGATATCACAAATGTGAAGGTGTGTTGGAAATGAGAAGGGACCCCAGAATTAGTTGAATAAAATCATCATATCGTAGAATAGAACAAAGGAATAGAGTAAAATGCATCTCAGATGATTGTACTTGTCTCTCGAGGGTTTGATCATATTGGTCATTATACCTCTAAAACCTATGGTCACTGACTCATATACCTATGTATTTTGCTGGCATGGCATGCGTAAATTTATCCACTTGGATCATCCACATAGGTTCAAATCACCCGTAAGACCGCTAGGACATGCGTTGTTGCAGAGGCTGGATGTAATTGGTATTTATGTAATATTAACATATACTCCTTTCCAAAAAAAACATAGGTTCAGATCATGATAGAGTCCTACCAGCGTGAAGGCCTTTTGCACTAGTTTTTTTGAGGTAAAACACCATATATTAAGCATGCAAGCCGCCTCATTAAAACCTTCTGGTCCCCTTAGGTACCCTGGTAAGAAAAAAGAGTGTGTCTGAAACTTGCAGCCCATTAAACAGTTGTTACATCGTTTACAAGAGGTTGCATAATGAAACTAGGGGGTTCATCGACCCAATTACAAGAAACTTTTTGGCTATAACAAAATTTAGCTAATTCATGAGCCACTTCATTTGCTTCCCATGGGAAATGGTTATGAGATACGCTACCAATCGATGTCGCCAAGTCGATACAATCCGCAAATATGGCAGCTGATTCATCCCACTAAGCTTGTTCACCTGTGCAGGCTTGCACAACTTCAATGGAGTCGGACTCTGCAATTATATTGTTGCATCCCATACGAATAGCCAGGTGTAATCCCTCTCTCATAATAATTGCTTCGGCAGCTCCAGCTAAAGATATATTTGGGAGATACGTAGATGAGGCCGCCACAAAATTTCCCTCATAGTCTCGGATAACAGCACCCGTCGATCCTGCAAAATCATCATCATGAAAGGACCCATCAACATTTACTTTTACCTGCCTTGTATCTGGTCTACTCCATCGGTGTCGTTCCAGGTTAGGTCGCATCATAGATTGCTGAGCATTGGCCGTAATACCCAGGACAGACAGTCTGCACCGATTCATCGGTGGTACTAACTCCTCATTAGCCCTTTTACATCGTAGCCACCAAATATACCAGCAGGTGACAGAAATAGTTTCTTTTAGTCCAACATTACACATTCCTGGCGTTATGTTCTCATGTCGCCTTAAGAGGAGCTCTAGAACCACCGATCCAGATTGGCCCGCATGCATGGTATCTTCTATTATTTCACGTAGACCCAAGGCATCCCACATCTCTTGTGTCATCAGACATTTGAATAATAAATGAATAACATCTTCGGCATCTAGATGACAAGTATGACACTCTCCGCTCTGACCAATATGTCTATTAACCAGTATAGATTTTAGGGGAATAATTCCATGTAGCGTTCGCCAAATAAATATTTTTACCTTGCTAGGTATTTTGAGCTTCCAGAGAATTTTCCACACTGGGTTGTTGACCGAAGACCCATGCAAAGCCAGCTGTGAATCCCTTTGTCGGAACTGAAATTTCCACTGATTGTAATACCCATATTTGACCATATATTTCCCATGCTTAGTAGCCTGCCAGGCTATGAAATCATCGAAACCACCATTTAGAGGTATACACAATATTTGGTGGACATCTACTGGCAAAAAAAGGTCCGAAATCAGACTTTCATCCCATAGGCCATCGATGGGGTTAATCAATTCGGAAACTTTTGTATAGACAATATCCCCCCTTGGCGTGATGATTTTCTGGTCTGGACTAGATGGGATCCAATTATCAGTAAATATAGTTATACTTTCTCCATTACCTACTCTTCAAATATATCCCCTCTTAAAGGTTGCAAGTCCGGCAATGATGCTCTGCCCAGTAAAAGAGGATCCAGATTTGGGGCCCGCCTTTAGGATATCACAATGAGGATAATATTTGGCTTTTAGAACTCTAACACACAATGAATCTGGTTTAGTAATTAGTCGCCAGACCTGCTTAGCAAACATTTCCAAGTTAAATGAGTGAAAGTCCCTAAATCCCATGCTCCTTTTATTTTTTAGATAACAGAGTTTCCACCATTAATTAAGCTTGTTGAAGCTATCATACCCTATATTGATGTATTTATAAAACGGGACACATGGCTGTTCCGAGAAGGTGATCGGTGATGACTGCTCACGCACTGGTGAAGGAGGGCACTATTAGAAAAACCATCTTCGGTTCGACGTGAACAAGGCCAGCAGTCCCGGCCTGGTACAGCCCGCGACTAGTGGGAGCACTAGTCCCAGGCCGTGAGGCCTCTAACGGCTAGAAACGGCCGTAGTCACTAGTCCCGGGCCGGACCAGGTCATTAGTCCCGGTCTGTATTAGACCGGTACTAATGATCTGGAGCAGGCCAGCTGGTCCTTTCGTGGAATATTAGTCTCGGGTCGTATCACGGCCCGGGACTAGTTGTCCACCACTATATATTCTGCTTCCTGTCCTGCTGCCCTAAAGCATATGGTGGCCATTTTTCTCAAAGAAGTAAGAGAGTTCATGCCATTTTTTTTCTCAAGATTTGTCAAGATTTAGTTTGCAACACCTAAATCCAAAGCTTTAAAAGGTTAGAACTTCATTCTTTCATCTCTTATTGCTACTTTAGCTCTATAATGCTCTAGAAGTACAGAGATATGGATCAATGCATGCATGCTCTAGAAGTAGCTAGAAGGATTTTGATATATATGTGTAACAAATTTTGATTAGGCACATAGTTACTGAAAATTGAAATGTGTAATTTTAAAAACTCCACATTTATCATGTTGATTGTTTTCTCCAATTCACAAATTGGTGCATGTAAATTTTTCAAAATTCAAAATTAATGCTCTAGAAGCTGTCAATATAACTTGTAATAATTTTATCATGTTGTGTAATGGTTTTTGATATACTTTTACTATAATGCAGATGGTCCGGGAATGGATGTACGGTACTGACCGACGCTCTGGCGAGTTCATTAATGCCGTGTATGAATTCATCCGTGTTGCTGATGCAAACAAGCACAATGGTTTAATATTCTGTCCATGTAATGGATGTAGGAATCAGAAGGATTACTCTGACTCAAAAAACCTTCACAGCCACCTGTTGAAGTCTGGCTTCATGCCCAGTTATAATTGTTGGACCAAGCACGGAGAGAGAGGGGTTATAATGGAAGACAATAACGAAGAGGAGGAGAATGACAACTATCATGGTTTTCCTGAGTACGGAGATACTTCCATGGGGGATGCTGAAGGGGAGGATGAAGAAGAGACACATGATGAACCCGCTGATGATCTTGGTCGGACCATTGCCGATGCATGAAGAGATTGTGAAACTGTAAAGGATAGGGAGAAGTTCAATCACATGTTAGAGGATCACAAAAAGTTGTTGTACCCAAATTGCGAAAATGGTCTGAAAAAGCTGGACAGCACACTGGAATTGCTACGATGGAAGGCTGAGTGTGCTATACCTAACTCCTCATTTGAAAAGTTGCTGAAAATGATGAAGAATATGCTTCCAAAAGATAACGTATTGCCCGCCAGTACGTACGAAGCAAAGAAGGTTGTCTGCCCTCTAGGTTTAGAGGTTCAGAAGATACATGCATGCCCTAATGACTGCATCCTCTACCGCGGTGAGGAGTATGAGAATTTGGATTCATACCCGGTATGCACTTCATTTTGATATAAGATTAGACGAGATGACCCTGGTGACGTTGATGGCGAGCCCCCCGGGAAGAGGGTTCCTGCCAAGGTGATGTGGTATGCTCCTATAATACCACGGTTGAAACGCTTATTCAGAAACAAAGAGCACGCCAAGTTGTTGCGATGGCATAAAGAGGAACGTAAGTCAGACGGGATGTTGAGACACCCCGCTGATGGGTCGCAATGGAGAAAAATCGATAGAAAGTACCCGGACTTTGCAGATGATGCAAGGAGTTTAAGGTTTGGTCTAAGTACATATGGCATGAATCCCTTTGGGGAGCAGATCCCCAGTCACAGCACCTGACCCGTGACTCTATGCATCTATAACCTTCCTCCTTGGTTGTGCATGAAGCGGAAGTTCATTATGATGCCAGTGTTGAACCAAGGTCTGAAGCAACCCGGCAACGACATTGATGTGTACCTAAGGCCATTAGTGGAAGAACTTTTACAGTTGTGGCACAAACCCAGGATACGCGTGTGGGATGAGCACAAGCAGGAAGAATTTAACCTCCGAGCATTGCTTTTCATAACAATCAATGATTGGCCTGCTCTTAGTAATCTTTCAGGACAGTCAAACAAGGGATACAATGCATGCACACACTGTTTAGATGAGACTGAAAGTATATATTTGGAACATTGTAAGAAGAATGTATACAATGAGCATCGTCGATTTCTTTTGGCCAAGCATCCCTTAAGAAATAAAGGCAAGCATTTCAACGGTCTGGCATGTCACCAGATGAAGCCTAAGGAGCGTCCTAGTGCTAATATATTTGATATGGTAAAAGATTTGGATCAAATGGTAACCTTTGGAAAGGGTCCTGGCGGAAAATCTGTTTCGAAGAATGCTGAAGGACACGCACCCATGTGGAAGAAGAAATCTATATTTTGGGAGCTACCATATTGGAAATTCTTAGAGGTCCGCTCTGCAATCGATGTGATGCATGTGACGAAGAATATTTGTGTGAACCTGCTAGGCTTCTTGGGCGTGTATGGGAAGACAAAAGATACACCGGAAGCACTAAAGGACCATCAACATATGAAAGACCCAGATGGCCTGCATCCAGAATGGTTTCAAGATCATGCCAGCTACGCTCTTACCAAACAAGAGAAGGAAATATTTTTTGAATGCCTAAGCAGTATTAAGGTCCCGTCTGGCTTCTCGTCGAATATAAAGGGAATAATAAATATGGCAGAAAAAAAGTTCCAAAACCTAAAGTCTCATGACTGCCACGTGATTATGACACACATGCTTCCGATTGCATTGAGGGGCTTCTACCAGATAATGTTCGAGTACCCATTGTGAAGCTATGTGCATTTCTCAATGCAATATCTCAGAAGATAATCAATCCTGAAGATCTACCACGGTTACAGAATGATGTGGTCCATTGTCTTGTCAGTTTTGAGTTGGTGTTCCCACCATCCTTCTTCAATATTATGACGCACCTGCTGGTTCACCTAGTCGAAGAGATTTCCATTCTCGGTCCTGTATTTCTACACAATATGTCTCCCTTTGAGAGGTTCATGGGAATCTTAAAGAAATATGTTTGTAACCATGCTAGGCCAGAAGGAAGCATCTCCAAGGGCTATGGAACAGAGGAGGTCATTGAATTTTGTATTGACTTCGTTCCTGACCTTAGGCCGATTGGTCTTCCTCAATCGTGGTATGAGAGGAGACTAAGTGGAAAGGGTACTCTAGGAAGGAAATCAATAATATGTAGGGAAGGACATTCTTACACCGAAGCACATTACACCGTTCTACAGAATTCTATCTTGGCAGCTCCATATATCGAGGAACACAAGAAAATCTTACGCTCCAACAACCCTGGAAAGCATGACTCTTGGATTAGAGATGAACACATGAAGAGTATCGGCGGTTGGTTGCAACATCTAATAAAAAACAACACTCTTGGAGATCCGCTATACTTGTTGTCTAGGTCACCATCTTCGACTATATCGACTTTCCAAGGGTACGAGATAAAGGGGGGGCCTTTAGTCCCGATTCATACTTACCATTAAGATCTGATCTCCAAACGCGTGAGGTCACATATTAGGGAGTGCCTCTATGACCAGATTCTTGGAGATGCCGGAGGACTGGGCTCCGGCGGCATCTCCCTGAAACTGGCCGTAGTGGTGTCCCTGCTCGAAAACCATCTTGCAGCTTGTAACTTCTCTAACTTGATCAATACGCCTGGGAGCTAACTAATTTCACGTATTAGGGAGTGCCTCTATGACCAGTTTCTTGGAGATCTTGGAGGACTGGCTCCGGCATCTCCTGGCCGTAGTGGTGTCCCTGCTCTCGAAAACCATCTTGGAGATGCCTCAAACTGACTGGAGGACTGGACTCACAAGGATGCCTATTTATAGTACAAACAACTCGGCATAATGTCGACACTCACGACATAATGTCGACACTCACCCCTATTATTAGTATTGACTCATGTTTTGTCCCGGTTGGTGTCTCCAACTGGGACTAAGGGTTCATCTTTAGTCCCGGTTGGTGACACCATCCGGGACAAGGTACAAGCCGCACGACATAATGTCGACACTCACCCCTATTATTAGTGTTGCCTGGCGATCGCATAATCCCTTCAGTCGCGGTTGGCTTCTCCAACCGGGACTAAAGATGAACCCTCTCTTTATAGGCATTTCCCTCTATTTATAGGCTGCTCGATCCAGCCTGCTCTATTTATAGGCCTTTTCCTCTAAATACAACATCTTCATATTTAGGTAACACTCAAGAGATTTATTAATATTAAAAATCGGGACAAACCGGGACTATCTAACACTCGGGACTAAAGCCGCCCCCTTTAGTCATAATCATGCCTAGTCCTATAGTACGCAGCTTCAGGGTCTTCTTCATCATCGTCATCGTCACCTGCCACTCCAGGGATCCTCAGGGGCCATTCCGGCCTCGGATTCACGGAAGGCGGGGAGGGGTCTCCTAGAAAACGATGCCGCTACCGCCGGGCGGGGGTGGGGCATTTTTGTGGCTCTGTGGCGGGTGGACTTGTGGGCACCGCAGGCGAGGATGGTCTCCCCCGTCGATGTAGCGCATCACTCCGATGATAGTACGGTTCGCCCACCACAGACGGTGACCGGCTTCGTTGTGGTTCACCGGGGGCGGGCCATCACCCTCGTACCTGGCGAGCTCCCTTTCCCGCCTATGAGCGAAGAAGGCATTCTAGGTGTCGTAGTTGTCGGGATCCCACTGGGGATCCATACGCTGCTCCGGCGTGAGCTCGTGGTAGAAGTGGTTCGTGATGGCCGCCTGGCGTGCGGAACCTTGAGGGACAGGAACCCCTCCAGCGCTCAGCATCCAACGTGGCCGGTAGCCAATGGACAAGGTAGTTGGGCGCCTGACCTCGGTCTCCTCAAGGGTCAGAATGGCCCAGTAGGCGTTGTCCATTGTTCTAAGAGAGGAAGGTGTGGATAGCCATGGCGCGATCTCCCTAGATATAGAGGGAAAGGGCGGGAAAACTTGGCGTGAAGCTTTGGGAAATGGCGGGAAATATCTTTAGTCCCGGTTAGTGACTACAACCGGGGCTAAAAGCTCTCGTAGAAAGGAAATGACGGGAAAACTGGCGGGAAGCGGTGGGAAATGGCGGGAAATATCTTTAGTCCCGGTTTGTGACTATAACCGGGACTAAATGGATATTATATTAAGATTCTTTATATTTTTCTGATAATAATAGACATATTATTTGTTTTATTTGGATTTTTACAATAAAAGATATGATTTTCCGAAGTTTTATATTTGATTTGAATTAAAAAAGAAATTTACAAATGAAATAATTTATAAATGATGCAAACAGATAAATGGATATTATATTAAGATTCTTTAATTTTTTTTGATAATAATAGACATATTATTTATTTTATTTGGATTTTTACAATAAAAGATATAATTTTCCAAAGTTTTATATTTGATTTGAATTAAAAAAGATTTACAAATGAAATAATTTATAAATGATGCAAACAGATAAATGGATATTATATTAAGTTCTTTATATTTTTATAATAATAATAGACATATTATTTGTTTTATTTGGATTTTTACAATAAATGATATGATTTTCCAAAGTTTTATATTTGATTTGAATTAAAAAAAGAAATTTACAAATGAAATAATTTATAAATGATACAAATAGATAAATAGATATTATATTAAGATTCTTTATATTTTTCTGATAATAATAGACATATTATTTGTTTTATTTGGATTTTTACAATAAAAGATATGATTTTCCAAAGTTTTATATTTGATTTGAAATAAAAAAAGAAATTTTCAAATGAAATAATTTATAAATGATGCAAACAGATAAATGGATATTATATTAAGATTCTTTATATTTTTCTGATAATAATAGACATATTATTTGTTTTATTTGGATTTTTACAATAAAAGATATGATTTTCCAAAGTTTTATATTTGATTTGAATTAAAAAAAGAAATTTAGAAAATGTAAACTAGTCGCAGGTCGTGGCTGGACCCGGGACTAGAGGGTGCCTGCGCGCGCAAAAATGAAGCGGCCGAAAAAACCCGTTAGTCCCGGGTCGTGGCTTAACTCGCGAATAAAGGGGGGTCTTTAGTCGCGGGTTAAGCCACAGCCCGAGACTAAAGACCCTTTAGTCGCGGGCGGTGGCTTAGCCCGGGACTAAAGGGTGTGTCCCTATATATTCTGCGCGCCAGGAGGTGCTGCCCAGCACTTGGCATTTCTCGACGAAGACGAAGCACGCGCGCACAGACGAAGACGAACACGCAAGGGAGGTGCTGTCCGCCGCCGTGCCGCTCCGCCGTGCATGCTCCGGCGTGCCGCCACTCTACCGCGCGCCGCCTCGCCGCTAGCCTTCTCTCGCCTTGGCCGCTCTCGCCGCGCATACCACCGCGCACCGCAGCGCCTCACGCCACGCACGTCGCCGTCACGTGTTGTCGTGCGTCGATGCTCGAGGGAGAATGCAGGTGTTTTTTTGTAATTATTAGTTATCTAGGGTTAGGATTATAGTTTTTGTTTTTTAGAATTATAGTTTCTATTATTAGGATTAGGATTATATTGTTAGCTAGGGTTAGGATTAATTATAATTATTTTGTTATAGTTTTTTCTAGCTAGAGTTAGGATTAACTATAATTATAATTAGCTAGAATGTTAGGATTAATTATAATTATTTTGTTATAGTTTTTTCTATAGTTTTTTATAGTTAGGATTATTATAAATAGAATTATAATTAGGATTATTATAATTAGGATTATTAGGGTTTTTTGTTATAGTTTTTTCTATAGTTTTTTTTATAGTTAGGATTATTAGGGTTTTTTGTTATAGTTTTTTCTATAGTTTTTTATAGTTTTTTATAGTTTTTTTATAGTTAGGATTATTATAATTAGGATTATTAGGGTTTTTTGTTATAGTTTTTTCTATAGTTTTTTTATATTAGGTTTTTTTTGTTTTAGTTATTAAGATTATTGTTTTACCGCAAATAATATTAGGGTTATTGTTTTTTTGTTTTAGTTATTAGGGTTATTATTTTTTCTAACCTGTTTAACTCTCTTTTTGTTATAGATAATTAAGTCATGGATCCATCTGAAGATCCTGGTCACATCGGTGAAGGTTTTCTTCAGGACATGATAAGAGATGAAATTCCTCTTAATATTACTACCGGCGAAGATATTTTGCTCGAGGAAGAGATATCCTCATATCTGAATCCATCCGGTGATGGACTAGAGGAAAACCTAATGTACCAAGGGGAATACCAGATGGACGAAGGGCAAACAAATAACAACAATAATGATGGCCCCTCGACAGGATCCGGCGAGGTATATATATATATATATATATATAAAGCCTCGTGTTACCTATATTCATTAACTGATCTAGATATATATTAATCACTCTCTCTTCTTCTTTTAGCCCACCGGATCCAAGCAATCGACAGCTCGAACGAAACGAGGGCCGAAGAAAAAGTTGGATGGTAATCAGAGGTTCACCATCGAAGAAATAGATGATGATGGTGAACCAATTGCTCCAGAGAAGCACCAGAGGATGTTTATAAATCAATGCGGGGTGCTTGTTAGGGACAACCTGCCGATCACCATCCAAGAATGGAATCCGTAAAAAAAAGGGTGAAGAATCCAACAGCTATGTCACCGATGATGCCAAAGATGACCTTTGGCAGAAGCTCATAGCGCATTTCATATTACCTCCAGAGTATGAAGAATTTGAGGTAGATGGTATTACCCCAAGGCTGGGTGGGCTTGAAAATAGAGCGAAAGTGAAGGAGTGGGCTCTGAGCAAGATGGTTGAACTGTACCGGAACCACAAGAAAAGTTTATACGCGATATATGTCGCGAAAAATAAAACTCCAGACTTCAAAGGAGTAAACGAGAAGTTGAGAGAACAGTGGCCCGATTTTGTACAGTACAAGCAATCTAATAAAGCAAAGGCAAAGTCGGCAAAGAACGCGTTAAATGCTGCCAAAAAGAAATACCATCATAAAATGGGGACAGGTGGCTACAAGAGTGCCGTCCCTAAGTGGGAAATTATGGAGAAGAACATGGGGGCTAGAGGCGTCACTCCTGGTACAGATGGATGGCCCGAGAGGTCAAAACACTGGTGGTACGGGCACGGGGGATCCTTGGACCCAGAAACAGGTAAGACATTATTTCATGATAAAATTCTAAAACCCTCCCAAGACCTTATTCAAGCAATGACCGATGCTCAATTGGGATTGTTCCGTCCCGATAGAGAGAACGACGAGCCGACACGCCCCCTAGGGAATCCTGAAAAGGAAGGACGAACACGAGGCAAAGGCGTCGGTGTCTCATGAAAGAAAGAGTTTCCTCAGTACGATGCCAATTACAGAAGCCGTCAGAGAAAGAAGGACCGGGAGGCAGACCGGATCTCCAGGGTAGAGCAGGACCTAGCTGATCCGAAGAACCTCATGCATGAAATTAGCCAAAGGCCGCCGTCGTCAACTCACCTGCCAAGTTGCCCAGCTCGAAGCACAGAAGAATCAATCGGTCGCCCCGCTCAAAGTCATTTCAGACCTCGACAAGGCCTTCAGAGCTGAAATGGATATGGACATGCAAATAATGGACCCCAAAGCCCGTAATAATGCTGCACTTATGGGAATCACTGTATCGCAGGCCAAAGCATTTGCTACCAAAGCAAATATGTCTTTTGGTCAATATTTAGACTATGAAGATACGCCAGTGGGTCAGATAGTACGGCGGTATGTCCAAGGGGAGCCTCTAGTCAGTAATGAGGAGCTCGCGCGTCTATCCACACATATGCGAAATCTGCACGAATGGTACATGTCGCAAGCAGAAAAAAGCATCAGAAAGATTGATTTTCGGTGGACGTTAGAAAGGAGCATCACTTCAAACCATACTCGATACAGGTTTAAATGACCGAACTGTTTCAGTTACACAATCAGCGCGCCCTCGATAAATCTATCATTGGTTGCTATTGTCTGTAAATGATTTATTTCTATAATTAAGTTTATAGCTCAGCTCGTTCAATGCATTTAATATATTATCCTAACTATATATCCTTTTATATGATGATATTATATTCTGCAGAATGAAGATGCTTGAATGCAAAAGAGCTAGAAGATACGACGTTGGGTTCATTGACCCATATATCGTTAATAAATATACGTTAAAGAATCATCCCAAGGACGTGGAGGAAGACCTGTGCAGGTTCTTAACCGAGAATAATTTTGTTAAGAAAATATTATTTCCTTACAACTTCAAGTGAGTGTTTATATCTTGTACACATTTTATTTTTTCTTACTGGATGAGCTATGCATGTATGCTTATGTAAACGTCCGTAGATTCCACTGGATCTTGCTAAACATTCAAGTTGAAAACTCCCTAGTTGAAATTCACGACTCATTAAGTTGGGACCAAGAGCAGTGGAGCGACATGAAAGCAATGCTCCATAAGTAATTTTAATCATTATCGCATTATATCGTCCTCTTTCATTCATTTCCTGATATCAAGTAACTAATAACTCCTTTGTTCATTTTCTTTGCCGAGCAGGTGTTGAACACGGTTCAGACAGAAAATACCAGGTACATTCAAAAAGGAGTTAACTTATAAAATAGTGAAGAGTTTACAACAGCCACCGGGAACTCATTTTTATGGATACTACGTCTGCGAGTACATCCGCGAGTTGACCAGTGAGCGAAAAGTTGACTCACATTATATTTATGATTTGCGAGAGAAACTAGAGCCAGACCAGCGCATAAGAGCAATTCAAGAGGAGCTGGCGAGATTTATGATGAAGGAAGTCCTTGATGTACATGGAGAGCATTATGCGAATGACGTGGAACTCGATTTCCCTTAGTCATATCCATGTAGCTGATATGATATATATATTCATCAATTACCATGTAATTTCAAAATATTTCTTCCTTGTGATATGATTGATTATATGTATGCTTGCAAGGGATATTAATTATATAAATGCATCGACGTGTAGTGTGTATGTAGTAGCGTATAATATGTATACTGAAATATATGTTTAAATTATAGTGAAACACAAAACGAAAAAGGAACTAAATGGCAAAAAAAAAGAAAATACACAATCTCTGCCGCGGCAGAGAAACACATAATTCTCTGCCACGGCAGGAAACCTTATAGTCCCGGGTGATGTTACGGCCCGGGATAGAGGGTTTTCGCCTCCGCGGCGCTGAAACAGCCACGTGGCTGTTATCAGTTGCGGGCCGTAGCGAGTCGGGACTAGAGAAGGGGGCCTCTAGTCCCATTTTCGCAGTCCCAGACCTAAAACCGGGACTAAAACCAGTTAGATCCCGGGACTGCATACCCTTTTTCCACTAGCGGAGCTGCACAAACTTCTCTCCGCCGGGTACAAGAAATGTGAACCAACTCATGCAAGAAAGGTGAGCCAACATGGTGGCGCATGTTTGTTGTTCCGAGGGTGAACTAACTCACGTGATCACGATTAAAAAAAAAAAACTCACGCGATAAGCGCAAACAGATCCCAGCCGGTCATATTTATGATTGAAATATGACATTTTTTTTTGGGTACTATATCATTCAAAAGGCACAACTGTGATTCTGTGAATGATTTAGCACGCAGTAGATAATAGGGTTTTGGGCAGGGGTTTCTAGGTGGTTTTGTTATGAAAGGCACAGTACGGTCGAACTATAGTACTCCCTTCGTCACGGTTTGAAGGGCGTTTTAAAGAGATTGTTAGAATCTAGGTGGACACTGATTAGGGCCAATTTGTATCAAAAACATACGGCCATTAATTATACGGCGTCTTATTAAATGTAATTACTCAATAGAAATGAGAGTTTAGGCGCATGTATTGGTGGAGTTGCATGCAAAAATTAATTTCTTGACTACATGGAGTATGAAGTGAGAAGAAAAAAAAGGGACATTAATTCTGTAATTAAGTTTAACGCGTCTAGAAGAAAAGTACAAAACTTTTGTAAGACGTCATCAAAACCGTGACGAAGTACTACTGGAGTAGGTACTATGTTTTCGTGTTCGATTTGACTCATTTTGCCTGAAATTGGCGCTGCATGTTCCCTGTATGTCACGGTGGAGACCCACGTAGACGGTTAGAGGTGCGAAACGTATGGCCGGCACGTCAGCAGACACGAGAAGCGGTGACCAACCGTACGTACGTGTGGCTCATCGAGCGTCGTCTTCTGTGACCGTAACGGTGACCACCCAAAACGAACAGCGGATATATACGAGCTGCGAGAGAGTTAGGCACGTACGCCGTCGCAAATGCTGCCGCGCATCCTCGCGCGACGCTCCGGCCGGGGCATAGGCGGCGCGGGCCGAGGCCATATGTACATATACGGCCAGGCGCCAGACGTACTCGCCGCTAGCTGCCGCACGAACGCTGTTTACGGCGGTGCCCATATGCTTAATTTGCAACGGCCGGCGATCGCTGGCTTCATGCAGAGATGATGACGACGGACGGTGGCCGTGTAGTCCGCGTTGATCATGCAAGCCGACTAGCGCGCAACAGAATCCCGGGTAAAGAGAAGAGGGACGTACGTATCTACGTCCTTTCTGTCGGCATACCGATCCAATCGGCCTAGAGAACCATATATAGACCAACAACCATCGTGGCTACAGCTCAAGCCAAGGTCGTAATGCATGTGAAGTCAAGAAGGTACTCTCCCTCGATCGGTTCCAAAATAAAGTAGTCTAAAAACTAGGCAAAAATCAACGATTCCTAAGTTTGGCTAAAATTATATATAAAAATATAAATATTTAAAATACCGAATCAATATCAATACATTCATCATAAAATATATTATTTTAATGTGTCTGTTTTTATTATATATATAAATATATTTTTCTAAATATTTGATCAAAGTTAATAAGATTTGACTTCTAAGCAATTCTTAGACGTCATATAGTTGGAATGAAGGGAGTAATCACCAGGACCTTAGTGCACTAGCAACGCATCTAGGTAGGATGAAAGCACTAGTACAAACTCGTTACTTAAAGATGTTAAATTTTTATAGGTCTTGGACGTTTTCTCGTTCCGGTTCAAGCGCATAGCTTCTGAAAGCACACCGCCTAAGTCAGGTTTTTTTGCGGCTCTAAGATACGCGACCTCGGCCAGTGCAAAATGGCAAACACCTCTAACATCTACGAGCTGGAGACGGGCAATATTTCTAACAGCTTGCAAAAACTCTTCAACTTTAGACGACCTATACTATGGACCGTCTCCAATAGTAAGGCGACCTGAGTCGGATTCTAACAAAGACCGTCTCCAGAACTACTGTGCCTTGAAGCGGCGTTTTAAAGTGACCGTCTCTAGTGTGTGTAGAATACTAATTCAAACTCGATCATAGCTGACATGATACATAATCATGATTCAGCGGCTAGATAGACAGATTAACTCAAGAACTTATAGCAGGGAGTCAAAAGAATACCATTATATTAATAATTAACATTAACCCAATAGTTGGTAAAATTCATATATATTTAGTCATTACATTATGGCAGTGAATACAATGTGGAGTCCATACATCGAAAAAGTATAATTAGTACTCGAGTTGTAATGGGCCGCCCGGTGGAAGTTTCTGAACCAGAATATATACCTCTCTATTGTCTATTTCATCAAAGCTAAAAAGGATAATGATATCCTACTTTAAGTTAAAACTTATCACAACCTTCTCTCATCTAGTCGTCAAGACTGCATTTGACCCACCAGCTCCCATCTTCATCGTAACCATCTTTGACTTCTTGCTCTTCATTTGCCAAATATGGACATCAATTGGTTCATCAAGGTGATTCTTTAGATATTTTCTTGTGAACTCGGCTCCAAAAGTCTACGTAAATACAAACAGTTGAAAAATTAGCATTTCATTACTGGAAATATTTAAATATCATAGGGTAGCTTGTTGATCACGTGTTCAAGAATATATTATCTTACCAACTAGTACTTCTTTTGCATAACAGATTGATAGGACAATCTGTAGACGTAATACTTGATTTTTGGTGGAAATTCAGGTTCACACCAGTCTAAAAACAAGTCTACATGATCTTTTTTCAGATACATGTCGTTTCAAAAAAAACTCTAATCAAAATCAGTGTTCCCCTTTTGTTGAGGCCCTGATGCAATAAAACATACAAATTTCAATGTGGTGGAATATTTCATGTGTCTACAGTCTAAACACATACAAATTTAAAACAAATGACTGGAATTTTGATGTTCTTTGATACCTCTAAGCTCAAACCTCTTAGTGGGCTATTCTAATGACTGAAATTCAAAACTACCAGAGCTAATGGCAACACTGTCATTGCTACAGAGCACTATTACAAGATCACCGCAGGTTCCCATCTGTTAAATAGATACAGACACCGAGCATTTTAATATAATCAAATATAACAATGAATTAGACCGAAAACAGAAACACTAATGTATAGCTTAGGGGTCCTCAGAGGCGAGGGAGAGCACTGTAGGGGACCGGAGATGGCGATGGTGGAGGAGGCCGGCAGTGACGATGGTGGACAATGGGGGTCAAGTACTAACCTAAGAGGACGGGGAATGAAAAATGTGGCACAGATCTGAGATATTTGTCCAAATATTTTCAGACTTTTGCCGCCAAGTACTAACCTCAGACGGGTGCGAATGGAAAACGTCTCTAACAACATCCGAATTTCAGATTTTGCCACCAAGTACTTCCCTCGGGCGGCTAGAAATTACAACCATCTTGAATTTTAAAAGGACTAATTCAAATTTCATTTCCTATGGAAAAATTTGTTCGTTTGTAGGTTATATTTACACGAAGGAAGTAATTAAAGGAGAGAAGAGGCCCATTAAGATCGAAAGATTTAGAAGATGACATTCGCGGCCTAAAGCACTTATCATACAACGTTAGATGGCTAATTAAGATGAATTCTGTCCAAAACATAGAGATGAAACTAGCTAGCTATTGCCAAAGTTGGTTCAGAAAATAATCTAGCAAACAATATTATTAAGGTCACACGACGTACTCCTCTGAGTATTACTCCTACGAGTCTGGCAAGGATGCCAAATCATTGATGATGTCGATGACGAACATCGTATGCAGGTCCCTACGCGTGGTGGTCAACCTCGCATTGATGATTATGGCTTTCCCAATCTGGAGATGCTCGGTTTGGAGAAAGTTAGTCCACCCGTCAGTGGTGAAGGAGATGCGGCCGTTAAAATACGTCTTGTACCCTCCAGTGATGATGCCACCTCATGCTCCAACGCATACTCCAACCAAACCATATTTAGGGATATGAAGATGATAAACTTATAGGGTTCGTAGCATAGAAAACAAAATTTTCCTATGATAGGAACTATGTACCAAGATCTATCTACTAGATACAAGAAACGGGCGGATGTATATCCGTAGAGAACATACCCTTGAAGACCGACAAAGCTTAACGAGTTGAACTCGTGGTTGATGTAGACGATCTCTTGCCGATCTCAAGATTGAGAGAAGTACTAGCGCCGCAAAGCAGCATCGCATCCGTGCTCGCACACACGTACAAGACACCGAGCAACCTCCGCCTCCTCGCTCCAGCGATGCAGCGGAAGCACAACCCTTTATTGCCGAATAGCCATCGGGAACATGTATATCTCTAGTCCGAGACCATGGGGGATAAATTCTAGAGGGGGAGAGAGATCCTTCACGAGGAGGTGTGAGTAAGAGAGAGGGAGAGGGGTGCCTTTTATAGGAGGAGGGGGGCACCCAAGGGGGTGGCCGCCGGCCATGGGGGATGCCCCCTCCCCTCCTTCATTCATGTGGGTGGACACTCCACTCACAAAAACCTCTTCAATTTCCTCCACTCAAAATCCCACAAAATTGCTATTAAATTTCCACCAAATTTAATGCAAACTATCATTAAATAAAACTCTTTTTATTTATTCAGAATTTTGTCAATTACTTTAATGACAAACATTCACATATAACCCCTTGCTAGAATTCCATTTCACATGCAAAAACACTTTCTGCAATTTCACCCGAAAACCTGTTTCGATATATAGTGAAATAAATTCCTGCGCTTGTTATTCTTTCCGGCATGAAACATTTGCTCCAACTGGATGTCAGTGTCCCTTAAGTGTGTCACCCTATGGTTCGTAAATAATGCGGACATGATCAAGACCCTTCTCCGATCAATAATCAGTAGCGGGACCTGGAGTTCCATACTGACTCCCACACATTGTATCTTAATCCCTTTGTTTCACGATGACTTTCCTGTGATCGTCGAAACCTTTTACGCTTGTATCTTAATCCCTTTGTTTCATGATATATTACATGTTCGAGATTCGATCATCGGTATATCCATACCTAGTTTGATCTCGTTACTGACATGCACTCTTTTCTCCTTCCCGTGATATAACATTCTAGTGATCAAATCACTTGCTTGCAAGCTAACCAATGTGATATCACCGAGAGGGCCCTGAGTATATCTATGTTGGGGGGGTGACCCCGGATAGGGTCAAGATAGGGGAAAGAAGAAAGTAGTCTTCCTTACCTTAAGCCGAATTACTTACTGTGTCAGCCGAATCATGTAAGATCCGGCCGAGATAGGCAGAGCCATGGCAAATACAGAATGAGTAACACCTTACTCGGCCGATGTATGAGCTATGTTGGTCGAATGAGGCTGATCGACTTGTATACAGGTGAAGGCCGAGCCGAGTTATGAGAGATGAGGCCGAGTGACATGAAACTTGCAGGAGAAGGAGGTGCCTATAGTCAAACCCTAGTTGCTGGCTAGGAAGAATCTAGACAGAGCCAAGAGCTAAGGACAAGGAGCAGAGCTGCAGAAGGGCAGACAAGCGTCACGGAGGTGACAGTGAGGGAGCCCGAGGTGCACATGTGAAGGTCTCTGGAACATTGCCACCGATAGAAGGGGGACACGGAAAGGAGGCCGCCGAGTTACCACTTTGGGACAAGCATATTCCAAGAATATGCTTGCCATGTCAGCCCTAGAAGGAGTCAAGGAACCCCTTTATAAGGAGGGGAACGGGCTCCAGAGAGGGGGATTGATTCATTCCACACCGAAAGGCTCGTGTAGTAGTTATCTTCTTCTCTATGATACAGCTCTAGGAGCACTTGTAGTTCCTGAGAAGAGGAATAAAGGTCTAATTATTGGTCAGTTGAGTGTAGAAATCACTACATCTTCCCTCCCCGGATCCCTCTAGCATCCATTGGCCCCATACTTTAGCCTACCCATGGCATCTGCCGTGCCACCACCACGACAGTTGGCGCCCACCATGGGGCCAACAGTGGTGCTAGATGGATTCAAGATCCGAACGGGAAACTTCATCCACACCGGCGAGCGGGTTGTCTCTGGCTTAGTCCAAAGATTTGATATCTGGGACTATGTCAGCGATAACGCCGGCAGCTTCAGGAGGAAAGCGCCTCCGCGCAACGACATCTTCATCAACCTGGGCGCTCACAAGGTCTACGTCGGCATCGACACATCCTGCGTCTACCCACACCCAGTCATTGAGGCGGGAGAACCTCCCCTCCATGCTGCTAGCGGTCCGCGTGGAGTACGCCCCGTTGGCAGCGTCGAGGTGATGATGACGACCCTGAAACCAGCAACAGGAGCAGGCGCCGGACCAAGCAGGGACCCGACGACAGGAGGACAGGTGGTCACGAAGCAGGCAGCTCCACAGCCCACCGAAATAGACCCACCAGCAACCAAGTCAGCCGAGGTGCAGGAGGTGACTCCAAAGGCGGAAAGGGTAAGATGGCTACCTCTGGAGAAGCCAGAAAATATCCTTCAGGCAACTATAGATAATCTAACTATGCATGTGGCGCCGATACTTGATCCGGCTAATGCACAGGCAGAGTTAGAAGAAACTAGACAAAAAATGCTAGTAGAGGCAAAAAAGGTGTCGGCCTTGCGGGAGTCCTTAAATAGGACCCTGCGAGAATATGCTAGAGCAAACAAACTAGATGTAGCCCCTGAGCGAGTAGATGAGTTGAGGTTAAGAGGAAAGAATCTCATAAATGATATCAACAAGGAGCATGAGGCTCGTCCAGATGATTCAGTCGATCCAGGCTTGCCGAGGTATAGTACCCCGACAAAGAACCTCAGGGCGGCAAATGCCGCAGCCCTAGAGTTGGAAGGATTAAGCGGGTAAGCCCGGCAAAAACAGCAAGAAAGAGTAAATGAGCTGGTGCGCATCGCGAACTAGCAGAATGAGGAAATGCTTAGGGCTGACCCGGCGAGACCAGGAGCTTCGCGCATGGTTCATTCGGCAGGAGAAGCCCCCGCACTATCTGCGGCAGCAACATCCTCGCCCGGAAACAATGCGCGAAAAGATAGGGCGGTGACTTCGGGAAAAGAAATAAGCAAATTGTCCCATATGATCCGGCGATGGCCGGGAAGGTCAATGAGAATAGAGGCAGTGGGAGCCAAGGTAAAAGTGGAGATAGAAACCCTGGCCGTGCAAACAAAGAGCATGGAAACCTCAGAAGGGGAAATCATGAGAACAATAACCCGGCGGAAGGAAGGAGAAACCCTCCACCGGATCCTTAGCCGAGGTATGAGCCTCAGCAAGAACGAGAAGTGAGACCAACTCACCACAATCAGGCAAATGATAGATACAATGATGGTTACTCGGATATGGAGCATGCAGAGCATGGTGGGCACAACCATTATGGAATACAGGAGAGAGTTGTCTACAGGAACTTGCCGTCGACTGACGCAAGATTGAAGCTTGACATGCTGTATCGGTCCGAACTATTAGAAGAACAGGGTCCACCTGGCCCGACATGTTTTGGACCTCGGATAATGGGCGAACCACCCGTGTCGAACTTCCAGTTGGCAAGGGGGACAAAAACATACAATGGGAGTACAAAGCCACAAGATTGGCTAATTGACTATGCCACAACAGTGAAAATAGCTGGCGGAAATTTACGATGGGCGGTAAGGTACGTCCCCCAAATGCTGGAAGGACCAGCCAGAGTATGGCTAAACAATTTGCCAACAGGAAGTATCAACTGTTGGTTGGATTTTGAAGAAATGTTTGTCAGCAATTTTACTAGTACCTATAAGAGGCCAAAAAGGCCTCAACAGCTCGCGATGTGCAAGCAGAAACCGAATGAAACAGATAGAGAATTCTTGACTCGGTGGTGCAACCTCAGAAAATCATGCGAAGGGGTCATAGAATCTCAAGTAATAGCTTGGTTTGCTCAGGGCTGCCGATATGGAAGTGTATTATGGCAAAGGTTGCAAAGAGATATGCCAACCACGTTGGTAGAAACCATCAGGATAGCAGATTCATATGCCTTAGGGGATCCGACTCAACCAGAGTTAATGTTGGCAGAGCATCGGGAGCACCAAGATCAGTATGCAAGGGATGGAGCCGGATCATCGTGGCGCAATGAATACCAAGGTAGAAGGAGGGAAGAGAGGCCGGACTACATATATGCTTCCAATCAAGTGGCAGCGGTTGTACTGGATCAGCTGATTCATGGGAACAATCAGCGACTGAAGAATGGTCCTTAGCAGTGGACGCCGATAAATGAAGGGAAAAGACAGTGGACGCCCAAACAGAAGAAGCAATGGCAGGAAAGGCCAAAGTACACATTTGAATCCATGCTGGATCAACCGTGTAAGTTCCACACTCTAAACCCGTCCAAGCCGGCTAATCACACCACTCACCAATGTGCTTGGATGAAAAGTGCAATGGGAAACCCGGTGGGCATGCAAGCACCTTATCATCAAGCACATCAGCAGCAGCAGCAGCCGCAACTAACTGGGGAAAATGCGCAGCAGCTAATGTTGCCACCGCCCCCTCCGAGGTATGATAACTCGGATCAGAGGGATGCATTACATCAAGTGGTAAATCAGAATCAAGATGGAAGGGCAAATCCCGAAAACAATGGGCGTAATGATTACAGGGAGAATCATCAACCGTATTGTGTGTTCACAACAGAACAGCAAGATAGACAGAGTGTACAACACCAGCATATGGAAGTGAATGCAGTTATGCCAGCAGTACCAAGATACATGCCATGGTCTGATCAAGAGGTAACCTGGAGTATAAAGGATCACCCGAAGATAATGTCGAACCCAGGGTCATATGCATTAGTACTAGATCCGACATTTGTCGGGCCAAACATCAATGTGAAATTCTCAAAGGTACTCATAGATAATGGAAGTAGTATCAACATTATGTACAAGGACACAATGCACAAACTCGAAATAACGCAGAATATGCTGCAGCCCACAAGGACCACATTTCATGGGATAGTGTCGGGGCTCTCGTGCGAGCCCATTGGGAAGGTCCGAGTAGATGTGTTATTCGGCACAAGGTAGAATTGCAGAGCGGATAATCTGGAGTTTGAGGTGGTTGATCTAGAAAGTTGCTATCATGCTTTACTCGGACGGTCAGCACTGGCTAAGTTCAGGAGCAGCTGTCACATTAACTACTTGGAAATGAAGTTGCCAGGGCCTTAGGGGTAATAACAGTGGCAGGGGACTACAGAAAATCAATGGAATGTGCTTCAGCCGGGTCAAACCTGGCCGAATCATTGGTAATTACAAGGGAGAAAAGAAGGATTCAGGAAGTAGCATCTCTGGCTCAGTCGGCACAGCTTAATATGCCGGCATTAGCCAACCCGCATGGGAGTGTATCTTTCCAGTCGACTAAAGAGACGAAAAAATCCAGATAGATGATTGGTTCCGAGAGCGCACCATCACGATTGGTGCTGGACTAGATGCCAAATAGGAAAGCGAGCTCACCAACTTCCTCTGTGAGAATCGGGATATCTTTGCGTGGTCAACTCAGGACCTGCAAGGTGTGCCAAGGGAGTTGGCTGAGCAGTCTTTGCATGTAAGGCCAGGGGCAAGGCCGGTGAAGCAACCTCTCCGCCGCTTCGCCGAAGACAAGAGAAATATAATAGGGGATGAGATAGCTCGGCTCCTTGCAGCCGGGTTCATCATGGAAGTGCTTCACCCGGATTGGCTATCAAATCCGGTGTTGGTAGAAAAGAAAAAGGATGACCCAAATGTAGCCGTCGTATGGCGAATGTGCATCGATTACACGAACCTCAATAAGGCGTGTCCCAAAGATCCTTTTCCTTTACCTAGGATAGACCAAGTAATTGATTCGACCGCTGGCTATGAGCTGTTATCATTTGTAGACGCATATTCTGGTTTCCACCAGATACCGTTAAACCCGGCTGATCAAATAAAGACCGCGTTTATCACCCCGTACGTGGCTTATTGCTATCGCACCATGCCATTCGACCTACGTAATGCATGAGCAAAATACCAAAGATGCATGCAAAAATGTCTACATGACCAGATAGGAAAGAATGTGCAAGTGTATGTAGACGATGTGGTTATAAAGACCATAGAGAGCAAAACGCTCCTGGAGGATATTCGGTAGACATTCGCAAACCTGAGAAGGTTACGAATGAAACTTAACTCAGAAAAGTGTACCTTAGGTGTGCCGGCTAGAAAATTACTCGGTTTCCTCGTGTCCAGCCGAGGTATAGAGGCGAATCCAACTAAGATCTGAGCAGTTGAAAGAATGGAACTACCGAGGTGTCTGAACGATGTACAAAAATTTACAGGATGTCTGGCCTCTCTGAGTCGATTCGTATGTCGGTTAGGGGAAAAGGCATTACCTCTATAGCAACTGATGAAAAAATCTAACAAGTTCATCTGGATGCATTTCATTAGTTAAAAAAGATGTTGGTCACAACACCGATTTTGGCTTCTCCATTGTCAAAAGAGCCTATGCTACTCTATGTGGCAGCTACTAACAGAGTGGCAAGTGCGGTAGTCGTAGTGGAGCAGAATGAAGGGGATAAATCAATACAAAGGCCAGTATATTACCTAAGTGAGGTATTATCAGCCTCGAAGCAGAACTACCCACACTACCAGAAGATGGCTTACGAAGTATACATGTCGGCGAAAAAACTCAAAAACTACTTCGAAGAGCATCCGTTAAAGTGATTTGTGAAGCACCCATATCCGAAATATTAAGCAACAAAGATGCAAGTGGCCGAATAGCAAAATGGGCAATCAAGTTATCACCATATGCTCTGCAATTTGATAGGCGATATGCAATCAAATCTTAGGCAGCGGCCGATTTCTTTGTGGATTGGGCCGAGGTACAATATGAGCCCCCATTGCTAGATCCGAACTATTGGACAATGCATTTTGACGGGTCCAAGCTAAAAAATGGGCTAGGGGCAGGAATAGTATTAACTTCACCGAAAAAAGATCAGCTGAAATACGTGCTGCCGATACATTTCGCTGCATCAAACAATGTGGCCGAGTATGAAGCGCTCGTCCATGGGTTAAAAATGGCAAAAGAGATTGGTATACGTCGGATCCTGTGCTACGGGATTCGACACTGTAGTATGACAAGTATCGTGCAATCGGGACGCTAGATGCGAATATGGCCCTGTATAGGTTTCATGTGCAAAAAAATCAGTGGTTATTTTGACGGATGCGAGTTCCATCACATACCTCGGGCGGAAAATGACGCTGCAGATATACTGTCAAAACTCGGATCGACTAGGCAGTCAATTCCCCCAGGCATAGCTCTGGAGCACCCGAGAAAACCTTCAATTACACCTTCGCCAGAATCCGAGTCAATTCGTATCTCGGCAGGATAGATAGAAGGAAATGTCCCAATGGAAATCGACAAAGAATATGACCCGAATCATTTAAAGGCTAATTCGTCCGACCCACGAGTGAGCACGGAAAAGCCCAAAGATGTTATGTCGGTGGAAATTATGGAAATTGACAATATAATTTCCCCGAAGAAAATTACGTCGACATGGGCACAACCCATATTATCATTCCTTAAAGAAGAAATCTTGCCGAGTGATGAGGTCCTGGCTAGACAGATAGTGAGAAGAGCAAAAGCCTACACAATCATAAACAATGAGCTGTACAAAAGAAGTGTCACGAGCGTACTGCAATGATGTGTCGACTCGACAGAAGGGCAAGAAATACTTTTGGATATACATCAGGGAGAATGTGGGCATCATGCCTCGTCCAGAGCCCTAGTGGCCAAAGCATTTAGGCATGGATTTTATTGGCCGACTGCCCTGAAGGAAGCAAAAGAATTGGTCGAAAGGTGTAATGGTTGCCAGAGATATGCCAACAAGATACATCTGCCTTCGTCCGAGTTAAAAACAATACCAATCACTTGGACCTTTTCTGTATGGTGTTTGGATATGGTAGGTCCATTCAATCCTGCCCGAGGCGGAATGACTCATATACTGGTCATGGTGTACAAATTCACAAAGTGGATCGAAGTGAAACCAATAAGAAAATGTGACGGACCCACAACGGTGAAATTCCTCAAAGATATTATCTTGAGATATGGATACCCACACAATCTTATCACGGATAATGGCACAAACTTCGCTGAAGGAGCTTTTGCTAGGTTCTGCCAAGAGAAACACATAAGACTAGATGTTGCCTCGGTGGCTCACCCGGCATCAAATGGGCAAGTAGAAAGATCAAATGGACTGGTATTGTCAGGAATAAAACCTCGAATAGTTGAACCACTGCAAAGGTCGGCAGGATGCTGGATTGAGGAGCTTCTAGCAGTACTTGGAGCCTCAGGACCACCCCAAATAGATGAACGGGGTATACCCCATTCTTTCTAGTATACGGGGCAGAAGCTGTACTTCCAGTCGACATAATGCATGACTCGCCAAGAGTGGTCCAGTACACAAGTGCCGAGGTAAACGAAATATCGCGACAAGAAGACGTGGATCTGCTAGAGGAAGCAAGGTAATTGGCATTATCAAGATCAGCTATTTATCAGCAAGAGCTCAGACGATATCATAGCAAAAAAGTCAGTCCGAGAGTTTTTAAAGAATGAGATTTAGTTCTTTGGCTAGTGCAGCGCATAGCCGGCATGCACAAGCTCTCACCTCCATGGGAAGGACCATTCATCGTGAGTAAAGAATTGCACAATGATGCATATTACCTGATCGATGCTCAGTCACCAGAAAAGAACAAGGCAAACAAGGCCGGAGATGAATCAAAAAGACAATGTAACATAGCCTTACTCCGCCCGTTTTACACTTAGAAGCCTTACATTGCATATTGTGATGTGACACACCAAGTCAAAATATCAAGCGTGTATCAAACTTTGGCACCCCGAGCACTGACTCGGGGACTGGACCATGTTATTTCTCGTTTTGAACTATGTATTAATCTTCGGCACCCCGAGCAGTGACTCGGGGACTGCCCCATGATGTTCTTTGTGTTGAATTATGAATTACATTTCGACAACTCGAATAATAACTCGGGAACTGCTTCATGTTGTTTGACATTTTTTTAGAATGTGTAAAACTTCAGTAACTCGAGCGGTAACTCGGGGACTGACTTATATTACCCGCTGATTTTTGTCATACACATAAGAGTTCAATAACTCAAGAAGAAACTCGGGGACTTCCTCGACTTGTCAATCATAAATCACAAGATGCGATGTAAGCTTACCTCGGCCATCGAAGAAATAACAAGGAGGATACAGAAAACGATTTCTAAAAATCATAGTAACAAGAATGACAACCCCAGCAATTCGAGGTATAATAAAGGACGTGCCCTATCTATATCATTTTACCAATGAATACCTCAGAGAGGGTGGTAAGTCAATTTATGGGTTTAGAACATAGTACTTCAAGGAGAAGTTGCGAAAAGGACAACTATATAACCAAGTTCACATAAGGAACATAAGTTAGATGCCGAGCGAAAATCAGTCATATGGGAAAATATGATCTGGATCTACGAAGATAAAGTTTGGCAAAGCAAAGATACGATAGAGTCAGTTAGATAAACTAACAACAATTACCATTACCAGTGCCTCAGAGGCACAAGGCAAAAGGGTTCACACTAAACCAAAACGCGGACAATTGTTTCAATGACATCATACGCCCAGCATACCAGGGGCTTAAGCGACTAAGAGTTTTTTGAAACTAGACACCGGCAGAGGCCGAATCACCCGTAGGAGGGGCAGTAGCAGTATCGGGAGCATCGGACCTGGGTGTCTTGGACGCAAGCGGAATAACCTCGATCTCCTTCAAAAGGGCATGTCTAGGAACTGGGCACTCTGAGGTTGTGTGGGCCTCAGCAGAGGTTACCTTGGCATCAACGGGGGTCATAGTAACCTCTGGGGCAAGCTCTGGCAGCTGGGAGACGCCAACTTGGGATCGAGAGGTTTCAGTTCCCTTGGAAGACGATCGCGCGTCGTCATCCTCATCTAAGGTGTCATTGGAATCATTGGAATTATCTGAACCATCCTCTGATTCATCTTGATCGGCCGAGTCACCGCCCGATGCATCTTCAGCTTCAGCGTCATCAGTCGAGTTGGGAAGAAAACTCAGCCCATCGATCCAATGATGCAAATCAGCATATTCGATAAGCTGGAAGGCACGGGCCTGACGGCGAGCAACAAACTCCGGATTTTCAACCCAAGGAGAGCCGGTGCGCAGATTTATCAGAATATCGAGGGAGATATCCTCGTACCAAGACAAAACGGCCGTAAGTGCCATATCGGCACCAGATCTTCTAGCAGATTCCCTCCAGAGGTTAAGTTGAGTTTGAGATGCCATTAGCCTCGCCACAAGCACTTCAACTTCATCAATATCCGGCGAATTCGGCCAGAGAACATGGTAGGCTCGAATAGCTGCTTGCACCAGATCTCTTCCCATAATCTTCATTGGTCCAATAGCAGCACCGACGGCAATCAGGAAATCTTCTATGGAATACTCTGGATTCGAAGCAACAGGAACACCTCGGCGCTCGCGAGCAGAAATCGCAGCCTTGGAGCTCACGGGTTTAGCTTCTGGAAAATGATCTGCACGAAAGAACGACATATGGGTAAGAATAAGAAAAGAGGAAGGATAACTCGGCGAGAGACAAAAACTTACGATGGATGTAATTCAGCATTTTATGGAGATCCTGGGACCAGTCGGTTCTACTCTTCTCAAAGCGAATGATTTCCTCGCTCATCGCCCGGTTCTTTAATTCGGTAGCATCAAGAAGTTCCTTGTCTTTCTACAACTACAGACTAAGTCGGTTCTTTTCTTCAGAGAACTCTTGGTCAACTTTTTCCAACTCAGATTTCTGGGAAAGCTTGAGAGATTCAACCTCGGCGAGCAATCGGGTTATCTCGTCGTCTTTTTACTTGAGTTGCGCCGAATGAGCGGCAGCTTGTTCTAAAAAATGCAGCATCATATCAGGCATAGATATGCATTCTTGATGTGACGCTGCAAGTGTTTGTAACTCAGCTATACCAAAGCCAGAAGGTTGTAAGGGACCCAAGATTTACCTCGAACAAAGAGTAGACAAATTAAAAGGCACAAGAAGTAACTAACCTTCAATAACGCCAACTTTCTTGGTAAGGCGAGCATTCAGGTTGTTGATACCAGCTGCGCACCAACAACAAACTAATTAACACGAAAAACTAAATCTTTTAGAAAGATAAGAGAAATTACACGGACCAATTGATTTACCAGTTTTCTTCACAACAGGGACAATCTACTCGTATTTATCTTGCAGTTTCTTGTGCACAAAAAGCAACCTTTGAAATTCAGCTGTCAGCCGATCATGGGCAACCTGAAAAAGGAAACAAGTTACGCAAAGAATAGACAGATCCGAATCAAGTAAAACTTGACTTGGATGTGGCTAGATATTCAAAACTAAAGCAGATCTGAATCAAGTAAAACTTGACTCGGATCTAGATGGCTAGATATTCAGAAGTAAGGCAGATCTGAATCAAGCAAAACTTGACTCGGATCTAGGTGGCTAGATATTCAAAAGTAAGGCAGATCCGAATCAAGTAAAACTTGACTCGGATCTAGATGGCTAGATATTCAAAACTAAAGCAGATCCGAATCAAGTAAAACTTGACTCGGATCTAGATGGCTAGATTTTCAAAAATAAAGCAGATCTGAATCAAGTAAAACTTGACTCGGATCCAGATGGTTATATATTCGAACATAGAATATATCCAGATCAAGTAAATCATGTAATGCATTTAAAACAAGATGAAGCTTCGAAACGAACAACAATTATTCGGTTGCAAGATTCGGGGACTAGTATATATATAATATCGTCCGAATAATAGACAAACTATCAACGAAGATGCTTAGCTCGTTCATCTTATCACTTTCGAGAACAATCTTAGCAGCCATATGCAAAGGACTGCTGATGTCGGAAAGTTGAAATGGTTGGCTACTTGGATTGCCCTCAAGTTGATCGGCGGCATTCCAGTTGTTCGCATATTCCACCAGTGGGCCAAGGCTATTCCCGCTCTCAGTACGGGTCAGCACTTTACCTCGGGCCTGCTGAGTAACTGCAGCCACCGCCGGACTCTTATGAAGAATAAGCCGAGTGTCGGCAGCAAGGGAGACACCGGGTTTAGAAGTAGGAGATCCTTTGCGAAGTGCATCAACAATGCTGGGCTGAGAAGAGCTTGTTGGCCCCTTTTGAGATGCTGAAGGTTTAGTGACAACAACTTTCTTGCTCTTAGTAGAGACTTCGATGGGGGCAACAACTTCAACACTGGGAACCGCGTTCTTGGCGACATGAGGAACTATAGTTTCCAAAGGGGCCGATGTGGTGGTATCCTCGGTAGGAGTTGGAGTAGGAGCTGGAACTGCGGTGATCAAAGGATCGTTGGGGGAAACGTCGGCGGTCTTGAGAGGGACAACAGGCTCAGCCGGGTGATCCAGTGTGGGGGTTATGTCGGCAATAACGGTGGGAGTGATAGGCTCATATTGTTGGGGCGATACATTAGTCGGCGCAGGAGGAGAATCAGCACGAGAGGGACTGGGAACCCGAGTATCCTCCGGAGGTGGGGGAGATGACGGTCGAGTACTGTGGGTTGTCATACTCGGACCGCTTGGCTTTGCGGAAAGAGGAGCCCTGCAAGGAAGTAAAAGCCATGTCAGAGACAGAGAGAGAAACAAGAAATACAAATAAAAATAAACTCACCCAGTAACCCCAGGCATGGTCTTACGCCTCGGGATATGCTGGGCAGATTTCTTGACTCGCTTCTTGGGGGTAGCACCGGAGGGATCCGTCGAAGAGTACGCTTCTTCAAAGCAACAGGAGCCTCAGAAGCAAGAGGTTCGGCGTCGTGCACCTGAACAGCTTGATTAGCTGGGAAAGAAGGATCCGGAAATGCGTAAGAGATAGGCACCGCGACAACTACCTGAAGAATTTGGACGTCGTCCGAGTCACCTTCATCCGCACGGGTCGAGGTCTTGCTCCAGGTATGAACAGGAGCAACATCCGACTTAGGGACAAACTCCTCCGAGTCAGGTTCCCCATTGTCCGGGGTATTGCGATCAGCAGTCCAGGGAAGAGCCAAAACCTCGGCATCTTCTGTCTTCTGCTCTGTAAACCTCTGCGAGAGAAGTAAATAAGAGTTAGCAAAAGAATATTTGAAAAAGCAACTTAGAAGAAAACATTAGTGTGTAACTTACCTGAGGAGGAGGATTCCTGCGAGAAAATGGTTTCAATCCCCATTTCCATTCTTCAGGCATCTCGGTCTTGAAAATAGCCCAAACGCGCTTATAGATTTGATAATCGTCAAGATCAACTGTAGATACTCGGTTGGGATCCAGAGGACCACTCATATAACAAAGCTTATGAGAGCGAAGCTGAAAAGGGCAGATTTGGCTGCTGATGAATGCAGTCATCAAATCTTCACCTCGGAGCCCAGCACGAATTAGTTCTTTAAGCCGGATCTCAAATGCTTCGGCGAGAGCATGGCTTTTCCTAGGATTGTAGATCCAATTATTCTTGGAGGAAGGACCGATATAGAAAGCGGGGAGCCGGATCTTATCCTCTTTCCCAGTATTCTTGACATATAAAAATGATTTATGCCACTTCTTACAAGATTCGAGGCCGGCGACACGAGGGAACACGGATTTTTTCCGAGGTGTAATGGATGCAACCCCACATTGGGTGAGAGATTTCTCAGAAGGATGAAGAGATTTGTCCCGCACTATGTTGGCTCGGATCTGAAAGAACTTGGACCAGATATCTACGGAAGGCCAGAGGCCGAAGTACCCCTCCGAAGCCGAGATAAAGGCCGACAGAGAGGCAACGACGTTAGCCGGCAGGTGATGCGGCTGAAGGCTGAAATAATTGAGGAAGCCCCTAGCAAAGTCGCTAAGAGGGAGGCCAAATCCACGAGTGAAGTGGGACATGAAAACTACGTACTCGCCCTCGTTGAGTATTGGAGACGATTCTTTGCCGGGTAAGCGGCAACTCACCTCAGCGGGAATTCGGCGTGTTTTGAGTAGCCACTCTATCTCACGGCGAGTAACCGTGGAACCCTGCCAGGAACCACGCTCTGGACCAGCCGCAAAGTCATCTTCCCCGACGAGAGCACCGCTAGCGGAGCTAGACATAGGCTCGTCGGAGGAATCGACAGAGGAAAAACTGGCGGCGGCGAGAGGCCTAGAGGTGCAGGGCCCCGTCGCGACGGTAACAAGCACGGTGGAGGAACAGAAACAGAACCGCTGCGGGGAATCTTGAAAAACTAGAAAGATGCCTAGCACAGGGACCTAGCGGTGGCGTTGTAGAAAAACTTACCGGCGAGAACGCCAAAGCGGAGGCACTGTGGCGAGGTCGTGGGAGCCGGAGAACCACAGCGTGACCGTCGAGGGGGACGACGATGGCGCGGCCGTTGGAACACGAACAGAGGCGGTGACGCAAGGAAGAAGATGAAGGGAAAATAAAGGGGGAAAGTGAATTGTCCAACCCCGCTCCCCTCTTTATAACCGCGTAGGATTAACCGTAGTGGGATCGTGGCTATGCCACTATAACCGCATAATCGCGTGTATGGCTTAACCGCTCGCAGGTAGTGGAGCCACACCGAAGACCACATGGTGCAGGAGGGGATCGGGCCTTCTGACTGATGCGGTACTCGAGGCGTCACTACGCCGACACGACGGGCGCAATAATCACTATAGCTTGTCAGTGGACACTTTAGAGGAACAAAAAACTAGAGAACCAGGATGAATGGGACACGTAGGACGAGGCTTACCCAGGAAGCCAAGCATATATCTTGAATGAAAGGAGATAACTCGGAGCGTAGCCCACAACAGGAAAATAATGAAATGAGGAAGATGATAACGGAAAAAGAACGTTGGCTAAGAAATACCTCGGAAAGAAAGAAAGAAGATAAATGTCTGGAAACTGATGTGGCCCGGCCGAGGATCTCGGCAGGACCGCACCAGCTTCGGGGACTAATGTTGGGGGGGTGACCCCGGATAGGGTCAAGATAGGGGAAATAAGAAAGGAGTCTTCCTTACCTTAAGCCAAATTACTGACTGTGTTGGCCAAATCATGTAAGATCCGGCCGAGATAGGCAGAGCCATCGCAAATACAGAATGAGTAACACCTTACTCGACCAATGTATGAGCTATGTCGGTCGAATGAGGCTGATCGACTTGTATACAGGTGAAGGCCGAGCTGAGTTATGAGAGATGAGGCCAAGTAACATGAAACTTGCAGGAGTAGGAGGTGCCTATAGTCAAACCCTAGTTGCTGGCTAGGAAGAATCTAGACATAGCCAAGCGCTAAGGACAAGGAGCAGAGCTGCAGAAGGGCAGACAAGCATCACGAAGGTGACAGTGAGGGAGCCTGAGGCGCACATGTGAAGGTCTCTGGAACATTGCCACTGATAGAAGGGGGACACGGAAAGGAGGCCGCCGAGTTACCACTTTGGGAGAAGCATATTCCAGGAATATGCTTGCCACGTCAGCCCTAGAAGGAGTCAAGGAACCCCTTTATAAGGAGGTAAACGGGCTCCAGAGAGGGGGATCGATTCATTCCACACTGAAAGGCTCGTGTAGTAGTTATCTTCTTCTCTATGATACAGCTCTAGGAGCACTTGTAGTTCCTGAGAAGAGGAATAAAGGTCTACTTGTTGGTCAGTTGAGTGTAGAAATCACTACATCTTCCCTCCCGGGATCCCTCTAGCATCCATTGGCCCCATACTTTAGCCTACCCATGGCATCTGCCGTGCCACCACCACGACAATCTATCCGTCATCGGGATGAACAAATTACACTCTTGATCCATGAGTCTCAACATAACACTTTTATAGCTTTGAAGCCATCTTTATAATCACCCAGTTACGGTGTGACATTTGATGTCAACAAGAAACTCTTCCAGTGTTAGTGATTGGCATGATCTCATGGTCTAAGGATTAGGATCACTTCGTAAGTTGTTTATAGCAATATAAACTCAATGACTTTGATCGTAATGCTATACTTCGGATGAATGTTCATCACATCATTACACTAATGTTGTGATCTCGTTATTAACAACATCCAATGTCTATGATCAGGAAACTGTGATCATCTTGTTAATCAACGAGCTAGTTTATGAGAGAGGCATAACTAGGAACTTTCTATTTGTTTATTAAACACACATGTATTAATGTTTCCATATTAATACAATTATAGCATGCAAAATAAACATCTATCATATACTTGGAATACACATAATAAACACTTTATTATTGCCTCTCAGAGCATATTCCCTTCAGTCTCCCACTTGCACTAGAGACAATAATCTAGTTACATAGTGATGTATCTAACACCCATGGAGTTGTGGTGTAGATCATGTCTTGCTCTAGGGAGAGTTTTAGTCAACAGATCTGCTACATTGAGATCCGTATGTACTTTAAAAATCTTTATATCTCCATCCTTGACATGCTCGTGGATGGAGTGAAACCGGCGCTTAATATGCTTGGAATGCTTGTGAGACCTTGGTTCTTTGGCATTAGCAATGGCACCATTGTTGTCACAATAGATCACCATTGGGTCCAATGCGTTTGCAACCACACCTAGTTCGGATATGAACTCCTTCATCCAAACTGCTTCCTGAGCCGCTTCCGAAGCAGCAACATATTCGGCCTTCGTTGTTGATCCCGCCACCACAGGTTATTTGGATCTCCTCCAACTAACCGCTCCACCATTCATGAGAAATACGTATCCGGATTGAGACTTAGAGTCATCCGGATCGGTGTCAAAGCTAGCGTCGACATAACACTTAGCGACGAGATCTTCTTCACCTCCATATACAGGAAACATATCCTTAGTTCTTCGCAAGTACTTAAGGATATTCTTGACTACTTTCCAGTGTTTCGAACCTGGATCCGATTGGTACCTACTAGTCAAACTAATAGCATGTGCCACATTCGGGATCTTGTACATAGCATGGCTTACATTATAGAGCCTATGGCTGAAGCATAGGGGAATTTGTCCATTTTCTCTCTTTCTTCCGCCGTAGCCGGACTTTGAGTCTTACTCAATGTAAGAACCCCTTCTTACTATCTTCCATTTTAAACTTCTTTAAAATCTTATCAAGGTATGTACTTTGTGATAGCCCTATTAGGCGCCTAGATCTATCTCTATAGATCTTTATGCCTAATATGTATGACGCTTCACCTAGGTCCTTCATTGAAAATTTGTTGTTTTTATAACTTTTAACACTGTTTAAAAGATCTTTATCATTTCCGATCAATAATATGTCATCCACATATAGTATCAGAAATGCCACATTACTCCCACTCACTTTCTTGTAAATACAAGCTTCTCCATAAGTTTGGACAAATCCAAACTCTTTGATCACCTCATCAAAGCGGAGATTCCAACTTCATGATGCTTGCTTCAATCCATAGATGGATCACTGAAGCTTGCACACCTTGTTAGCATCCTTAGGATCGACACAACCCTTTGGTTGTATCATATACAACTCTTCTTCAATATTACCATTGAGAAACGCGGTTTTGACATCCATCTGCCATATCTCATAATCGAAATATGCACCAATTGCTAACATAATCCTAACTGATTTTAGCATCGCTACGGGATAGAATGTCTCATCGTAGTCAACTCCTTGAATTTGTCGAAACCCCTTTGCGACAAGTAGATCTTTATAGGCGGTTACATTACCATCAGCATCAGTTTTCCTTTTGAAAATCCATTTATTATCCATGGCCTTTCGGTCGTGAGGTAAGTCCACCAAGTTCCAAACTTGATTTTCATACATGGATTCCATCTCGGATTTCATGGCTTCTAACCATTTGTTGGAATCTGGGCTCATCATCACTTCTTCATACGTCGCAGGGTCATCATTTTCATCAACCATGAAATTCATGACAGGATTTCCATACAGCTTGGGAGCTGCACGCGTCCTACTAGACCTGCGAGGTTCGGTAGTATTCTCTTTCGGAGTTTCATGATCATTATCATTAGTTCCTTCTTCAACTGGTGAAGCCAACTCTAGAACGACTTCCAGCGCTGTGCTTCTCGCCATACTTTGAAGAGAAGGTTCAATAACATCTTCGAGTTCTACCTTCCGACTACTCACACCTTTCATGAGAAACTCTTTCTCTAGAAAGGATCCATTCTTGGCAACAAAAATCTTGCCCTCAGATCTGTGATAGAAGGAATACCCAATAGTTTCCTTAGGGTATCCTATGAAGACGCATTTTTCCGCTTTGGGCTCGAGTTTATCCGGTTGAAGTTTCTTCACATAAACATCTCATCCCCAAACTTTAAGAAATGACAGCTTAGGTTTGTTTCCAAACCATAATTCATATGGTGTATTTTCAACGGATTTAGATGGTGCCCGATTTAAAGTGAATGCAGCAGTTTCTAGTGCATAACCCCAAAATGACAACGGCAAGTCCGTCAGAGACATCATAGATCGAATCATATCCAATAAAGTACGATTACGACATTCCGACACACCATTTCGCTGTGGTGTTCCGGCAGGTGTGAGTTGTGAAACAATTCCAGACTATTTCATGTGAGTGCTAAACTCGTAACTTAGATACTCACCTCCATGGTCGGAGCGTAGAAATTTGATCTTTCTATTATGATGTTTTTCTACTTCATTCTGAAATTCCTTGAACTTTTCAAATGTTTCAGACTTGTGTTTCATCAAGTAGATATAACCGTATCTACTCAAATCATCCGTGAAAGTAACAAAATAACAATATCCACCTCGCGTCGACACACTCATTGGACCACATACATCAGAATGTATGATTTCCAATAAATCTGTCGCCCGTTCCATTGAACCGGAAAACGGCGTTCTAGTCATCTTGCCCATAAGGCATGGCTCACATGTATCAAATGATTCAAAATCAAGTGATTCCAAAATTCCATCCGAATGGAGCTTCTTCATGCATTTAACGCCAATATGACCTAGACGACAGTGCCACATATATGTGGATATCAACATTTAGTTTAATCCTTTTAGCATCAACATTATTAATATGTGTAACATTATTATCAAGATCCAAAATAAATAAACCATTCATCATCGGTGCATGACCATAAAAGATTTCATTCATATAAATAGAACAACCATTGTTCTCGGATTTAAATGAATAACCACTTCGCATCAAACACGATCCAGATACAATGTTCATGCTCAGTGCTAGCACCAGATAACAATTCTTCAAGTTTATTACTAATCCTGATGGCAAATGGAGAGGCAGCGTTCCGACGGTGATCACATCAACGCTTGATCCATTGCCGACACGCATCTTGACCTCACCCCTTGCTAGCGGTTGCTTGTTCCGCAGCCCCTGATTCGAGGTACAAATATTAGCAACTGAATCGGTATCAAATACCCAGGTGCTACTGCGAGCACTAGTCAAGTACACATCAATAACATGTATATCATATATACCTTTGTTTGCCTTGCCGCCTTCTTGTCTGCCAAATACTTGGGGCAATTGCGCTTCCAGTGGCCAGTCCCCTTACAATAGTAGCACTCGGTATCTGTAACATCCCAAAAATACTAAACTTGAATCATCAAACTCTAATCATCAAAATTAGGGTTAACAAAAACTTTTTGAAAATAAAATTTTGAAGGCATGCATGTGAGTATGCATTTCATTTTGAATTCTTTTGAACCACCTTGTTTGTGTGTTTCTTTGCTTGTAAAATGTTTCTTAGGTGAAATAAACATCATCTAAAACATTTCCCACACTTTTCCCAAAGATAAATAAAGCAAAATAAATAAAATAAAAGAATGGTCATCTTGACCAATTTAACTCCCATGCCTACTTTGGCTGTCTCAAACTTTCAGAACCTAACAGAAACTTTTCTGGATCTTTGCACCCCTTGAATGTACTCATAACAAAGTATCAAGGCCCACTTTGTGATCATCCAGAAACTTTCAAATGCATAGTTTAAATGACAATTCAAAATTGAATCTTTATCATATGGGAAGATCCCACTTTTTCAAAAACCAATCAAACAAGCTCAACTTTCAAAACCCAAGCATCTGCAGACTCACCAGCACCAATCTAGCACACCCACCAAAAATCTTTTCAAAATTCAAAACTTGAATTCATGCGGCCATTTCATCAAACACTTGGCATACAAATCAAACAAAATCAAAACACTATTGTGAGCGTGATTCTTGCCTAACGGTTCCCTATCTATCTCACAACCATCTCAAGAGATCATCTAGCAAGATTAACCAAGCACTAGCACCACTGTGAGCTTTCCAAAACCATCAATGGTGAACAAAAGCCAACCTTGTCACCCCATGTCGACAAAGAAGCTAGGAGGAGAAGCAAGCCTAGCCAAGATGTTTGGGAGGCAGCCACCGTCCATCGCCACTCCCCGCCCACCGTCGAACCTTGCCAACCTCGTACCACACGCACGACGCCTGCACCGCCACGACCATGCCGAGCGTGCGCCAGAGCGCCACCCGCGACCCAAGCCCATAGACCGCGCGCATACACGATCGCCACCGACCCAGGAGACCGCCAGACATCCTCGTCACGCCTGCGTCAAGACCCCACCGCCGCCGTCAAGACGCCGCTTATGCCGCAGAGCGTCGCGTGTTCCAGACCAAGCCGCACCGCCCCACGCCTCGAAACCATGTCGTTGAGCATCGCCAGGGAACACCGCACCGTGCCCTACCTTCGCCCATGCCAATAGACGCCTGTACCATCGCCCCCGACGAGCTCACCGTGCGCCCCGACGGTCCCCTCGCTCGACTATAAATAGAGGCCACCCCCGCTCGAATTCTTCACACCATTCTACTCCTCTCCTCACCGATCGCCACACCATTCCCGAGCAAGGCGAGCAGCGATCGCCGAATTTCACCGAGCCCTCCGCCTGGAGAAGAAGGAGCCAGCGATTGAGCCGCCCAGGAGGAGCCACGGCTGTGGAGATTCACCGTCGACTTCGTCTCCCGCCTCCCGGACCTCGCACCCGGTGAGCCCCAAAGAACCCTCACTGCCGCCGCTTAGGTTTCTGCTCGGCGTAGCCCAACATCGAAGATGACTCTCAGCCGTTGGATTAGAACCAGATCGAAAGTCCCACATCGCCCCGTACCGCTTCGCACCCCCTGTCTCACTGACGAGTGGGGACACCCACTTAAACAGCCTACGGAAGCGCTTCGCTTAGCAGGCCGGCCCGTTAACTTTTCCCGCGCAGCCCAGTTATTTGAATTAAACCTTTTACATTTTATTTCAAACTCACTTCTGTACCCAACTTCAAAAATTAACCCAGATCGATTCAGTGCACCAAATTGAATGAAACCAATTTTGTTATAAAGTTCTGGGAATGCTGAATCCAAGCCCGTTGGATTCAAGTCATTTGGATCTATAAATCACCCAGGGTAAAAATAAAAAGACAGAAGCTTTTCTGCATTCAAACATTTTTCAAATTTAAACCATAATAGCTTTTGAGTTGATTCCAACTCTCAAATATCACATTTAACCATACCTTTCAGAATATATAAAAATATATAGGTTTACTTGTAGAAATAATGTTAAAGTAATAAAACAATGCTACATAGGCATTTCTAGCCACTTTAATTAATTAAAATAAAAGGGTAAAACCTTATTAAATTGTGACACCACTTTAAATCACATTACCATGGACTACAATATGTGGTGATGACATGTGTCAACATGATCCCATATTGGGTTTGGAGAATATCAAATCTTAAGTAGTTTTTCAATGAGTAGAAATTACTTTTCTAAAAATAAAAGAAATTAAACCAAGCATTAATCTTGTAATGTTAGTGGTGATGTTATATCATCTATAGGACCCTTGTGTGTGATGATTTCAAATAGGTAAGTATTGCTTGGTGATTGTGTACCTCGTATTTATTCATAGACGATAGTACCAACCAAGGATACGAGGAGGAAGGAGGATACTACGAAGAAGAAGCCGAGGAGAACTTCAACCACTGCTCTGCACAAGGCAAGCTAAAACTTGCAAGATACTCTACTTTAGCAAGCCTAATACTACTAGTGAATGTGCAAGCTAACACTTGCAATTTAGCAAGCCTTACTGCATCAATTGACCTATGCAAGCTATTAACTTAGCAAGCTTACACCACTTGATAAACCCTCCTAGTTTTAAGTGCAAGCTGTATACTTTATTTCCTTATCAAAGCTCTTACTTAGAGTTTACATAAGAGAATTATAGATACTAGAAAGATATTTGAACGTTGCATAAGGAGAATAAAATTTGGCCTAAGCTAAATAACCTTGATATCATCCCAAGGCATAAGATTGAACTTAGTTGAAAATCTACTAGTTACCACCCCTCATTAGTACTTACCCCCACCTATAGATGCTAGTGCTAAGCATAAAACTTGATCAACTTAGATGGGAATACTTGGTGGAAAAATGGTTATGAAAACCTTGGAATGATGGATCATTCTATTGAAATGTTTTGGACATGTGTTTCCGAACACCTGATGATTTTAGTGATGAAAATGTTGAGGCATGAGCCTTACCCCTTTATAAAACTGATGGTTGTCTGGATGAGATACCATTCCAATTTTATCGTACAACCACAATACCCGAATATTTGGTAGGGCTTGACTGGAAACTTATATACCTTAGTATTAGTTCCCTCACGGCCAAGGTCTGAGCTGAGGCTACCTTGTGAAGGTTGTCCACCTGTGTAGTACCCAAGATGACAGTGGGTCATGGTTGGGAGGCCAAACTCACAGGAGAGGTGCTTATACTAGGGCGTGTAATTGAAAGGTTATGATTGATTATCTGCATACTTAGTATGGTGAATTCAGGATTTGTTCCTGACGGATGTATAGAATGTTGTGGTGAAAGTGTACAATCTCTGCAGAGTGTCAAACTATTCGAATAGCCGCGTCGGCGGTTATGGACAGTTGGAGTGGCCATACTGTTCCCCCGTCAAACTTGACTTGTGAAATGGATTGAGACTTTGACTTGACCACAACAGGGTTGTGATATGAAATATAAGTTCCCACTTAGGAGTTATAAAATTGTGACTAGCATTCATTTGCTTCTAGACTTAGTAGAGATAAATCTGGCTTTTGCAAAATAACCCTAGAGCCTAGTGTCCTATTACCAAAAACCCCTGTTACTTGCTAGTATTAGTTTGCGAGTACTTAAAGAGTACTCATGGCTTTGTCCCTGGCTATTCCCATGGCCAGACTATGAAGAGGAGTACCTGGAGGATGGACCCCAGGAAGGTTACGACAACTAGGATCATCTCCCATCACAAGATTTCACGTGAACTCAAGATGGAGCTTCGCCCATGCTACCGTTATTATTACGTATTCCGCTGCTTGATGTTGTATTAAGAACAGGATCATGAGATCCCTATTTGTGTAAGAACTTATGTACGGTCTGTAATGGATGATGTACTATGGTATCCAATTCTGTTATGTCTCGCAAAAATGGTAATCCTAGGATTGCGATGTATGGCATAATAGGCATCTGGGATTAAAAATCCGGGTGTTGACAAGTTGGTA